>JAWNLM010000165.1:2400000-3000000 GCA_035042345.1 Drosophila fungiperda | reverse complement strand
AAATTCGCTTATCAAGCATTTGTTGGCATCTCAAATGGGTAAGATTTTGTCAGCATTTGTTGCATTTGATGTCAGAATTTAATTTGCCAAATGTCAAGTTATTTAAATGTTTATGGCCCGAACAGTCTAACCTGGATTTGTAAAGTTTTACTTAACTTGCCGATAGTTAATTCGGCCACAAGCTAGTACCAAGTCCGAGAGCAGCCTTCTCATTTTGGCATATAAATATGCATACACACTCACACACACACACACCCACACACACACACACTCTTACAATGGTCATGTGTTGTAGGCTTGTTGTGCTGCGTTTTTCGTTCATTCTCGAGTCTTTGCCAAATACATTAAAACTTTTCTAATAACAAACTTTCACAGCCGAAACGAAGCGTAAATATTGACAACGGAAACTCAAAAAATACTTTGTGCTCTGTGCCACAACCAAAGACAGTTTCAGCCAACATCTCAGTATATCAGACAAAACAATAGCAAAAACATATATATCCAGTACAGATCCACAACAAAATTGGCTTGTTTGCATTTTGTAATTCGCGACAACAAATCAAAGTTCGCATTTTGCGTCAGAGACTATTTTGTTGAATGTCTGCACTTCGTTTGTACTCAGAAATATATATTAACTAAAGAGTGTAATAAAAACTTATTTTACATGTTATTTGCCTCACAACAGAAAAACAAATTATTGCAGAAACTAAACTAGAAAATAAGCCAATAAGAAAGTGGCTAAAATCAAATAAAATAATCGAGATAGCAAGTTAAATTATTATTTTTTAATTTACATATTATTTGCAAATATATTTTGTGAAAATTTCAAGCTCAGCTACATATTTATTTTCTTGCTTATTATATTGAATTTAAACCGATTTTTTACTTTAAATTGCTTACAACTGAGTTGTAAATTTAATGAGATGCTATCTCAAATTACTTCATTTGGATTAAACTCTCAAAAAAAAAAGTCAGCTTTTTATTGCTCTTTCTTCCAACAGGTAAAAGCTAATAATTTTTAATCAAAAGATGCAGATTAATATATACATTTTTATTAGATATGTATTTTTTTTTTGTTGTTGGTCAACATTGTTAATTTGTAATAACATGAAATCGTAATTAAGTGCAATTTGAAATCTGTGACAAACCACACACATACACACACACACACACAAACGAACAGAGGCAGCTAAATAATTAATAAATAAATCAAAGTAATTAACTTGCGGGGTGTCATGCAACAGGTCACGGGGTCTTTTATTTTATGGGGGAGTGACACGCACATGTTGAAACTTATCTTTATCTTTTGTCCCATAATTGGTACTGGCATGAAATGGTCAAGTCTGAAACCGCATTTCTGTTGTCCCAATCAACCCAAGCTACCCAATTAATAATAAGGTTGGGCTGAGAATGAGTACACACAGAGACAGGCACACACACAGATACACACAGCTACACTCTCCAAAAGGCTAAACATTAATAATGCATCATCGGCTAATGCACTCCTGATGCTCAACGAGTTCACGCCCCCCAAAAGATACCCTGCCCAGCTGGTCGACTTTGTGTTTGACTTTGACAAAGTTTTAAGCCCGAGTTGTTGTTGTGCACACACACTCACACACACACTCACACACACACACACCACTTATTATTTGTGGCAGTAAAGTCCAACTTGTGACCAAAACCAATACCAAGACCAATTGGTCTACTCTCGACCAGTTCCATACTTCATTGAACTTTGAACAAGAGTTGCCTTCTCTCCCGGACAAAGTTTTGTGTGTTCTATTCTATTTTTTGTCCTCTTTTCTCTTTTCTTTTTTTCTTTTTTTTATGGTGTATGGAACACCTCCATCATAAATCAATACAGTTCAATTTTTGGAAAACGGCACTCGACTAGAGTACAGAAGGTAACTAACTGAAATAGCCTTCGAAAGAGACTTTGTCAATTGATTTCCGAGAAATTGTAATTCGCAATTTTAGCTAAAAAAAACTTATTTCAGGCGTCGCCAAGCTGTCATTTATTTAAGCTCTTAAATATTTCAATTTTAATTTGCCTTTAATAAATTTGGTGCTTTTATGCAACACAAAAATTGTTTGTGACTAAAATGTTTTTATATTATGGAATAATACGATTCTTGCGATTAAACAAATTTCGAAAACTAGCTGTGAACTCAATAAAGCTTCTGTCACGTAGCTGTCGCCAGATTGTCAATTGCTGTCCCAGCCATAATAGTCGTTGAAAAGGCCGTTAGCAGTTGTGGCTGGGACACTTGGCCAAAAGCACTTTGCAACTGCCTAGCAACGAGCAAATAAAACAAATGCTAAAATAATATGCTTTATTGTGTCCACGTGCATGTATATACAAATACCTATATATATATATATATATATTTAAGCTATAGTCGTGAATTTTATTTGGTTTCATTTGATCTTTAACACACACATAAAATACACGAAAGGTGTTTCTCTGCCTGGCGACTGAGGGCATTAGTAGAGAACAAACAATCAAACTTTCTGTGGATTTGTGTGGGTGTGTGTGTGTGTGTGTGTTTTGATGGTGTTAAAAGTGAGCAACGTGCAGTTTCGACCACTTAAAGTTTGGCCACAAATAGAAGCTATTTATTGAAGTTGGCACAGCAAACTTGTGAAACGCATAAAAAATGAAAGCAAACAAAATATATAAAATGTAAACAGAAAAAAGAAAAAAAAATAGCAAAACAAAAATGTATATTTTGCAAGTAATAAATTTTGTACACGGCGGATGCTGCAGCTGCGACCAGAAACTAACTCAAAAAGAAACAAAAACTATGCAATAAAAATAAAAATAAAAATAAATGAAATAGTGCAGGCAAAATACATTGAAATAACTATTGTTGCTTAAACCAACTCAACCAGCAGCTTGCACCGAAAATGTCACAAAACCAGTTCAAATCTGAACGCAAAAATTTTTGTTGTTCCCTCACACACACATACACAACAAATGCCATAAACATAAACTAAAAGCCAACTGCCATGCCCACAACACCCACAAAAACTAAACACCACAACACAACCGACCAGCCCACAGCGAGCCGCTGCTGTTAATAACTTAGGTATTTTTTTTGTATTTTTTTGTTCTGTTGTCCTTGTTGTTTTTGTTGTTGCAAGTCACGCAAGTGGTGGCAAGTTCAAAACTTTTAAACCAACTCCATAAACCAAAGGCCACTCTGCGTCCAGCACTCTTTGCCCTTCACTTTTCATGCTCTGCACCCATTGAAAATGCATAAGTAGCATTTAATCAAGTTGGTTAAGAGCAAATAATGAATGGCAGCAGGAACATATATATATATACATACATATATATATATACATATATATATTCTTGATCAGCTGACTCGATGATCTAGCCATGTTCGTTGGTTTGTGTGTCAGCAACTTTGGACTACACATTTATCGCATTTCGATTTTATTTGATCAATAAATCGATTTGCATTCGTAATGAAAACTACAATTTTAAAACTTTAATTATAACTTGGCATTTTAAATGTGACTTCAGCGCAAGTGTTTTTTATTCTCCCAAATATATCTGCTTAAAATAAATAAATATTTAAAAGAAAAGAATTTAATTGACATGAATTTCATTTCATTAAGGAAACACACATTTTATAAGCCTAAATAAATTTAATATAAATCAAATTGCTTTATATAGATATATAAATATCTCTACTCGATCAATCGATGCAGTACATATTTAATGGTTATTCTCAGTACTTACCCAAGTCAAGTTCCCTTTTTTTGCTTGAAGTTTATCAATTGCTATAACTTGGTCAATTCAGAATCACGTTATATAAATGTTGGACTGTATTTATCGTGATAACTTGGCGTGAAATCTTATATCAAAAGGTCAATTTTAAATGCAAAGAATTGTGAATGTTAAGGCGAGTAAGGGTTGCGCTCCTTTAATTTGCGCTTTTAATGTAATTTACTTGTATTTCAATAATTCACAGAGCCTCGCTTAAATTTTGACCAAAACAAAATTAAAAAAAAAAAATAAATGTACAAAACGATGCCAAGAAATTGGTGGGGAGAACAAAAGGCAAGAAAAGGATTGCGCTGACAGGCTTACTAATTGCTTTGTTTTACTCGTGACTCTAATTAAAAAATGTACTTTACGACTTTGCCACGACGCCGTAATGACAGACACCCGGACAGACGGACAGACTGGCAAACCGGAACGTGCGAAGTCGTTCCACAACAACAACAACAACATCTCAAAAAAGAAACAAAAAAAAGGTAGAGTATTAAACGAGAGCAAAATGCCATCAAATATATATGTAAAAGACGAAAAAAAAAATCCAGTCAGTGAAACTTAACAGCAACATTGCCAACTTGTTCGTCTTGCCGAATTTTCAGTGTGTTTCAGTTTTAGCATTATTAGCCCTGCTGACTTGGTCAGTGAAACATTTGCTGGGAATTCTGCCAAAATGATGGCTTGCATTAAAAAGACGGCGGAAAAACATAGGGAAAAAGGTTGCTTGCACAATTTTCCCCATCATTTAGATGGCGATTATGGAAACCACTGTCCAGGATCAGCTGCGACCAACAAACGAAAGGCTCTAAGAAAAAGTGAAACGAAAAAATGCTAATTGTGTGAAAATTGCTTTTTGAAATTTAATTAGTCTTTTAAGGCGGCCAATTGTTTATATACAGAACCAAAAATGTCCGTCAACAAATTAAATGAGAATCAAACGATGATATTAAATCAATTTACTCCTTTCAAATTGAGAATCTCCTAGAACCTCTTTTCCATATTTTCTCGTTTAAACTTACTAAACTTAAGCATTTATTTTAAAGCTAAAAAAATGTGAATTAATTTTAATCCTCATTACATAAATAAAATGTAATATAAAATATTTAATGATCACAAAGAACAATTTATTTACTTTTTCTTCTTAATTTTAAATTTAAACTTAATTTTTTCTTTTAATTTTAAGTTACTTTTTTGAGATTTTAATTTGTTTAATCTGTTGGAACATTTAAAACAAAATCAACAACAATATTGATAAATAGTTATAAGCAAACACATGAGTGGCAATAATTTGAATTTGTTCATCAAATTCGACTAATAACCAATTTCAATCCAAGTTTTTGGACCCAGTTAATTAATTTTTTCGCCATAGAAGAGGCCTGAACAAAAAAACGGCAGTCAAAATGCCAAGTTTTATTAAGGCAGCGTCAATAAAAATAAAGAAAATTCGATGCTCAACTTAATTATCAGTTTTGCTTTAGCGACAGCAATCTGAAATCCCGTAGAGCTAATCTATAACTAGAAACGAGGGCAACGCTTAAACTTGTTTGAACAAGTCTCGACATGTTTGCAACGGACAACTAACAGGAAAATAGGAGGAAAACGAAAACAGTAAAACAGAAAACAGTAAAACAGAAATTCTGCAATTTTAAGCTTTGCGCACTCTCGAGAAATGAGGCAATCGTTGGGAGCATTTCAGTTCGATTAGTTTGTTTCTCGATTTTGGTGCCCGGTGGTGGTCAGGTCAGCATTTCGCCTGATTGGAAGCTGGAGAGCTTGTCTATGTGTGTGTGTGTCTATGTGTGTGTGGGTGTGTGTTAGTTTTAGAGTGGACACAGGTGCATTTGCAGTTTGCCTACATCTCTATATATCCAACTGTTTACTTGACTTATTCGTGGTGTGACTGTCTAGATCTGTGTGTGTGTATATGTTTGCTTGTGTGTTCACAAATTGGAAAAGTTTCTCGCTGTGGCCACAATTTCTGTTTATATTCATTTTTAACCAAAGTTTTCTTTATTCATGCAATTTAAAGGTGCCAAATTTCGGAAAAACCAGCATGAATAAACTAAGAGATACTCTGTAAACAGATTTATATACAGTTAAACAATTAATTAACATTAATATAAATATGTATAAATACACTTTTATATATGTCTTTATCAACAAAAAATACTTAACATAAAAAAAATTATATTCACAGCAGTGATGAATAAATAGATAATAGTTTTGTTGATTTTACATTACTTTTTTATAATATACATTTATTTAATAGGCTATTTGCAGTACTCATCATCATAATTTCATTTTAATTATCAATTTCTCCAATATCAAAAAAAAACATGCTGAGTAAATATTCAATCGATTAGACGATGATGGGTAATTGAAAGTTGGTCAACGTGATTTTAAATAGTTAAAGCTGTGCATACTAATTTCATTCATACTAATTTTACACACATTTTTAATAAGTAAAAATATATTTAAAAAAAAAAGACTTATTGTGTTTACTGAGGGAAAAGCTGGTTTCTTTTGTTATTCACTTACAAATAACGCTTGATATTTGTCCCTCGTAGGATGTAATTTTTAATGTACGGCGTCCCAATCATCCCAAAGGACGCACAAGATTTGCATATTAAATATACATACTGTTTTTTCATCTCATTTTTTTTTAACATTTCTATTGCACGTGGCTGTCCTCTAAGGAGGCCTTTTTCACTTTGTTTTTGTTCTTGTATTTTTTTCTCTAAACATACAGTTGTTAGAGGTAGAGACAGAGAGAAAGAGAGAGAGAGACTGAAAGTGAGAGCGACAGCGAAAGTAAGTTGATTGACAATACTTCTATATTTAGTCTGGTTGCTTAAATAAAATATATAAAATAATAATAAATTACAATTTTGAACTTGTTTATTTTCTATATTTCTTTTTGCGACATTTAAAAACTAAACCCACGTTCATAAAACTTTGATTTCTTCCATTATTCAATAAGAGATAACATTTTTTTCTTACACTCAAAGTTATCTTTCTAAACGTAACCTTTTCAACATCTCAACACTTTATTATGTCGAAGTGATATTTATAGAAATCTATATATAATTGCTACAAAAATTCTTGATTGCGTTGACAGCACTTTGGAACTTTAATTAACCTAAATTGTGATCGAAATTGGGTTTTATTTTAGTAGGTTTTGCTTGTGTTAAGAACTCGGATTAAATTAATTTACTTATTGACACACACATTTTTAGTTGCGGTTGCTGATGAAAAAAATTCTTCTGCTCGACTTCAAACTTTGCAGCTGATGTGTTGTCGGTGAGTGTGCGTGTGTGTGTGTGTGTGTGTGCGTCTGGGAATCTGTAGAAGTGATATTAATGTTTACTTTTGCCAAAAAATCAAAGCTTAAGTGTGACAACAACGCCCCGGCCCCAAGTCAGAGCCTGACGCACCCCTGGGACACTCACTTGGTTGGGGATGGCTGTAAACTGAGTGCTTTCTTTATCAGTACGACGACACCCAGCCCCGCCAAAACCAAATTAAGATGCTAAACACCGCACGGAGAGTTTACCTTTAGCTTGTGCACGTGCAGGGGAAGGCGCAGGGGCAGGGGATAGTCGTCTCTTGCCATGCATCGCGGTCCACAATCGGGCGACAGAACGACGCCTTCGCATTCGCAGACAAAAGCCGTAGATGAATTACGGGCGGCAACAATCGACCCAGAACATCAATAAATGAGTACACTCAAAAATCGCACTCAACTTTAAAATATAAAATCACGTCAAAAGCAAATTGTTTATAATTATTATTTCATATTCAATAAAAATTAATTTGCGTCAAGGGTAACTCAAATTATTATTTCTAAAAGGGAAATTATTATGTCTAAAAATAAATTATATCTTCATAATTTCAAAATACATTTTTTGAAAACATTGAAAAACAAAATATTTCTTGTATTTAATTTTACGTAGGTTTTTTTTTAAATATTTTTATTTAATTACGAAATATACTTTAGAAAAAAAAACAAATATATTTCGTTTATTTTAAAACGGTTACCATAAAAAATAAGGTTTTAATATAAATAAACTTTTTTTCTGAGTGCAACAGTTTATAAAGTTTCCATTACGTTTCGTCTTGCAACGAGTTCTGATTTAATGGCATTAGAAATAATGAAACAACCGCCGCGGGCAACGGGCAACGGGAAACGGGGAACGGGGTGGCACAGGTATATCATTGCTGTGGGCTAAAGATGGAGATAAGTCGTGAATTTGTTGTGCTGCCTGATAAGCGTGTTATTCTCCAGATACAAGATGAACCAAAAAGTTTCCCTCCGTCTGACATTGATGCGAAAGAAGAAAACCAAACCTGACAGCGACAATTTAAAGAAAGTCACCCGGGAAAACTCAAACAGCTCAACAATGTGGCTCCGGGCTGTCATAATCAGTTCGCCGGAAGACACCGGGCCATGTTTATGAAAATTATGTACTATAAAGTGTAGCTTATTATGTAGGATAACAAATATATATTGGTCTGGGTTTCGATATAACGACATTTTTGGACACTTCAAAAACTGATTTAAAGTCTTGATGTGCATTTTGATTTAAGCGCTTTTAATTGTGGAACAGCTGTCAAATGAATTTCAAGTAAGAACAGCAGACACAAAAATCTGCAGTGAGAGTGTGTAAGTGTGTGTGTTTGTGTAGGGGTCAGAAAACGTGCCTCTTAATATGCAGAACAGAAATTTGAATATTTTGTTGCCTTTGTTGCCGTTGCTCTTGGCGCCGTCACAAAATTATAGCGGCTTATGTTTCAATTAAGCAATTTTTGCACATCAGGTGCGTTTTATGTACGCCAGACATTCCAGATGGGTAAACATCCACTCCTGCAGCAATGGACAGAATGGGAGACAGGAACAAGAGGACAACAGAATACAAAATACAGAATACAGAATACTGAACAACAATGACAACTAAGCGCCTTTAATGCCCCCAGACGACAGCTGTAGGCAGCAAAAGACAATTTGAGCCAATGTGAAATTTGTTGGTGGCAGCGAAATGACTGCGACTTATTGTTGGCATTACTCAAAAAAAAAAAAAACAAAAAGTACCAGAATTCAAATACAAAATTACTTTTGTGGGTCTGTCAACAAAACAAGCAAACATAATTCAGCGCCCAAACAACAGAACAACATCAAATAAAAGTATAAAATTTCTTCTCATTTCTTTATTAAATCAATTTAAAAAAAAAATTATAATAATAATAATAAAACTTTATGAGTCAAGTTCAAAATAATCATTTAAGACTCAAGCTGACTTCGTAGTACTTTAAGCTGAATGAGAATTGATTTTATAATTTCAGTAAGAGAAGAACAAGTCTTTGGCTTAAACAGCGTCTTAACTTGTTTGAAAACGCAATTGTTTTATAAATGAAAATTGAAAAAGTAAAATTAGCTTATCAGAAATAAAGTGAATTGCACTCAATGTTGAAACTCACTGGGCTTTAGATATTCTTCCCAATCTTTTGAGGATTCCAAGTTTGATCATCAAAATTGCTAAGGTTTTCAACGTTCCTAATTTTTCGATTACTTTTTTTAATAGAATTCATATAGCAGTAAAATATATTTTTTTTTTTTTTACGGCTAACCAAATTTGGTAACGCTTTAAAGTTGTTACTCAAGCTATTTATCGATTTGCAATTATAGATTAAGTCGATTATTAAGTCACCCAAAAGGTTAAAACTGAGTGTGCCACAAGTGGCATACGGATCAATATACTTTTATACCTATATAAAATGTCAACTCATCTGCAAATAATAGTATATCGAGCAGAGATTGTATAAACCCAAGCCAACCCTCTTCTTCATTTTTTTGAGTGACTACTGCGTTGCAAATCTAAAAATTAAATACACATTTTTCCTCTGGGCTTTAATTAAGTAAATTATTCGGCAACATTGCCCAGTGTGAGCAATTCTGAATGGCTTCATCGAGCAGAAACATTGATGGTTTCAATGCACCAGGCGGGGAGAGCGAGGCAGTGGCTAAGTGGCTACAAGGCTAAAGGACATCAATACAGAAGAGGACGGAGAGGTGAACGGTAACAAAAAAAAAAAAACATAAAAAGAAAAAGAAAACAAAAAAATGTTCGACTACAGCATATGAGTAAAGGACTACTTAATGAATAGCCCAGGGTTAATATTTGCCTGGCATTCATTCGGGCCAATTGTCGACTCTGTTTTTCTCTTCTGCTGTTTATTGTTGGGCACAGAAGAAGTAACAAAAAAAATATTGAATTTTCTTGTTAGACACAAAGTACACAGAAGCACTGTGGAGCATTTAGGTTCATTCAGGCAGAGATTGACAAACTCAAATAGCTTCTGTTTTTTAACAGCCATTCGGCTGTGTGGATTGCTTTGGGGTTCTAGCTGCAAACACAAGCAAACAATTTGGAGGCACTGTAGCAGCTGCAGCAGCTAACAAAAACACGCCTCAGGGCTCAACTTCAAAGTGCAGCTCCGGGATATGCGATATGGGAATGGGAATGGGATTGGGAATGGGTAAGCGATTGGATGAAGAGCGTAATGAGGGAATCGTTTAGGAAGCGGACAATGTTAATGCAATTTATTGACTTGATGGATACAAACTTACAAACTTAAAAGCCTCTGTGTAAAGGAGTGGCAGCTGGAACATGAGTCTCGTTCCATAGAACATTTGCACAATACTTCACTTAATACGATACTTTACATACGTATAAATTAGAGTTTCTGACTTATTAAAATAATGACAGGTTTTATAGTTTTCAGAAATATATTTATAATTAATATAAAATGATTAAATAAGTAGAACTGTTAGACGATATTTTAAAAATATCCTTTCGGAATTGCAAGAATTAATAATTAAATTTGTTCTTCAGTGTTTGTTTATCTACAAATTCTCGAAAAATTTAAACGGGTATTAAGAGAGGAAAAACACTGGCTTATAAAAAGAAACAGACTATTAAAAATGTGATTTCTAGCAGCAAAAGTAACATGAATTTCATATTCCATTCCGTACTTTTTCTGAGATTATGTCTTAAAGTTTCAATATTTTTAAACAAGTTTTAAGTGAAAATTAAAATTAAAAATGCAAACTAGACATGCCAAGCCAAATCACCGACAATTATAAACTTATCTTCGAGTCGTTTTTAATATGGACTTAATTGTTATATCTGATTAAAAGCAATTTGCATAATCCAAGTAGCATAGTTTCAGTAAATATGTGCTGTAAATATTTAAAGCCCAATTACCCCACATAAGCAATCGCATTAGGCAAGGAACACGAGTTTAGTTTTCCGCCGTGTTTCCCCCTCAGGGTAATAATACAAAATTTGTAATGCTGCTTTACATAAAATAATAATAATATTAATAATAATAATTATAATAGTTGTATGTGACATGGGCTTCAAGTGTACGTCACACGCAGACGGCTGCCAAGAAACCACACTGCACCCCTCCTGGACCCACCGCCACACCCAAAAAGTGTATGTGTATGTTGTAAGTTGCCTCAACACCCCCCCGCATTATACAGTTTTATTAATCGACGCGTGTCACTTATTAGCCGCAGGTTTTTTCATATGCAATACACGCGCACAACCACACACACACACACACACACATGCATAGGCCTAGGAAAGGGGCCAAAGATTTAACCCTTTGATGCCCTGCACACAACACAGGCAACATTTGAGCTTTGATAAATGGCAAACACACACACACATATTAAACGGGTTCCAGTTGGAAATAGTCCAAAAAAAAAATACAAAAAAAAAAAAGAAGAAATATGTCGTTGGCAATCGCGCCAAAAATAAAAAAAATCAGCCTACGGCGTACGTTGAAGAGTACGGTAAAATAAAACAATACGTTATGTTTTTTTATATTTTTAGTTATTCCTTTTTTTGCTCTCTTCTCTTACAAATTAAGCGTGCATGTTTAGGGCAAATATTTTATAGAACTAGGCAACGATAGACGCGACAACAAAGCCAATGGCATCGTCAAATACAATTATAAAGAATGAGTAAAAAAGCACTGAACAAGTTTGTGGCAAGTACTCAATAAAACAGATTGGACTGAAGAATACCCTGGACCCTCAACTGTTGGATCTATTCTATTTGTATTGCCAGAAAAATGAAATGAATTTGATGTGCGCTTGGTAAACGAGAGTTTATATTCCAAATATCCTATATACCAATTTTATTAATTATTAATGTATACAATTATTTATTATATATTAAAGTATCCTCTTTATGACCTTTTCAAAATTACTCAAACGCAAATGATTCGATGTTGAAAAGCCTGAGGGCCTCGCACTATTTCATTAATTAATAAATTCATTTAGCATGAAAACTCCTTTGATTTGCCTTTGGTGTATTTGTTTTTAATATTTTGCCCACAGCTACAAATGTTAATTATTTTATTGTATTTGTTAATACAACTTTACATTGCTAATCCACTCAAAGTAAGCTTTTCTTATATTTATTTTTGCATTCGGTTTTTCAAGCACTTAATTAAATGAATTGCAAACACAAACACACACTTACTTTATTTATTATTTATTTATGTGCAAAACCTTTGTTTTACTCTACTTTTTTTTTATTTTTTGTGTAAGTGTAATCAATATGGCATTTAAATTTAAATGAATTAAAATACAGCTCCCAGCTAACACGCCTGCAAACAAACCAATAAGTCCCAGATTCGCTAATTAAAAGTATAATTAATTTGGAGAAAATTTCAATTTATTTTTCACTTTTCTGTTGCTGACAGCCTTCTTATCATAGGTTAATTGACAAAATGTGAGCTCGTGAAAAAATCAAACAGAATATTATATAATTTAATTTATAAAAACTTGCGGCACAGTCGATAGATTCCACTTTATAACTGTATTTCAATAACGAATTTTATCTATGAAATACTTATCTTTAAGAAATATATTTCCTTATAATAAAAATGCCTTTCCAATATTGGCATTGTCTTTTTTTCGAAATTATTTCTGGAAAACCTTTTTATTTTGTATTATGTGAGTTTTCTCTCTGACTGATTTTTTTTGCTGAGTGTGTGGATATGATTAAATTTCATGCTTGAAATACATTCAACCAATACACTTCATATTTAGTATAAATTTAATTGAGTACAAGCAAAATGTGGATTAACATTTGCAACATGGTTAGTCTGGTTAGTCTTCAATGAAAATCAATAAAATGTACTCCATTTCACATTTGCAAGCGTTTGCAACTATTTCACTTCCGCTGAAGCCAACTTTAGTTTCGCAATTTATCGCAGCTCGCAGCGTGAAGAGCAACCTTGTCGCTTCCTGTATTTGAGTATATATAGTTCTGGTTCTGGTTCTGCCTGGTTCTACTCGTTTAACTGGAGGTAAACGCACTTCAGCATGTATCTTTATCAGGGCAAACATTTAGCACTGTTTCGAATTTCATTTTCGATGTGGAATTAAAAGCAAACGAAATGCTGAAAAACACTAAAATATTCTTTGGAAATAATCAAGCGTTAAATTTTACAAAGAAGACGGCATTTAAAAGGAAAAATGCTTTAGTCTTTTGAAAAGTCCTTTTACTATTTTGTAATATATTTTTCCATTTTATTTTGCCTTAAGTGCAAAGTTTAAGTTTAAGCAAATTTACCTCGTAGATTGGTAAAATGGATTTGTGCAACAGTGTTTAACAGGCGTCTGCGAACACATAAAGTATATATATTCTTGAGCAGGATTAACAGTAAATATAAATATATATTATATTATATAGTATAAATTTCATCGGATGAGAAACAACCAAGTTATCATAAGAAATGAGAGCACTTCTAATAATCCTTACATTTGGGTGTGCAAATCTTTTGAATTTCTCAATTTGACAATAAAATTAGAACAACATATTTGACAACCCGACTCAGGGTATTTCGTAGTCAATTTCACCAGCTGCATTGCTATTTTTTTAAATTAATTTTTTCAAGTTTATTTCCTTTTGAGTGCAAACACAAAGGTAGTCAGTCAGTTGCAACGTGCCGCACGTGTACAGTGAGGCAAGAGACTTGTGTTGACTTTGCAGCGCGATGGTTGTTGCAGCAAATTTAAACTCGGACGGGGTCTGGATTGCGATTGGATTGGTGGCAACCATCTTTGGCTGCTCTTTGAAAATGGCGCGCTTGCATCCTTCCTTTCTACTTACACAGCACAGCTCGTTTCCGGTTCCTGTGCAGACAACATTTGGCCCGCCTGGACTTGGCAGTCGCCATTCAGCTGAACACACTTCCGTTGTATGTGCATTGACATGTTTGAATGCGACCCAATTTCCAACAGATTTGTGTTGATTGCTCCACAAAATAAACTCAAACTTAAACGAACAACAAATGCTGAGACTTTAAATTGAAATAATTAAGAAAAATAAAAGCAGAAAAACCATCAATTTACCATCAATAAATACCACTCTAAATATATATCCTTCGGTTTGCATCTTGCCATTAAATTGTGCTCAATGCTGTCAGAGACAAATCGAGCCTTAACCACATTGAGTGTCCTTGACTAAATTCACATGCTGCCTTCTCAAGTGATTATTTCTAGAGAAATTTAACCCAGTTATGGAACGTTGGGCACTGTGGTGGCTGCCTGATATCTCCGGAATTGTGGAAAACAGTTTCCGTCTAATGTATGCGTTGCAGTAAATAAGAATGTTGTGAGCCGGAACGTGCAGTCCTTGCAAATTGCATTGCAACTAAAAACAACAGAGACAAAATACCCTTGCAAACCAGAGTTACACTGCTGACACTTCAACTTGTAACAATTATTAATAAAATTATTTTTAAACAGAATATTTATTAATATTTGTGTATTTAAAGTGTAGGTTTTCATGTCATCATAGCAACCAAATACATATATGTCCGCTTCAGTCAGATCTATCCTATATAATTATAAATATATACAGCAATTTTCGTCAGTATTGCTTCACTAAAAAAACTCCACTTAGCTAGCAATGCTGATGGAATAAAATATATAAGCTTTCTTGATGCTTTTTCGCATTTTCAATGCGCTGTAAGTTTGAAAAAAAAATTTTAAGATTTGTCAACTTGTTTGTTTTCCGGCATGACATGCATTTTCATTGTGTGCTTGTGCTTGGCTGTGTCTGTGTCTGTGTGTGTGACTAGAATGTTAACCAAGTTGGCCGCAAAATCAAGTTTACACACACTATACACATTATGCATATTTACCTATATTGATTGTCCTGTTTTGCTATCAAATGAGGCTGCTAAAACTACACAAAACGAGTTATCGCTAATTGCGCACATTATCAAAACGGTGGGCAAACAAACAAATAGTATCCGCCATAGGATAAATATATCCATATATATATATATATCCATGTATATATGTCTCTGCATACGTACAACGAGCCCTTCCACTAATTTGTTGACCATGCTCATTAAATCATATGAGTAAACTGCACACAAACCGTACAAACAGACCGCAAATTAACCAGTCGAATTTCTTCAAAAAACAAATAAAGTCCACAAAAAATATACACTTGGAAAAAAACAAAATTAACAGATAGATTTAAAAAAAAATAGATTTTAAAAAAGAATTACAAATTGCTCAAAATTGATTTCTTACTAATAATGTTCACATATTTTTTTTTTTCTAATAAAAAATATTGGAATGTAAATATAAATTTAAAAACAAATAAAGTCCACAAAAAATATACACTCTGAAAAACGTATCCGTAACATAAAGTAAAAAATTTTTAAATATACAATTATATTTTGTTGAAATTTATTTCTTACTAATAATTTATAATAGAAAATATTGGAATGAAAATATTTCTTTTATATGGTTTAAATCCTTTCTAACATTTTTTCGACTGATTTGTTAGAGTTTAGTTGAGATGAGGTGTCCCTAAAAATCAGGGAGGTTTTTGCTGAGTGTAGGAGCCAGGCAGACGAAAGTCAACGAAAGCTAAATAAGTAAATAAATTAACCCAAATGGCCTCCAGCGACGAATACATACATGTGGCACTGTAAGCCACATTAAAACTGATTCATTCGCAGCATTTGCTTTGGCAAGCACATATTTTTTGGTGATTAAACGTGGTTATTATTATTGAAGTGACAGAAATATAGTATTCATTTTAAATAAACACAATTAGTATGATATATGCAAAACTAAAAAGCCACAGGAGGCACAAAGGCCAGTTAAGGTTAATTTGAAATCCAACTGCAGCAATTAGAGGCAAAATTGTGATTTTCATGACAGCAACTGAAAGAGATAAAAAAATAAATTGATTTTTTACGCGTCGTAGACGGTCATCCGGAAACAATGGCAGATGGAAAAGCGGAAATAAACAGAGCCAAGACAAAGTCGAGCAGAGTAACGATCCAGCTGGCAAGCCATCATTTGGAGTCCAACCAGGAATTGGACATGCGGCGCGGAAATGTCCTGCATAAAGTGTGGTACAAAATGTTACAGGACAGCCGTAAGATGAGAGCATTGTGAAAAGTTCAAAGACGACGCCGGTCTGTCCAACTGTCCGACTGTCCACTTGTCCGTCGCTTTATCCGTCTCTCCAACTGTCCATCTGTCGCTTGGCCAAAGCAGGCATGGAAAAAGCGGAAAATTGAATGGGCCAGCCAGACAACCAGCCAGCCAGCCAGCCAGCCAGCCAGCCAGCCAGCCAGCCAGTGAGCCATCCAGCGAGCCCAGTCAGGATGATGGCTATTATACTTTATGCAAATGCTGTGGCAGCTTTAACAACCCGGGGCATGTGTCCGGGGCATGCAATATCAGCATACTTACCACCAACACTAGCACCACCAGCGCCTCCTTACAATGTAGCCAATTGCTTGGCTCCTCCTTTCCTCCTTTCCACCATTCCTGCTTTCGTCCTTTCGCGTGTCGAATCTGTAGAGCAAAAAAGCAAGCAACCAAACCAACCACATACACCATGCATTTTAATTTAATTAATTTAAATTCTTAATGCGATATCTTGCGTCATCCCCCCCCCCCCACAACTCCCCCCCCCCCTCATCAAGTAAGTGTGTCCAGCGGCTGTTTAAAGCCACTTTAAGTCCGCATCTTTTCTACATTTTAAATGAGTTGTGTTTTTTGTTTTTGTTTTTGTTTTCGCTGACGCTGCAATTGTTAAATGTTGCGTAAACAATGCTTAGGCGTGAAAACTTATTGCTCACAGAGTGGCAGGAGCAGGAGAGAGGTGGAGCGGGGGGGAGAGGGGCAGTTGGGGAACTACAACAAGTGCGGCATACTCATTATGCGAAATTTTCCAACCAATTTCATTTGGAATGTTGCTATAATTTTCAAGCAACAAAACGCTGCTTTGATGTAGAAAATTAATACTCTCTATGCGAGCAGACTGAACCAAAAATTCATATGCAGCACTCACTAATCGCATATTCATTAAGAAAACATAATTTCAACTAAACAGGAATTCAGACCAAAATGCAGTGAGTTTTTAACAGCTTTCTTAATTGTATTATTATTTTTAAGCAGTATTAATAAAACAACACAGAATATAAAGTTGTTAATTAGTGCATGTAAAATGCATGATTATAGTAAAATTTAAATCAGGTATTTTAAATAGTTCTATCGCAAGTAACAAAAGCTGAAGTTTAGTTGAATAATAATAAACAGTTAAATAACAGCACAGTTTCAAACACAAATTTAAAATAATCCAACCATCGAATAGAATGGCAAAAAAACGATGGCAAGAATATCTCTCGAACCACTCAATTAAAGTGTGAAAATTGCATAATTAGGGCAAAGGTTAAGCCAGGCATTAGAAATAATCCTATCAACGAAAAGGAAAACAGAGCAAAATTGTGAAGTGCAACATTCAATTTCCGTTTGGCGCATACATCCAATTGGCCCAGTTGTTGGGGGCACACAACAAAAGGCGTAAATCAAACAGGGATCAGCACGAAATGCAAATGAAGAAACTGTCAGCGTCAGAAGCCACCTTGAGCACCAGGCTACAACAGACAGTAGGGGGGGGGGGGGGGGGGGGGGGGCAGAAGTGGCAGTAGGGGCAGGTGCAAAATTTTTGAACGCTAGACAAACTGGATGCACAGGAAGCTGGCAAAGTGCAGTGCAGTAAGTGCTGCACGTATTATGCGGTAAATGCTGTCAAGAAAAAAAATGATGGCTTGCAGAGAAAAAAAAAAATTGTGAAAAACCAAATTCACTTGCGGGATTTATTTGGAATTTGGAAAATATTTAATGCGCTGGGCGGATGGATAAATAATGTTATGCAAATGATATGTGCATAAAAGTCAACAGACTTGGCGCAAAGCATCTCAGCCAGGCGTTGCCAAATACAAATAGAAATACACTGCAAGCACACGCACACACACGCTCACGCACACACACACACACACACACACACACTTGAATGACTGACAGCTTTCAGATGCAAGACCAGTCAGAGAGAGAGATGAATAGATTGACTATCGACAAGCTAAAAGGCTTCACTGGTTCAAGCCCTGCAGGAGGGCCTAGGATGCCCAATAAGAAGCCAACTCTCCAAGCTGACAAAATTTGCATATTCACACACACACACACACAAGCAGCGTGTCTGTGTGTGTGTGTGCGTGTGTGACTGATAGGTAAAAGGCATTCATCGTTTGAATGACATTGCGCTGAGGTTTCCCGAAAACTGCAGCGAAATTGTTCTGATGGCAACGCTTAAAAGCCGGCAACAGTTTTTTTTTTTTTTTCTTTTAACCAGTTTTTCAGCGTTTTCCCGACGGGGCACATTTGACAACTGCTGCGAAAGGCAACTGACAGCAGACGTACAGTGGGAGCGGGGAGGTGGGGAGCAGAGGGTTTGGCAGGCAGTGGGCGGCTGCTTTTGTTATTGAAAAAGGGGCGTTTTCAAGCCACTCTCCCAAATTACTGCCAATAAAATGGTGCGAGCAAAAAAAACAATAGAGTTGCGCTTAAGGCACAGCGCCCCTCTCTCCACTCACCACTCCCCAATCTCCTCGCCCATCTGTCTCTGCGTGCTCGTTAATAATTTCTATGCATTAAATATGCATTTGCAAAACAACAAAAGCAACAACAGCAGCGAAACGACACAAAAATGCAATATGTTGGTGTGGCTGGTGTTGTTGGTGTGGATGGTGTTGTTGGTGTTGTTGGTGTTGCTGGTGTTGCTGCTGAACTGGACCGGTGTTGTGGTAATTTAGCCCGCGGCACTTGGCTCCATATGCATGGAAATCTGAAATAACAAGCAAACAATTTGCCTGCAAGGAAATGAACATCTTTTTTTTTTTTTTTTGCTGTACTTGCATTTTTGCAAAGAGTCTCACAATTTTTTGGTCAAGGCTGTTTTCCTCGATCCTACAAAATTTCGTAGTTCCAAAATTATTTTCTATATATTTGAATATATGTTGAGTATTAAAAAAATCCATTTTAGTTTTAAGAACAAATATTTTTGTTTTACACATATGCAAAAGAATATATTTTAGAAAAATTTACTTTGCAAATAAAGATTCCATTTTAGAAAAATACTTTCTGGCATCAGATAATCCTAGCTAAAAATTGAGTTGGGATTGCCATATTCATCTTGATAAAATATGGAACGTATATAGAACTTATATATTAGAAAAATGTACTTTACAAATAAATATTCCATTTTCGAAAAATACTTTCAACTTGAGTTGGGATTGCCATATTCATCTTGATAAAACATAGAATGTATGTGGAACTTATCTCATACGAATAATGAGTCGACGAATTAGGCTCTATTACTAAATTATTTATGTGTATATAAACATTTCACTACTTGATTATATTACGATTTGAGCAGTTAGGGCACAATCTGCCCGGGATGACATTAATGACGTGCATAATTTTTTATAAATTAATATTTCATGCAGAAAGGGTATGTAATCTTTGGCATGTGTAACTCATCTTCTCTGGAGTTTTTTCTACATGTTTTTATATATATATTTTTTTTATTTATTTTTGCTGCTGTTCTTTGTTCCACTCGTGTGCTCTGTGCATAATTTAAAAGTCATTGGAAGGCAGATGGAGAGAAGGCATTTGCTGAAAGTCAGTTGGAATGGTTAGGCAAAGTAAACACTAAACAAATAGGAAAACATGCAAAGATGCTGAACACAAACACACCACACACATATATACACACACACACACATTACACACACCCAGACAGACAGTTAGACGTGTTCTCATATCCGAAGTTTTAATGAAACAAAATGTGGCTCTTACTAATGGATAGATTTACAGTTGTAGACAAGGTGTTGTTGGTGCACAAAAATATACAACTCGTGTTGCACAGACCATCATCGGCGTTGTTAGGTTGGCAAAAGGTGTTGTGGCATGTAAACTCAACCGCAGATGCCGTGCAAAGTTCTGGCGAGTGTGCCACAACTGCCCCAACTGCAAGCCCAACCCAAGCGGAAATGAGAAAAGATACAAACACAATTCTGCAAAATATGCAGATGTGTTGCAAGCTTATGTGTGTGTGTGTGTGTGAGTGTGTGTGTGCAATGCAAACACGACTAAAATAATGAAGCGACTTCAGTGCTTTAGCTGCCTTTTTCGCGCTGCTGCTGCCTGTGTCCTGCGTCCTGTGTCCTCTGTCCTGGGCACATGTAAAAACGAATAAATGCTAGACTTATTCCAGTCACATGTCACATAGGTGGTGTCTGTCCGGGGGGGTGTGGCAATGTGTCGCCTGCAAAATGGGAACAGCGGCCAAAAATAATTGTATGTATATCGAATTTCACAGCTAAAAACATCAATGCAGCCCCAAACAGAGCAGTGAATGCAATTTCACTGTTTGCAAGCTGCAACAGCTGCTTGCAGCAATAGTTACAAAACAATTTAAGAACTTTAACTTATCATACACTAAGCAAAATATGAACAAAAATTAGAAATGAATTTATATATAAAAATATATATAATATATATATAAATACAAACTTTTGTAAATCTGATAAACTGATAATTTTAAAAAAGATATTTTAATAGGATTCCTCTATTGAGTACTATAAATATACTTCAAGTAATAATGAACTGAATTAAAAAAGTCTTTATTTTAATATAGATAATTTTTTAGGATTTCTGTATTAAGTTCTACAAATATCACACTTCAAGTTAGAAACAACTGAATCTAAAAAAGTTTTCTGTTCAAAAAAGTTATTTAAACGTTTCGTTTACAAAGTTTGTAAAATTCTCAATAATTTTGTTGAGTGCATCAGCGTTTTGCAGCAACGTGTGCATTTGACACGTGTGGCATTAGCATTGAAATCAAATCGATGCAAATGTCGCTCCATGCTGCTGCAGCTGTTGCTGCTGTGGCAAGGTACATTTTGTTGCCCATGGGCAGGAAACAAAGGCCTTCAGCAAACAGGATGCCACGCGTTTTATTTACTAATGCAAACGCTAATGCCACAACCACATATCACACATTTGCACTTACCACTGCACCACATCCCCGCCAACAGCAATGGGAAACAAACAGAGCCTTCTGTAAGTGTGTGGTGCATGCAACCATAGACTCCTCCAAATGCCTCGCTGCCACGCTGCCTGATGACACTTGAGCGGACGAGTGTGTGTTTGAGATAAATTATTCAAGCAACAACTGCGCTTTTTTCCAAATCGAGTTTATTGTGTGGCAGCGCCGTAGACAGCATTTGTGGTTAAGAGACGAGCAATAAACTGCACCACATACACAAACACACATACATATACATACATACATATATATACACATATATTTGTATTGTTTTTGCATGCCTGTTGAAGTTTGCTATCCATTCTGCTGCATGCATTGCGTATGTGTGACACAGTTCCAGTTACTCACGCACACAAGCCAAAAAAAAAATGCTGTACAGCTCATTCTTCAGCACTGCTTGCGCCGCATGCCACACAAAAGGTACAACATATTTCGCGTTTAAAGTTTTTAAAGAAAGCGAAAACGCATCTAGCGCTGCTTGCGTCCAACACTAGGAAAAAAAAATACAGAAAAAAAGAAGAGAATTGCACAAATATCTTTTGCAAGATCGTATTTTTAACTGACTGCATTTGATCTAAATTATTATACAAAGAAAAATATTACTTACTTATAAAAAAAACCACAAAAATTTAATTCTTTCCTTTGAGATTTCAATATATCTTATTCCCAAAAAAAAAAGGTAAAGGAGAATTGAAGATGAGTGCAGTTTGTCTAAGGCATTATACAAAGTGCATTGTAATCCTTTAAGGGTTGTTCATTATTTTCTGCAAGGATGCTCGCATTAAATTGAAAATGTGATAGACTTAACTTTCTGCCAGACAACAAATGCCAGTTTTTCATCTCGCACACTGCAAAACTTCTCGGAGTCTGGCAACTTAAATTGCTTGGGCTCCTTATGCATATCATGTATGCAATTTAAGGCTGCCTGCATTTACCATTTCACCATTAAGAAGCACAATGTGCAACACAAGCTGGCAACGTGCACCGCTTGCCTCAATTGTCCAATGTTTGTTGGTGGCAAGGCGGGGCGTGGTGCGGATGGGATTACTACTTAATTTTGCATAAAATGTTCATATATGCAAAACTGTGCGAAAACCTTAAGCGACAGACAAGTAAAGTGCAAACAAGGAATATTTTCACAGCAGATATATATATATAAATATATATATATATATATATATATATATTTCTATATAAGTAGTGTAGATAGTTGGTATTTAAGCACAGATTTGATGACACCTGCTGTGACTTTTTACGCAGCCAGCTAAACATTTTTTGCCAAATGCAAACACTATAAAAATTTATAAATTTTTTAAAATGGAAATAAAAACTAGGTAAGAATGCATCAGTCGAAAGAGCTTGACTAAAAGTAGCAGTTGGAGGCCAGCTGTTAAAAACAAAGCATTCAATTATATTTCCAAAAATATATTTATACAATTTTGTATAAATTTTATATAAGTTAAAAGTGTATTTGTAATTTATTTATACATTAAATATTTTATGAATAATTGATCATTTAGAAATGATGCAACAAAAGTCATTAAAATGATTTCCAACTTTTGCTGAGTGTAGTCGAATCGTAAAAAATGCTTTATGTAGCAAGTGATTTTTCATAAAAATTTCATTTGGTTGCCACATTTATAAAAAATTTTACGTAAGCAATGTTCTTTGCTCCACCGGAAACAGACTGTTAGATCTCCGCCTGCTGTGTCAACTTGAAGATTGTCGACAAATTTTACGTGCTGGTGACAAAAGTCAAGCCAGCAGAATGCTCCAAAATGACCAAAGAGTTGCCGTTGGCCGTTTGTGTTACGACCATAAAACGATGACCCGTAAGTATCTCAGAGGAATGCAACCGCAGCTGGCTAGCCGAATAAAGGTTGAACGCACCAGGCCCAAAAAAAAAAAAAAAAAAAAACATCGAGACAACATCCAAGATGGTGGTGGATGTGAGTGTGGGCGTGGGCGTGGATGGGGCGCCAAGAATGGTGCCAGTCTGGGCGTAATAAAAATTCAAAAGTGCAGTCAAAGCTTGCTTTTCTTCTCTCTTTTTTTTTTTTTTTTTTGTTTGCTGATGTTGCTATTTTTACTTTTGAGTACTGGGCAACTCCCAAAGGCGTCTTTTAGGGCAAAAGTTTATTTTGCACGAATGTTGTTGTTGTCGCTGTTGCTGTTGTTGGTGTTGCTGTTGATGTTGCTATTGTAATCAAATTTGTTACGCTGCGTTGCCAAACCATAGAGCCAAGGACTAAGGAGTAAGGAGCAACAACTGCAAGTAAATGCGCTCAGTGTTTAGGAGCAGAGTAGACGTTTGTTGGCTCGCTGCGCACATTTGTCGTCAATGCCAACGGCGAACGTGAGTTGGCTAAAACAGCGAGCCAACTTGCTGCTGGAGACCATCTTAAAATGTCACTGAAACTGGCTTTAAGATGTCGCTTCCTGGTTGCTCTTCATGCTGACGCACACCAAATGATGCCCCAAGGAGACGAAAGTGCGTCCACATTCCGTCGCTGAGTATACCCCACACACACACACACACACACATAAGCACACACACATCAGTATCGACTGCAAATATTTATGTAAATAAATGTCCTGGGAGTCATGTGTGCTGAGCATAAAAGTCAATAGCACCGTGCTACATTTTTATGCTAATTGAAAGCCATTCGAATGGAAAAAAAAAATTGTTGCCTCTCAATAATCGTTGATGCGCACCTTGATATGAGTACAAAAAAAAAAATAATAAAATAAAATAAATACAATTTTTATTTTCCATCGAAATGAATTTCGAATTTGTAACTTTATTTTGTATCACGAAATATCACTGATTGCAAGATTGGAGATTTTTTTAAAATACAATTGCGATACATTAAAGTAATTCAAAAGAGTTTAAGGAATTATATGATTAAAGTCGAGAAAAAAATACGTTATTTATATAAGTTTTATAAAATCTTATTTTTTAAAATAAGAAGAAATGCCAAGCGTCATTTACAAATAATTAAATGGCTTAAAGAAATGTGTCTGGTGGGATAAGGGAATGCCTATATTAAAATTCGGAAGAAAAAAAATTCTAGGATAAAATAAGAATAATAATAATAAAATATTTAACTACTCAAAAAATATTATTATAATTATAATAAAGTAATATTGAATCGATAAAAAGTACCACATTACATGAAACATGAGCGAAAGACATGTTTCCCTGGGAAACCATCTATTTTTCTGTCTAAGGCGATGCAATCCTGATTTTTTGAAGATTCCTTCACATTGTCACCAAATCGACAGATTCCGCTACTGATTGAATTTAGTCTAGATAGAAGACTTCGCTAGATTGTAGTATCCTGTCAAGGGTTTTCTAACAAAATAATGATGATCTGCACTCTGCTCCTTACTTTCTTTATCCCTATGAGATTGTTTTTATTGCTAAGCATACATATAACATGTCCATCGATTTTTATATACGTTTAATACATAATGAAAAATATTTATTTCAATTACAGGTAGCAGCACCCATTCAATGGCCAATGCGCAGACCGCGGCTGTTGCACCAAACTCGCAGGCTGTGGCGGTGCCTCGATTCCTGTCCCGGGGACACACCTATCGAGCCGTGGTTGGGGACACGCTCGTGCTGCCCTGTCAGGTGGAGAATCTGGGTAAGTAGGCCATTGCTAAAATTTGTAAATTTAGCATGGTGGCTGCGATGTGGATGTGAATAGCTGGCGCATAATAATTAATACGACGAAATTAATATTTGCATGCGTAAATTCGATAACTAAAATGAAGCCTAACCAAATTGGTGTTTCACATATTTTGTGATTTTTGTTTTTGGTTTTGTTTTTGGTGATCCGCTCAGGTGGGAAATATTATGCAAAATAATATGCAAATGTGTTTAGGCAAAATGTCTCTCAAAATAAATTTTATTAACGCCAACAAAAATGATGGCAGCTTCAATGTTCAATGTTCAATGTTCACAATGCGAATCCAACAGCTGTCAACAGCCTGTCGTTCGAGGCGCTTTCATTGTTGCCTTTCAACGCCCATCCATCCCCATCGCCGCAGCACACCCCTTTTAACACCTCCGCACAGGCAAACAAAATATTTACCGAATGACATTTATAAATTTATGGCCATGAGCATTTATTTATTTGCATACACTGCAGGTGAATAAAATTGGATAATTAACGCCAGTAGTAAATTTTATTGAGTGTTCTTTAAAATTATTTAAGCCGAAGAATATTTTTTCAACTTCACAAAACGACATGTGTTGAATAAATGAATATAAAAGTATATGTAATTTTATATAAATACATTTTTGTCTTTTTCTTCTTTATTATTGTTGAATGCTCTTATAAAACTTAAATTCAATTGAGTTGAATAATCAAAATATATAAATAAACAAAATAGTAATTTAAAATTAGTCTTCGCAGTATTGCTGACTATTTAGTGACTTAGGAAATAAAAGCATTTAATCACTCAATTGCATAATAAGAAAAAATAAGATAAAATTTTTAACTATTAAAAAAAGTTGCAATCTTATCGAACAAACTAAAAAAAAGATTTTAACGCAATTTCCGCTTAAAAAAATGATAATTAATTAATAAGGCTCAACGCAGTTTATGGGGTTAAAGATTTAAGTTGGAACTTGTCAATAGTTTTAATTGCAACGCTGCTGTTGACAAGCCAATAAATAAAATGCAATTAACCGTTGCAAATGAAAATAAATTGAACATTGACGACACCAGAATCCGTGCAACAACCTGACAGCAATCTTTGAGTGGAGTGTGCGAGGCAGGCCAACAATACCCCATCGAATTTGCGCGGGCGGTGTGAAAGGAAATTCCTGTTACTAACAACAACAGATGCAACAATGAATAGCTGTGAAATTCCATTAAAGTATTTTCCAATTAATTTACAATTTCTTAACTTGCACAGTAAAATAAATTGATATTTAATATGTAGTTTTCGGCTTGCCAAAGATTAATATTATTTCTTGTCTCAAATTGTTTACACCTCGCAAAATGTTTGTATATAATTGCCAACAAACAAAATAAACTTTTATATTGGCCACAAAATAATCGAACTAATGCCATGGCAAATAAGAGCCAAAGAATTTGAGACTGTCCGGCCTTAAATATATATGTAATGTTTTTATTGCAATTGTTGTTTTATTGCCATTGTTCATTTTATTGCACTTCTGCGCTTAATCCGCATTAGTAGTGAAAGACTGTGAAGGGGGTGGAGGAGGAGGAGGACGAGGAGGAAAGTGACGAGTGTTTGATTGCAGTGTTAAATTACCTATCGCAAATAAAGGTTCAAGCGAAACATCGATTAATTGGCAGCATTGGAGAACAAACAATGACAAAGAGCTCCATGGCAAAAAACATTTGGAATCCAATTAAAGAAATTAAGTAGCAAATGCTCTATGAAGCCCTTCATCATGTAACTCAGTAACTCAGAAACGATGACCAGACTAAATAATTCTATTCTTTTAATAGCAGCACATTTCAAATCAGACTACACTTAAAACGCAAGCGATATATTGGATAAGCAAAATATTGGATATATCCAAAAGACATAAAAATAATCAATTTACGCTCGAACTGTAAAAATAAAATTTAGTATTATTGGCAAATATTCGTATTAGTTTCGCACACCCAACTGTAAGCAGGTGTTCAAGTCTTCAGGCATCTCTAATCCCATTTTTTCTCCCAAAATAAATTATTGACTTCTACTAGGTGAGTCAAGAAAAATTATGGATAAACTGTCCAATTTGCTAAGCAGTGCCCTTTTTTTCTAAGTGCTTTTCAAATTCATATGTCGAAATTGAAGAGTTATAAAATACAATTTTTATGGACCAATGCATAAAATTGTTGTCTGAGCTTAATAATATCAATAACAACGTACGCACAACCATTAGACTCGCATAAAATTTTGGGAAACGGGACAAAATGAGAGTCAAATAAAACCTCCTCCTCCTCCTCCTCCTACTCTGCAGCCCTGTCTACCATCTGGCTGGATTGCCGCCAAACAAATGGCCAACACTTGCGCTGAGAGAAAAACTCAATCCGATTCAATAATAATCGAAAACAATAAAAAGATGATTGTGTGCGTTTAAGTTGGCTTCATGAAGGACCAGGGGAAGGACTCGGGAAGAACTGGAGGAGGGTAATGGATGCAATGAATGCTTTTGGGGATATTTTCAATGTGCCAACTCTTATCCATGTTTCCGGTGCCCAATGAATATGTACATACAATAAATATATGTATGTATGTACAGGCCTGTACGTGATCCCATAATACATATTCAACTGGGTTATTTCAATGTACTTTTACACAACATTTTGCGACCAATTTAAATGTATGTCAGCATTTTACACGACGCCCAAATACGGGAAAACATTACACTTGAACTGGTTTTTGAGGACACTTCAGACTGGACATTGGAGCACTGCATATATTAATCAATTGATGCGATTCCTAAAAAAAAAAAAAACGCGTATTATTGAGATGCTCTTCGAATTTTATATATTCAGTTAATAACCGTATGGAAGCACACAAATGACCAACTTCCAAAGGGTATTAAGTGTATTTAAGCCAGTATTAATATATAAGTAAAAATATTATTATGTATTATTTAGAAGTGTACTTGTAAAAATCGGTATCCCGCAATTAATTCCAATTGCACATAGATAATGATGGCCAGACGCAAAAAAAAATAATGACAACATTGATTCCACAATTGTTTTTTAAGGTTTATGGTATACATTGCAAATATTAATATATAGCTGGCAAATTGGTTGAAAATGTACTCCACGAATCAGGTTAGACGTTCTAAAAAGAAATCGTAAATTGTGAGATATTTATCGCTATTTCTTGGCACTTTTTCTTTAGAATATCAATATAAGCATTTGAAGAAAAGAACTGCCTTTAAAGTAAAGGGAATATATTCAAAAATAAGATTTCATAATTTATTTTGTTTGATTTTTTATGAGTGCGAAGAAATATTAAAGTCGTTCTCAAATTTATTTATCAGCAATTCTGAATGAAGGTATTCTATAGACTAGAAGTTCCCCACTTCTACTGCACTTGTAAGGAAGATAAGTAATCTTTTGAGACATCTTTTCTCCTGCCCAGGCAGTAAGAGACGAAGCAGCTTAGAAATTTGTTAATGCATCTGGCAGGAACATCTTTTGATCTAAAAAAAGGATGTCTTTATTGGCCCAAACTAAGCCTAAACTAAGCAAAGAAATTCTTTTCTTTATTTTACCACCACAATAAATATTAATTTACAATAAAAATACAAAACTCACAACTATGTTTTATATATGCGACACAATGTCTGTCGTTGACAGCATATCTTTAATATACATTCTCAGTTTTGAGAATATAAAATTAATATATATATATATGTATTATGCGGCATGTAATCCCGTTTAACAAATTTACGTTTGCCTCTTGTGGCAATGGCAATAAAAACCGTAAGTTGTATAAAATATGCAAAAAAAAAAAGAAAAGAAGATAAAAAGATAAGCAAAAAATAAAAACAAAAAAACAAGAAAAGAATCTGCTAGCAACATCTGCGAAATTATGTCATTTATATGAGTAAACACACTAAAAAATAGATGAAAACACCCACACACACACACACTTAGACATACACACGGGATGGGTGGGGGGGGGGGGGCGGTGTGATGAAGCTTGCCGGCAATTGGATAGCCAAACAAGGGGGAATCTGTAGAATGTTCACAGCTCAGCAGACAAACAAAATGACATGGGGCCATTCCAGGCGGATAGCATTTTAGATAGATAGCCTTATGAGAGTGTATAGTATTTGTGTGTGTATTGTATGTGTGTATAGTATGTGACTGTGTGTTTAAGTGAGTTTTGTCTACAACTACAATTTGAACCTTTTGACTGCCTCAATGCTATTTATTTAGCTTTTTCAAAGTGTGCATGTATTCTATGAGTGTATTTATTTTAGTGGCTTTTATATTTGTATTGTAGAATTTTACAATAAATTTCCCCAACTAACAGCGAGAACAACATATGCAGCCACATCTCGAATCCGCCTCAAATATTAAATATGTTTTTGAAACAGAGTTCACAGAATTTTTCTATATTTATTTCTATGTCGTTTTTTTTTTCTTCTTGTTTTCTTGCAGGCAATTTTATACTGTTGTGGCGTCGTGGCTCAAATGTTCTTACCGCCTCCAACATTATGGTAACAAGGGATGACCGCGTAAGTCTGATAGATGGTTATAATTTAGAGATATCTGATTTGGAGCCACAAGATGCTGGGGATTATGTTTGCCAAATCAGTGACAAAATAAATCGTGATCAAGTCCACACTGTCGAAATATTGGGTGAGTTCTCCTGCTGAGCAACTATACTATATCTTAAATCCTATTTAGACTTTAATCTCTGTATTAACTTGCGTTTAATATAACCAAACTTTAATATTGTTGCAGTCCCTCCCAGTGTTCGTGCTATTCCCACATCTGGCCAGCTGCAGGCTCGCAAGGGCGGACCAATTACGCTGGAGTGCAAGGGCTCTGGCAACCCGGTGCCATCGATTTATTGGACCAAAAAGGTATGCACGCAAAGCAACTCCAAGGAACACCTAATAAACCAAAAATTGCTGTAATAGGCAAAAAATAGATAGAGAATTCTCGTTAGCTTTGAAGTTACATTGCCATAGAAACAATAACGAGCAGAAATTGCATTCATCTCTGTTTGCTACTAAAAGTGAGATTCGAGATTCTCTAGTTGCTCCAACATCGTTTCTCATGTGCATATGTAGTATATACACTCACAAAAAATATGCACTCGAAATCATCAAAATGGGAGCTAACAAAAAACCATTTGCATTTCTACTTATTAAATTTATTTTCTAATATAAAAAAAAAATATTTGTGGAAAAATATTTAAAATATAATTTTTTGAGACCACCATTTTATTTTTTCGAATGTGTTCATGTAGTCTATCAATGAGTGAAGTTGTGGCCAAAATGGTAATTAATGCGTTGCCTAAATGCATTCTCAAAAGTATGCAAAACAAAACCAAAACTGGCTGGTCAAATGTCAAACAGAGGCGAACTGCTGTTGACCTCGAGTTGGCCATCTTTCGATGGGACAAGTGCTAGAAATATACATATCGGTGTCGGTGTCGGTGCCACAGACAGTTGCCAGAACTTGGCTACCCGTTTTTTTTTTTTGGTATTCAAACATTCTCCGTTTTGCCTTGCTGCACTTTGGCGCATTTGACATTTCCGTTCGATTTGTGTGACTGCATGCTTTGCTCTGCTCTCGACATGGGCCAAAGCTCAGCTCTGGCCCGATTTGTTGACTTTCAGTTGTATGTCATTTAATTTAGCTTGAACCTCCCACACTTGTCTCCGCCCACTCTGGCACAATCCTGGCCACGAATTTGTTATTGTAGAAGCAGACATCAACACGTGTTCCCCGTTGGCACTGACATGGCCCAACCTGTCTGTCTGTCTGTCTGTCAAAGACAAGACGCCTTTCAAGCTAAAGCTGACTGCTTGACTGACTGACTGACTGACTGAATGACTGACTGACTAAAGGCGAGAACGACTACGACGAGAAATACCTCCCACTTGGCCCTTTGTGTGACTTAAGTACGAGAATCTTTTGCTTCCTCTCCAATAACGTCGTATTCTCGATTTTTGTGTTTACATCCAGTTTTGTCGTGAGGACAAAACTGCAGGTTGACTTTTGCACCGCATATTCAAGAGTCAAAATATATATCCATTTTTCACCCACTCCATTCGCATTTTGTTGCCAAGTGCATTTGACTTTTGACATTTTTTAATCCACCTCGATGACTTTACATTTCTACCCCGAAAGGCGAATCAATTTTACAAACTTTTTTTTACATGATTTACCAACAGAGCGGCACTGGAAAATCACCGGCAAGAATTGGCGATGGACCCATCCTGACTCTCGACAAGCTGGAGCGCCAACAAGCAGGAGTCTATCAATGCACCGCTGACAACGGAGTCGGCGACCCAGTTACAGTTGATATGCGTCTGGATGTGCTTTGTGAGTAGATCGAAATATATATATAAAATGTTAACTATTAAATAGATAAATTTAGCAAGAAATATTACAAGACATTTTAAAAATGAGCAGAAAATTAGCTGTGCGAAATAACAAGTTAAGTAAGTGTAAATTATAAATCAGATAAAATTGGATAAGACATCTGAAAAATACAATAAGTGTAATATATGTATAATATATATATAAAATAATTAATATATATATAAGAAAAAATATGATGGAGTCTGACAAGTTAGCTAGCTAATCTATTACAAATAGTAAAAGTAAACATATTTTTACAAACAGCTAAATTTACAAGTTTATATATATTACAAGACATATTAAAAATGAGTAGAAAATTAGCTGTGTGATATACCAAATTAATTAAGTGTAAATTATAGTCATATGTATAAATAGATAAAATTAGATATGATATCTGAAAAGTGCAATAGGTTAAAATATATAATTATATATGACAATTGAATAATGATATATATATATATAAGAAAAATGTGATGCAGTCTGCCAAGTTAGCTAGGTGTGAAATAAATTTATGTCTTATAGAAAATTAGACATGATTATGTTAAGTAAGTCTAAAATATAGCTTAAACTTTTTAAAAGAAAAGGAAAAATCTGAAAAGTAAAAGTATTTTTGAAAAACAGTTTATTGCTGGTTAAATGCAAATATATTCAAAAAATTTAATTCGTCTGTTTGGCAAAGCTAAAGATAAAAATTAATAGTGAAGCCAAATATATTTTCTATTTTTACTGACATTAAAATAAATTTCTCAAGTCTGACAGTGCCACCATTTTTAACTTATTGATTTTCTCTTTGCATATTTTGTGTGTGTGCTTGTGTGTGTTTCTGTGTGTTTGTGTGTGTGTGTGTGTGTGTTTTACGTACACAGATCCACCGGATATTCAAGTGGAGAAATCGTGGATACACTCTGGTGAGGGATTTGAGGCGAAACTCGTTTGCATTGTTTACGCTGATCCAGTCGCAACGGTTTGTTGGGTCTTTTAATGTTTCGTTATCGTTTCATTCTTGTGCTATAGAATAGTATATATCCAGCTTATATATATATTTTTTTTTGTTTCTGTTGTGACTTTTAAGATTACAATAACCATCTGTTCTGTTCTGTTCTGCTCTGCTCTGCAGTACTTTATGCAACGAGCTCGTTTTTAGGTCACTCTTTGTTTTAGACGCGTTTGCAAATGTGTTTTTGGTTTATACTTTATTTACTGTCTACTTTTTTTTGTTTGGGTTCATTTTTGTTGAGTTGATGTTATTAGTCTCTCGCAGCTTAACTAACTTGTATCCCGTTGCCATCATGCAGGTGTCCTGGTACCAGAACTCATTTCCGATCCAAACCACCGACAGGCGAATTATGAACACGAGAGCCAATCGACACACACTTACCATTCGTCACATTCAGCAGGAGGACTTTGGCAACTACAGGTGAGGAACAGCACCAGAACCTGACAACTTGTACGACACACAAAAAACCAAAAAAAAAAAAAAAAAAGCCAAGTCCTACAAGAACTTTGCTGCACAACATCGATTTAGTCAATTTGGCAACTTTTGCAACAACTTTATTTCAACAAAAGAACAAAAAAAAAATATGGCGACAAACGACCATATCCTACCTGAGATTATATAATACACGCCCCCACCCCCCTCTCCATCTCTCTTAGATGTATATACTTTAATGCTTTCTTGTGTCTTGGCCAAAATAAATGGGCAAACAAGTTTTCTACATCAATGTCAATATGTCTGAAACATATTAAAGAAACGGAAGTTTCGCCACTTTGACACAACATTTCATGAAGTAAGGTTTTTCTGGCAAGAACAACTACTATTTTAGACAAACTTGAAGCCCATCCATCCATTGCCAACTGTCTCTGGCATAGACGTGTTTTGGGTTACTTGAGTTGACACTGCCTCTTGCCACACACTGACTGACTGCCACAAATCCCACGAGAGTTGTTCTCCATCCAATGCCAAAAACTTGCGATTAGCGGGTTATGTGCGCAATTTAATATCGGAATGTTTTTGAGCAGAAATTCAAATTTAGTTGATGACTTAAGCTTGATTTAATTATGTTTTCTAATCCATTTATAGCTGCGTAGCGGATAACTCTCTGGGACGCTCCCGCAAGTACATGGAACTATCTGGTCGACCAGGTCCGGCTGAGTTTTATTCACCGAAATGGGGTCGCTCCTCCGATAGCTACAATCTGACATGGAAAATCGACAGTTATCCACCACTGGAAGAAGTGCGTCTTCTCTATCGACGAGTGCTGGTAAGTAGAATGCAAACTCAATCGATTAATTTAAGTGTGAAGTTCTCCAAGTTGGTCAATACAAATAATTCACAAAACTGGAATTTTTAAGCAAGAAATTAAATAAGGACATACAGTTTTTATATTTATAAAGCAGTTTGCAAGAAAAAAACGTTGCCAACAAATCGGATAGAAAATGCCAAAATATCTAACCCATTTCATTGAATTAAAGTAGGCATTTCAAACATTCAATTCGAAGAAGTTAAGCCAAAAACTATAAATCGAGCAGCTCAATCAAAATACATCAGATATAAACTTGCCAATCGGCAAAACCACTTTCAATTAATTAAAGCAAAGATTACCAATCGCAATTGGCAAGCCAAGTCGCATTAGACATCTAATTAGATTTATGAGTTATCATTGTCTTAATTACTGTTCCAACTTCATCCAATAAACGCTAAGAAGTTTGTGGCTAGAAATCTGGCCGATTACGTCAGCGATGACAGACTTAAGCTTGATTAAAGAGGAGCTGTCAAGAATCAGAAATCACGAAATCATTGCCAGCATAAATATAATTTTATGATGGTTTCCAGATGAACGACACATTCCAACAGCCCGGCAGATGGCATGATTTTATACTGACACCGGAACATCGTCCCGCCTCGGAGCCTCTAACACATATCATGTCCTACACCATTAAGCATCTGCATCCAGGTGCCTACTACGAGGCAATTGTGCAGGCCAAGAATCGCTACGGTTGGAACGAGGTAAAAATCCTGTTACAAATATATTCACATTGCATAGCACCGCATCCTGGCATCAAAATCTTTATTAAATCAATTTTTTGTCCATTTTTTTTTCTTCCTTCATTTCTTTTTGACACTCTTACTCCGGCAGGTCAGCGATATATTCCAATTTATTGTCGCCAGCAACAGCATGGACATTGCGCCCGAGGATGCCGAGGTGGTTGCCAGCTCCAAGTCTCGCAGCAACAGTGGTGCACTGAGCAGCCTGCAGAACGCTCTAACCCACTGTCTGCTTCTCTGTGGTGCATTATTGATTGTCTTTGGTTTGCGCAACACTCAATTTGACAGTCTCCGTTTGGGCTTGGGGTAAGCAGTAATGTAATGTGCCCAAAAAAAAAAATAAAAAAACCAAATAACAAAAAAACGCATTGTGTCCATCGAATGTGGCATTGCAACTTGCATTCTGAGATTAGTTATATGTATATTTAAAGCTACATAATATGCCAGCAAATAATATGAATGCGATCTGTAAACTAAATGATATTATTTAATCTAAAACCAAAAAGTCCATTTTACACTTCCATCTATATTTTCACTGGTTTTTTTTCTATTTTATTCTTGGACATTTTCGACACTTAAATTTAGAAATTTTTTTAGCACACGTAAACTACAGAAAACTAAAACCAAAGAGAGCATATAAAATGGGTTTTTGTGCAATTTTATGTCAAAATTATGCAAAAACTCTACGAAATCTACAATGTAAATAATTCTCCAAGCATTTTGTCAGCGATTTAATTAGCGTTTGAAAGCGCAGTGGAAAAAAAAATTAAATGCGATTATGAATAAAGCGAGAGAAATATGAAATGCAAAATGCAAAATGCAAAATGCAATATATAAACACACACACACACATACATACATATATACAGTAAATCCATAGTACTAGGATAATCCAGTCGAACTAGGTCATGTAAATATGCATTAGATATTTGAATGTGAATTACATTTTACGTACTTCATAAAAACTACAAAGCATAAATAATATATGTGTATGTAAATTAAGCAAATATTATATATAGTGATATTATTTAGTTTAAAATAAAACAAACAACAAAAAAAAATAAGGATTAAATGAAACCCAAAAATTCATATATACCAATGAATAGCTAAAGCGGAACACCACTGTAAAATTTGTTTAGCTATAAGGTATTTTTAATATATACACCCACACACACCCACACACACACACACACAGACAAACACAAATATTCATATATATATTTATGAATTTATTTCAGTTTATTATGTTTGGTTTTTAATTTAATTCTTTATTTCGCTCAACATAGTTCTAAGCGCACCAAGAACATCAATTTAGAATAAAGCTTTCAATGTAAAATTAGCATTTAAGCAAACATGTTGTACCACCAATAGCAAAGGAAACCTAAAGTAAACCATAATATCAAATACATTAATTAAATGTGCATTTTTGCAAGTATGTAATTCAATACCAAAATAAAAACTTAATTAAAAAACGAAAAAAACAACAAAAAACCATTATTGGTCAGCCAGTTGACTTGTACTTGTAAATAAAGACAAGAACATTGACATTTGATCAGCTTTCGCACCTAAACAGTTGTACTACGATCGTATGTATTGTGAATTTGTATATTTTAAATATTCATAAAGACACTAAAAGAAAAAAAGAAAGGAAATAAAAAAGTAAACAAAAGGCCAAGCTAAATGAAAGCATTCTCTATCTGAAATCGGCCATTATTTTGAACGTATATATATATATATATATATATATGTTTATACACATAATATGACTTTTCTGTAGTTGTCGTCGTACTTTGAAAAAAAAAAAAACAAATAGACAAAAACTAGATGGAAATTAAATGTGTACGAATATATTGAATTGCTGTAATTGAAGCAAATTAAAAAAAAAAAATCGACATTTTGCAGCCTGCATCGAGTTACCCAGACACTTAATAATATTAATACTAGACTGTAATAACGGCATAAATATATTAAAAATAATATAGCGAATGCAAATGCAAATGGAAAAGTTCATCAAAACGAGTTGTCTCAATTTAAGGTCACATTGCTTGGTAGCTTTTTCAGAAGCAACCAGAACAAAGTATTTACAAAATCCACTAATTACTAATTAGCTATATGATAATTATGGTGGTCATTGTATGATTATTGCGCATAAGAAACATTAACGATAACAAACATCTCCAAATTATTCAAATACAAAAATAAAGCATTAGATGTAAAATAAAAATAAAAACAAAAAAAATTCAAATTGGTTTTTATTTACGGTTTATCTGGGATTCACTTGCAAAGCTCGAAATTATCTAATTAATTTTGTGTTTATTTATATCAGTTCGCAGACTGCATTTATTTATTAATATAATAAGCATAATTTAGACGTAAAATAAAAACAAAAAAATAAAATTGGTTTTTATTTACGGCTTACCAGGTATCCACTTTTAGTCAGCCCATAATTATTTCTTAACAAAATTTAAGCTTAATTTGAGTTCGAAATTCTCTAAATAATTTTGTATTTATTTATATTAGCTCGCAGCCTGCATTTAATTATTAATATAGTAAGTATAATTTTTGGCATGACTACTGCTTTTGAAGCCGCAACATTTTGTAGAACATGCTTAAATCCTAAATTCATTTTTTTTTCAACATCATCTAGTGGCTGATTAGCATTCCTAAACATGGCAAACTGAGGACATTAGTTGGCACTGGACACCGCATACGTGCCTGGCTTAAATTATAAAAAACTTTTGCATTTGGCGCAAAAGTTTATGCATGAAATTTTATAGAGCGCACAACTACTTGAGCCCCATTTTAAGAGAAATGCATTAAAAGGCCAAAGTGAGACCGATGAGGTAGATGGTGTTTTTCCGCTCCCGGAAATTTTCTGTTATTTGAAGTTGCAACATGGCGTAGTGTTCGCTTTTCATGCCGCTATTTGCATATTTGAGGGCAAGAATTGTGGGTGTCTAAGTGTGTGTATGTGTGTGTGTGTGTGGGGCAGGAAGTGGAAAATGGGCGCAGCACACTTGACACAACTTTGTGAACAGTTCAAACTTAGTGACCATTATGCATGCAAGTCTCAATATATTTCACATGAATTTTAATGAAATTTGCGTATGCAGCTGCCGCAGTTCTTTTTGCAACATTCTTTTTTCATTTTTCTTTTACTTCGCTGCAAAGTCGTTGACCGAATTGGATAACTGCTGCCATTGCAGCAGTCATTGAATTTTTTTCTTTTGCTTTTTTTTGCGAATCGCATAATGCAGAATTGTAGCGCCACAAGCGATATCTTAAGACCTTTTTGGGGCAAACTTTTGGCGCATATTAATTAGCTCGTTTATCATTTGAACACTTTTCTGACAGCCAACTCGCTACTGGCAACTCAAAACAATGTAGAATTAATTAAGTTGCGCTTCTCAACTCAACTCTCAGGACAAATTCACATTCACACTTAGACTGCAAAATTTGCAAAAAAAAAAAAAAACGAAAAGTAATTGTGAAAATGAAATCATAATTAATATTGGTAAAATCGCAAAATTGGCAAGGGCAACCAATGTCTGATTTTGCAATCACTCGCAACAATTTGAAATGGAACGCATTGTTTTCTGCTCTTTCAGTGACTGACGCACTGACAGAGGGACTGGTTGGGGGGAGGCGCAAAGGCGACTGCGATTCAAACTTTTATAATTAAAAATTTGCATCTTGCTTGCTTCGTTTTTTACGTGTTTTTTTTTTGTCGCTCAACAGAAGAAAAAGTAAATGCAAGCAAATCATAAAGCTACATGAAAGAAAAACTTTGCGAGCCAAGTGCGAATTAAATTAATTTTCAACTGATTTGATTTTTGCCGACTGTAAAAACTTTTCACTCTCAAATGTAGCGCGAGAAAACCCGGTTGGAAAAGCAAAAAAAAAAATGGTGTGTAGGAGAAATTGGAAATGGTTGGGAATTGGACTAAAAATCGAAGTAGGAATACACAGCAAGAACAAATTAAACTAGCCACTGCACACAGTGTGTTAGCCATGGTAGCAGTAATTCAGCACAATTTACAAGCATCGACCCAGTTAGTGAGTGTGGCCAACAACAAGGCTAAACTAAAGGAACAGCAAAAGGGCAATGCTATGGCCAAATAAATTTACATAATTTTACAGTCAGCAGCAAAAGCCGTTGAAGAAGAGGAGACGCCCTGATATTTATGGGCCCAGCTTAATGACGGTTTAAAATGTTGTACGTTAGACAGCCAAAGATCCTCTCCATGCTAACCAAAACAAAACAAAACCAAAAAAAAAAAAAAAATAGGAAAAGAAAAAGAAAATCCACACACACACAGAGAGAGACACACCAAACACACTCCCGCAAGCGTTATGCTAAATCAAATCTACATAATTTAGAGGCAGGCTGCCAATGAAGCAAAAACCAGAGGCAGCATTCTTAACAGCCTCGTGTGCCTCGTGCCACTCATTTGGGGGCGCACAAATCAAAAGGCGGCACAGCCTCCTCCAGCGAGCAGCATCAAATTGTTTGCGGATGTTAAGAAAAATTTGTACATCAATCGATTTTGTTTGATTTTTTCCAGACAGGCAGATTTGGATCGGTGTCCATAACGTTAGCCGCTTGAGGTTTACATAATTCATAGCCATTGCCTGTGGTTGGCTCAGACTAAGTGGTTGGGTTGGGTTGGGTTGGATTGGGTTGGGCTGAACTGGGTTGGGCTAGGCCATCCAAGTGATGCTGAGCTTTTTATTTTCTATTTATTTTTTTCCTGCTTTTTGCCTGATTGCACAGACTAACACATTTTCGACAGACGTTGCAGCAAATGCGGATAAATTGAATAAATATACTCGTACGTATCCCACTTTCAAAGTTTTCTTGGTAGCAAAATAACCTATCCTGTTATGTGTGTAACTTAAATTAAGAGAATTTAGGCATTGTTTTGCAGCCACAAGGGTATGTACAGTTTCTGAATTGGTCTGAATTAAATACCAGAGAAACATCATTGAAAATACATCATATAAGTTTGCAGTGCAGAGCAAAAATAATAAATTGTAATAATTTGGCCAAACGAAACTTATTTGCCATGTTGGTTTTTTGGTTAGAAACCAAATTTCTTATGTTAAAAATTTCTACAATTTTTATTCAATTTGAAAATTTTATGAAGTAGCCGATAACTTCCACATATACACTCCTCGCCGTTTGAATAGGACACCCCCTCTCTTCCGCTCCCAAAACCATGTTTATCTGAAATTGTAATTTAATTGAATTTCAATTAATTGCTTAAGTTTTTCAGTGAAGATGGCAAAGATAATTATAAGTTTTGAGCTGTGCTTTTTCATTTTAGATTAAAACGTTTCTCAACCCATTTGAAGTACATTTTTAATGAAAATTGAATTAAAAACGTTGATTAGCGAATAATATGAATCCATTTACCAAATGTTCAATTTTGTATTTAAGTGGTGCAAAAAAAATTTGGACATAGTTCGAAGTAACTCAAATGAACATTTTTGCAGAACTATAAATTTACTGCAGAGAAAATTCTTACGGAAACTTTAGAAAAATTGTTTTATTCTGCTTTCCAGTGATGAGCAATTGGACTAGTATTTAGAAGTCTTGTGTAACTTCATCTAATCTTTTGCAAAAATTTCATCTATTCTGTACTAAAACCAGTCATAATTATCGATTTCCTTTTCATATAAATGATTTCTCGATTCGGCGACAAGATTAATTAATTAAGACAAGAGAACTGAGATAAGATGCAATTCAAAGAAGTCAATTTTAATATCCATCAATATTTTTTTAATGGCAAGTGAATTGTGCTCAGCCATTGTTGATGTCTTTATTATTTTTTGACTAACGCGCATTTTTCACTAGGAGGAAACAATGAAAAAACTTGGAAAACAATTTCCCAAAGTTGGCCGCAGTCAGACTGAGTCAGTCAAATTTGAATTATGCTTAACTCATTTTGTTAAAATGTGGACAAAAACAGGAATTGTATGAAAGTAAGTAAAAGAAAAAAAAAATAATATATAAATATAAAATAAAAATAAAAGAAAAAGTTACAAAAATAAAAAAAAATAAAAACGGAAAAGAAAAGCACGAAAATGGAGGAAAAACGGCGACGCCAATTCTCGTCGCCGACGGCAAAGTTCAGGCAGAACAAAAGTTTATCTCGTACTTTGTTTGCGTATACAAAGGCCAGCAATGGGAGAATGGGAGTTCCATCTAACCCAGCTCCTCCCACCTACCACTTTACCCCTTTACCCGTTACCCATTCTCTGACAATCGTTGCATAAAATTCAGCACAGGATGATGCGCCGGAAAGGTTGCGGTGCCTGCTTGTTGCCTGCTGCCTGCTGCGTGCTTCGTGCTACTTGCTGCTTGCCTCAGTATAAAACAATGACGCTTGTGTTGTTGTTGTTATTGTTGTTGTTGAAAGCAATGCCAGGTGGTGAGTGCTGCGTTGCGTTGTACGTTGTACGTTGAATGTTGCGCGTTAAGCGTTTTCTTTTCATTAACATAAATGCCTTAAACTTGTGGCGGGTTAAGGATTGGTTAGAGGAGTGTGGCTGTTCCTGTGGCTGTTGCTGTGGCTGTTTCTGTGGCTATAACTGAGCACAAAGACGACATCCCTAAATTCTTGTCCCAGTTTGCTGCTCGCAGAGCAAGCGGCTAATCCTTACGGTTTACAATTTATCTCACAGTTGGTTGTTTTATTTTTGTTTTTGTTTATTTATTTATTTTTTTTAATTTTTAATCTTTTATTTTTTGTTTTTTCTGTTTGCCTCTCTCCCCGGGGCTGCCATGTAAAATTATTTACAACACTAAAATGACTTGAATCGTGTGCCTTTGTGGTTTCTCATATTTTATGTTGCCCCCCACACTCCCCCTCTTCTGTGCCCACCACCCCAAGCCCAAGTCAAGGGACGTCACGCTCGCTTCCGCATTGTTGCCTGTGTGGTGCACATTTGGCACCACATTGCATGCCGCCGCCGGCTTCAGCTTGCAGCGGCCAGTTGACCAATGGCCGCTTATCAGGCGAGAACATGTTTTCTACGGAATTTCATTAAGCTTTAACTCCTCTTCCTCAGCACCCCTCATTACCCGTGTCACCACTGTTATTGCTTAATGTCGGCTTGTTGGCCCCCTTTTTTTTTATTTTTTATTTGCCGTTTCGGCCAAGGCAGCTAATGGCGTTAGTTCATTAGTCGTTGCGATAAGATATGTCCAACTGGCCATAAGGGATATTGGCCTGATTATTCACATAATTTTTAATTACTCGTTAGTTCTCAAAATATATGCCTACATGAACAAGCAAGTTTAAGATTGTCATGATAAAATCTACATGGAAATTACAATGCACAGCGAATAAACATTTGGAAATGGGGCTTTGCTGAGTCATTTGTAATAAATTTCCGAAAACTAAAATCGGAAATAAACCAAGTTTTTTAACAGTCACTGGAGGTTTCTTGTTTTTCTTGAGAAATTTTGTGAGTAATTAGAAATCACTGTATTAATTCAAAGTATAAATGGAAATCAGACATGTTTTGAAGGATTGTTTTTGCAGAATATATTCAGTATTTATGGAAATTGAAAATAATTAAATTGAAGGATTTAAATACGTATTATAATATCACTATCTGCTGACAGTATTCAAATTAACTCATTTGTCAAATCTTTAAGCTTGCAGATGAAATCACAGAAATCTTTACATGTTGCGACAATTTCTCAATATTTTCGTAATCCGCTTAGGCTTTGGCTAAGATAGGTTTAAGCCGCATTCATTGTGCTTGCCGGATAAGTATATAAATGCAAATAAATAGATAGTCTCACGTACATCAAATTGCCAGATTGATGAGGATACATACCAAAAGAGATTTAGTTGGTCTTTTGTCACCGATGCTGCACGAGGATTTGGGCCGGAATTCCACGTGTGTTGGAGTCGCTCAAGTGTCTTGTAATTGTTACGTATTTTGTGGGAGCTGTTACTCAATCAATGCCGCAATCATGTCCGCTTGTCACGAAAGAATCTAATTCGAATTTAAGCCCAGTTCCAGTACAAGTACAATCCAATCGCATTACGGTCGGTGGCACAGCCGCGAGCCGCACGCAACTCTCACGACACGAAATGCGAAGGTTCGGGGAAGGTCCCTCCCCCCACCCCTTTACAAGGCTGTGGAAACCATCATTCACATTTAAATTAACATTTCCCAGTGACGATTATCCTAATTGGGCACTAGCCAAGCTAAGCATAACCAACTGACTTACTACACATAACTGGTGGTTACCGAAAAACGCTAGGAAATGTGCAATAGTTGATTCCCATTTGCCAAAATACATTTGTTTTTGGTGTATAACCGAAAATTAGCATTTTTCAGGGCACACGCAAATATTTGGAAAATTAATTTGCTTACCAGCTGAAAATAAATAACAAAAAAAAACAAGCAAACATACCAATGCAATGGAGATTAATCAAATTAGCATTTCATACAGAAAAAAAAGAAGAAGAAAATAAAAACAGCAAGATATTACCAACGTTATAGCCATAATTTGTTAGCTGCAATATGGGGTTTGACACAGCTCCCCCCAATTTCATGATAATAGTTACCTCATAAAAATAAAACGTATACGCAATTTCTGCAACAAAGATATATCTCAAAACAGGGGCACAAAATGAGTCTCCCAGCAAATGTCAAAAGTGGCTCCCAGAGAGTAGTTTATTTGCTGTTCAACATCGCCTGCTGCTGCTTCGCAGTGACTATAATTTATTATGTTAGACTTTAGCTTTTCTTTTTTTTTTTTGGCATTTATTTGAATGTGAATGTGGTACCAGGTACGTGCAATAAAAATCATATTTATACGTAGCATTTAATTGTGCAACAAACGCAGAGCATAAAATAATGTGGAATGTGCAATTTTCAAGAATGGCAGCCTTATGTATTTTGGCATCGAAAAAGTAAGCTAGTTAAACAAAAAAAAAAAAAATAATAATAATATTAATAAGATTAAGTTCGAGGTCAACAATGAATCACTCAACCCAAAAATAATTAAGTTGGTTATAAATTAGATGCTATAATAAAAGCTACGCATTAAATTGCTGCTTAGACGGGAAAGAAAAAAGAAATTTCATATTTGTGCCAACATTAAATGCTAAGCGACTGTCATCAATCATACAAGTATAACACACATACATAACGTGTGTGTGTGTGTTTGTGAAAACGAATTTTCTATTTAAGTTCAAGTTGCCTTCAAATTTTGAGTCAGAGCAGCCCGCATCCAAGTGGCAGACAGCTGCAGTTGTTAACAATGCAAACGATGTCAACGCCTTTTGGCCACCGCAAAGTCAATATCAAAGTCAGTGTCAAAAATCTACTTGAACCTTTTATTTTTCTTTTTTTGTTTTTCTCAATTTTTTTTTTTTCAAAATGCTGATAAAGCTGCGAACGCTTTGACATATTTATGAGAGAAGCCTAGTCTCGTCGCAAGGGTTCAATGTGGTTTTAGCCCTCCTACAAAGCCTTTTATATTTGTTGGCAAGAGCAAACATAAAACGCGGTGCACTCGAGCAAATGTCGCCGACGCCGACGCCAACGACGACGCTGAAGGTGGCAACATGGTTAACAAATGGACATGACACGCATATTTAATATGCCGACAACTTATATGGCCCAAACAGCACATGGCTCTTTACAATTTTTTGTTTTAGCCTTTTGGACGGCGTCACGTCTGAAAGCTTGTTATGATTTTGTGTTGTCCTTTTTTCTGATTTTATTGTCAGGATATTCCCCAAATGAGATGACGTGAATATGTGACACATTATTCATGATTAGATTGCTGAAAACTGCGTGTGAGGTCATTTAACCATGCTCTGGTTTTTTCGATTTCTCCATTAGAAACCAGAGAAACACTGAGAAAATGAAATGTTTACATCAATTATTTAGTAGGTTTAAACTATTCAATCATGTCATGATTATTTTTTAAATGGTACAGATTATTTTCGATTTTAAAAGTGAATGTGTAGTAAGCTATTATATATAGCATTCTATTTTTGTGTGTATTCAAAATACACTTTTCATTAAGACTTAAAATTACCTAATTTACTACGAGAATTTATTTCGCATTTCTAAGCTGCTTAAATTGGATTTCAGTGAAATATTTCCTGTATTTTTTTAAGTAGCTCCACGTGCAAAATTAGTCCATTGATTAGAACACTTACTTTACATTTCAAAAACACTATAAACCTAATTCAAGGCCTTATTAGCCAAGCACAAATGATGTTATCCAAAATCTCAATGCCATCGCAACGAAGCGAAATGCTAATAAGACCAATAACTCAATTGTGGTCACATAAAGCTAATGAATCAACGAGAAGTCCTTGAACGTTTACACACCATTTAAATCTAAAACCAGGCCAGACTGAACATAGTAGGACACCTGCGACCACCGCCCAACCGCCCAACTTTACAGCCATCCTTTTCACCCCTCCGTTTATCCCCTTCGACTGCTGCTTTTGGCAGCTGGCTTGTCTTGCCCTGTTGGCCAAGTTGAAATCGTTTCGTTTTAATGACTGACTCCACGCTTCAGACAAACTTTTTAATTACAAACTTCAATTACAATTAATGAGCAAGAGACGAGCCAGAACCATAAGTCCAACAAGGGTAAAAGTTCCCAGCAACGAAGAGACATAAGACACACAACAACAAACACAACAAACATAGAAATTAAGGCTACGCAAATCACACTACGACAATAGACGAACCGGTTAACCGTTTCTTATTAAGCAATATTTTGTGTTGGCAATTGACAAATAGAAACATACTTCTACACTCAAAAATAAAACTGACTTCAAATCGGATTTTTCGAAATAATTTTTGGTTTTATAAAAAATATAAAGCTTTAGAAGATGGTTTTCCTATTTTTAAGAAACATATTTAAATATTCTCAATAATAAAAAATGTTTTTAAAATGTAAAAATTAATAACATTAATAAAAAAATAAATTTCTGAAATTCAAAAAATAGTTACATGTTCTCTCGATTGCTATCAGCTTTAAATGCTATTTTTTTAATATTAGAAAAATATATTCATGAATATTAAAAAATTCTAATTTCGCTTTTTAAATATATATATTTTCTGAAATATGAAAGGAAAGCACATATTCCAAAAAGTTAAATTTTTTATTTTTTTAGTTTATTTTTTTAATGTGTTTGAATTTAAAACCAAAGAAAAATGTAGTTCAACTTTCATATCTGCTGGAGTACTTATTATCCTTTATTATTATTTTGTTGCACTAAGTAATTTGCAACGCATATGGAAAAAAGTTGCAATATCGTTTTAAATCACTTTTGCAGGAATGTTTTTTATTCAATTTTGGCAAACACCAGCCAATAAATTGCTAACCAAACCGAAGGATGTGCTTATTCTATGTGGGGCAGAGGTCTACCTGATGTACAATAATTGAGGAACCAGCAACATCGCGGCGACTCTGTGTGTGTGTGTGGCATCATCAAACAAACCGCAATGTGTGACAACAACTTTGCATGTCATTCTGACATTTGACTTTTGCGCTTCGTATTTCGTGTCAGCTAGTTTGCTCTACTCAATCATTTTTGTCGAATATTTCATTTTCCAAGCAATACATCGAAACATTCTTGTACACCTGTGTATGTATTTGTGTGTGTGTGTGCGAGGTATATTAGGATAATAAAAGCGAAATTGAAGCGCAAGCAATGGGCTGCATTGGCTTTGTCAAATAAGTTTTGCATTGCATGTGCTACAACTATTTTATATATATGACTAATATTTATTTTGCTAAAACAAAAAAGAAAAAAACAAAAACAATTTATTTGAAGAACACAATTCAAGTAGCTCGTCAACTGACAAAAACAAAAAAAGTCGCCTGTTCATCGAATTGGAGTGTGTGGCAATACGACCAGCTCTCATTTTGAAAAACACTTAAAAATTTCACTATTCTTAACAAAATTTAGTATATTTAAAATGATTTTAAATGTGAACTTTCAAAAACATAAATGAGTAGTTCCATTGTTTGGTGTCCTCTATTTATATTTTAAATACACAATTTTTATTTTGTGTTTATTTAATGCGCCAAGGTAAAAGCTTAAACATTCTCTGAAAAGTTAAATAAAGTCATTTTAAATGAATATTTATATGCATTTGCAAAAGTAAAAGCATATTTTGGTTTAAAATACAAAAAAAAACAAAAAAAAAATATTTTTTATATATACATATATATTTTATTTACGTATTTACGTAAGTTTGCCAGATTTATTTTGCAGTTACATAATGCAATCCAAAGGGAGAGTGTGGCAGTATTTTCACAATCCTTTTGGATGCTATAAAAACGCTTAGCAATTACAATGGGATAAGGACTTTATAGCCATTTCGAGCTGTTAATAATTGGCACGTGGCCTCCATTGTTGTATGACTGCTTGTGAAGTTGTTGCTACCAGCAAGTTAAATAAATTGCGTTTCTCTGCTGCCAGTTGCCAGTTGCCGGTTGCCAGTTGCCAGTTGCCTTTAGTGGAGCGACAATTACAACAATACCTTAAACAAATACTCAGCCAACAACAGTTGGCAGTCTGCAGTCGGCTTAACTGTGCCGAGAAACCATTGTTGATCATGTGTTTGAGTCTGAGTGTGTACGTGTGTGCGTGTGTGTGTGAGTGAGTCACCTGGCAAATGGACCAATGTGACGTATACGTAATATTTCATTTCATTTGTACAACACAGTTGGGTGTAAATGGGAATGGGAGTGAGAGGAGTGCGTTTGTTTACTTTACGATTGGTATTGGCATAACAAAGGTAAAGTTACAACGAGACGCCTACAAGCGTTTACATAAAGGTTCAATACCGTTATTTATTTAATTGCATTCAATTTGCGGTTAATTGTTAAACAATGGCCAGCACTGAAAGCTCAGCACACCCACTTCCTTTTTCACCGGCAATATTGCGGTGGTGATGAAAGGCAGCCAAAGGACTAGGAAAGAGTTGCTATCCTGCGGTCGTCCATTCGCTTCGTTGGTTAAGTGAGTGTGTATCTGTGTGTGTGTGTGTCTGTGTGTGTGTGTGTCTGTGTGTGTGTGTGTCTGTGTGTGTGTGTGTTTGTTGTACAAATAAATACATATACAAATACAAGTGCGGTTTTAATTGAGCTCAAGTGGCGTTCCCCGCCACTATTGAGTGGCTTGCACTTGAGTTCCTTCTGATTTTTACACACACTGAATCAGAAAGAAACTTAAACCCCCCTCTCCCAGGCACAACTCCTATAGCCTAATTACTGACCAAATAATTAAACAAATTACTTACAATCGATATTAACAAAACTTAAATAGCTTTTGGCTTAAGCACAAAAAAAATTGCTGAAAATTGCAAAATTGTTTAGTAAATTATTTTATTGTCGAAATATTTCAAATTAAAATTGATATTGATAAAATAAATCAAATAGGAACTGCAGTAAACAAATCAGTGCTGTAAACCACCAGTTGAAAAAAATAGCAATATAATTGCCCGTTTAAACTGTTATAGTTTACCAGTTTATAATTGCTGTTATCATATCGAAATATTCCATTTGAATTCAATGGGAAACAACTCCGGACACTAATCGTCGAAATTGTTTTGGGCGACTGTGTTTGCCAGCAATTAAATTGGTGGCAAACGTGAATCAAGATACAACACGCAGCATGTACTGCAGGTGCTGCAGATACTCCTCTCTCTCCTGGTCTAATCTGTGGAACACGTTTTGGTGCACCGCCCTCACCCCCTGCCAACTGAAGTTGAATGCTGGTGTACTGCATGGCATTCGAATTATTATTGTGTTTATCGCCAATACACAATTGTATATCGATATTTTTATGTAATTTATTTTAGCAATTAGTTTTGCAATTTTCTGACCACTGAACAGCAAATTATAATCATGTTTCTGCACGATGTGTACATCGCATATTAAATTCAAATGTGGAAATTGCCAATATATATATATTTTGCATAGTACGCACCATAATCCAAAAAAAAAATAAATCTATAATGTATTTGAAAACATGTCCTGATAATCCCAACTTAAAATCCGGTTAAATAGAGCGAATGCACAAACAAACTTGTGTCACCTGCCAACAGTTTTACACCAGCTTTTGGAGATAGTATTCGACGATGTTCGAATCAGAATCAGAATGCTGTGTTGGCAATGAAAATAAATTCCATAAGAAACTTGTGAAAAGTTGTCAAGTGCCAAAGATTTGCAAATAGTAGTTTACACAGAAAAAAAATTCAATGGGATTTTACGCTTTTATCCCAACTTCAAATACGAATCGAATTGTTATCAAGCGAATAAATTTGATTTTTAAACTAAGTGTGAAATCCATAAATTCTGATACTTGAGTAAAATTTACTTGCTCTCAACTAACTCTTCTTCTTCAATTTGTTTTTATTTTATTTTTTTTATTTTTTTTTTTTTTGTTGGCTGTTTCCTTTTTGTGTACTCAAGGAAAAGCTCTTAGAGCTGCCAAGAAATAAAAGCAGAAAAAACACATATCGCCAAACGAATGTTTATAGCACTAATTTTATTTATTGAACTCACAGCAACAACAGAAATAAAGCAGGCCGCAACAAAAGCAAAGACGATAAACGTCGAGAGAAACTGCAGAGACAGAGAAAGGAGCGAGGAGCTATTTGAAGAAAAGAGACACGAGACAAGAGAAAACTAATACGACATCTAAAAAAAAAGGGAGGCATCAAACTGTGGGTTAGCAAACTCGTGAAAATGTGGCACTTCATTCATATCCTTATTCTCACTCCAACACATCCTTTGTCACAAAACTGAACAAGGAACAATGTGTGACTTCAAAATACCCTTTATTATATTATTTATTCTATTAAATATATAAGCGCAGAAGTCCCCCAATATATATAGCAAATGTTCAAGATATACAAAGTCGTAGTTCGACTTATGAAAACAAAAATATTTTATTACCATTTTTTGCTCTCATCTAAATTTGTATTTTTCATTTGATGTTTGTTTCTTGTTTGTTTACACCATAATTTTTATCAGTAAAGAAGAACAATTTTTTTTATTTATTATTTTTATAGTTTTATGCATTCGCTTTTATTAGCTTCAAAGTTGACTACTTTTAACTAAGATTCTGATCTGTTTATTGTGCAAATTAGTGTCAAGAAAATAATTTATTATCGCAAGTAAATAAATACCAAATGTGAAATGTGCCCTTGCTGATAAGATGATGTGAGATCAAAATAAATAAATAACACACAGTTTAATGGCATTTAAGCTGTAGTCCCTTTCATTCTTAAATATTTGTAAAAGATGATGTAAGATCAAATAACAAATTACTCACTTTAATAGAATTTTGGTTAGAACGTTTCTTAAATATTTGCAAAACACTTGAGCCGTGATTTACAGAATGTTCAGAATGTTGTTGAACTACTCTCACACCATAAAGAGCAACAACAATTGAGCTTATTTCCGGCGGAAGTATCAGTGTTTGGCAATTTCCGGTCTGCTAGTGCTCTTACATTGGTTTTTCCAAACACACAGCATCTCCTCAGCAAAAGCAATACATGTTAATAGATATTAGACAGATGCCTTTGGGGAATACCGCTCCACAAGTAATTCTGAGCTCCACATTGAAAACAATAACAACAGCAACAACAACAACAACAACAACAACAACAACAAAAACATCAACATCAGCATCAACATCAGAATCAGCATGAGCGCTCTTGTCATCAATTACTCGTCTGCTCAGAGTGGAATTAATGGCAAGTTCGACGCCTTTGTTTTCATCTGTTCGCATTTCCATCGCCTCAGATACATTCATTAGTTCGCATAATCATCATCAATAATCTTGGGCATGTTGTGCGAATGCATTGCAAATTAATTTTGACAGCTCTCCTATACGATTAATATCCATTATTCAAATAGTTTTGCTGCATCTCGTGAAACCAATAAACAAACATCCAAACCACACGAACAGAAATAGCATTCTCAAAGTCCACTTATCACGCTTCATTGGCATCGACATAAACACATATTCTATTCATATCTGTTCATGTCCAGCTTTATTAGCTTGGTGTTTAAATTATATAATATATATTTAATATTTTAGCAAAACAATCGGAATATAATGTAAGCTTTAAGTACACTTAGAAGTTTTCGATACTTAGTAGTTTTTGTACAAGATGAGCAGTATTTTTATATTCATATAATAATACTCATTTTTATTATATTATATTTATTAAATTTTTTATCACAAATGTTTATTATTATTATAATATTTATAATTATAGGAATTTAATTAATTTTTTTAGCACAAGATGTTTATTACTATTATTGTAAGACTCATTATTATTAGTATTATATTTGCCTTATTACAAGATATTTATTACAATTTTTATATAAATTTGAGAAAATGTTTAGCAGAAGATATTTTTTATTCTTATTATATATACTTATTATTACAAGTACTATATTTATTTTGTTTTTTATTACAAGTTGTTTATTATTATTTGTATAATACTCATTATTATTGATATTATACTTTTTTATTTATTACTTTTTAACGCAAAAAGTTTATTATTATTATTATAATACTCAATATTCTTAGTACTATATATCTATTTTTTTAGTGCAAGATGCTTATCATTATTATTATAATATTAACATTATTTTTGATGTTTTTTTTTTTTATTTTTTTTTGTAATGCCAATTATTATTAGTATTATATTTTTATTTCATTTTATCACAATATATTTATTACAATTTTTAGAATACTCATTATTATTAATATCATATTTTTTTATTTTTTGTTTTTTTAATTTTTGTTTTATGTATTTCTTGGATACTGTGAAGATCACTACAAAATCACAAATCTGATCATTTTACTAACTTTACTATTTTGGAATAACATTTCCTACAGCAAGCATGATTACCAAATAAAAATCTATTTATAAATTCCATTTTTCATAATCCATTCTTTGCATAAATATACAAATATTATTTGCATATAAGAAGCCGAATTTACTCCTCAGCTTGCCGGGTATGAAAAAAAATAGTGCTCTTCAAATGTTTGTTTGAGCTTATTTTTGTCTGGGCGCTCGGTTTAAAGGTTATCTGCTCATTTGATAACACAGCATCAATTGGAAATAGCTAAGATTGGGACAAGCTCAGTTCCAATTCGACTGCTCTAGGCGTAGGTCATTTCAATAATGAAAGTTTTGCTAATATTATTGACGCTCTGCGCTTGCATTTTGCTCAGTGCTGCAGAGGGCGGAGTGCTGAGCCGCATACTCCATCGTGGTGCGACTTCAACGACGACACCAACAACTACAACAGAGAACGCACGCCGACCGTTTTATGTAAACAACAACTTGCCACATGTGGATCCGGGCTGCAGTGCGATTTATGCGTGCAGCAAGAAGCTGACAAATGTTGCGGCACCTCGGCCATGTGTTAAATACTGCCTGAAACGCATCGAGTGCGCCAACAACGTGAAGATTCGCGGTAAGCCAAATCAGTGTGTGGAGCTCGATGAGGCCCAAGTGTTGGCCGACTACGAATCAACCCAGGCGAGACAACCAACATCGGAAGGAGCAACAACCGAGAAAATCATGGAGGTGGCCATGATTGACTTTCCCTGTCAGCCCGGCTATCTGCCCGACAGTCGCGGACGCTGCCGTGAGATATGGTGATTCAACTTGAAGAACCCCTTTAAAAGTGAACTTTGCCCAACACTCCAATTATGAGTTAATAATAAAGCTAAATGAAAACATTCATAAAACAGTCATCAAAACATCTTGGCCACTTTTTGGAACGGGCTTGTCGTGCCGCCAACTATTTTGTCTAGTTTTAACACGAATACAACTCAAGGGACAAACAAGTCATAAAAATAAGTAATTTGCACGAAAATAACTGAGCGATGTTTAAGCATGTTGTTAACTCAACTACAAACTGGCCGCAGATTAAGCACACACCCTTGGCGCTCCTGGCCAAGTGTGAGTGGCCAAGAGGACTGCAAACCGTACTAAACAATAATAAATGACACAAGGCGTAGACAAAAACTAGACTACAAAACTGCGTCGCATCACGTGATTTCCTCACATTTCGACACACACACACACACACGCACAGAGAGGGGGAAGGGGTGCTTACCAAAAATGTTAATATGACCAAGTAAATATGGCTGTACGAGCTGGCAAAGTGGCATTTTATGTGTCTTCGTCATGTTAATTGTTTGGTTTTGTTGTAAGCCATCATTTGCGGGCTTATAACTAACAATTTTAACCGTCAAAACAAACGCAACTAACTTTATTAATTGACTGAGCGAACAGCAAGTTTGACTTCATTTGGGCCTCATTCTTTTTGTTTTCTTGATTTCCGTTTCCGTTTCAGCGGCGACTTCAGTTAACGTTAACGTTCGCTTGTGCTTATGGTAATCAGCTCAGCTCAGTTAACCAAAAATGTTCTCGACCCGGCCACGCCCCAAACGCTGGCCAGCCCACCTGTGTCTGGGTACCTTGTCGTGGCATTTGGAAATTAAACCGCATACAGCCCTTAAAATTGTATAACTTAATTTTTGTTGCACAGTTTTATATATATATATTTTTTTTTTGTTGTTTTTTTGTTGTTGTTGCTTTTGGCAGCATATTTGTGAACTTTTTGATTTGATTTTCGCCAGCTAATGTTTTTTTTCTCGTCACTCTTTTGCCATTCTTGTTTGTATGTAGATTTTTTTTATTTTCTTCTTGTTGTTGTTGTTGTTGTGGTATTTGTGCTATGCGTTAGCTGTCTTTTTATTACAATGGGCTGTGGCTTATACACGTACCGCTGTTGGTAAGCATTTGACCTCCAGCTGGCTTGAAATTCGGTATGCGAATTATAATAATAAACTGCTGGAATTTATTTTATACAGGAAAATACTTTTGCTGCGCCGATAAGCTTGATCTATGGCTACAGGAATTTAAATGCGCTGCGATAAGGGTAATGATTTCTTGAAGGATTATGCCAACGGGCATGCCAAGGGCCCATTTTCAGTGTGATTGAATGGCAAACATAACTCAATTGCCTAAGCGCAAACTGCAACATTTTTTAAATGTTCTCTTTATACTCGCTACTTTGTTTTCCATGGTTTCTTGCCACTCATGCCACAGTACAAATTATAAATACATAAATTCCGCTTACGTCGCTAGTGGAAACTGGAGATTGTGCTGGTAATATAATTTCTAAGAACTGCCAAAGAGAACAACGAACGTCCGGTCGAATGTGCGGAACTCAAGTTTCATTTATAAATACACAGCAAATGAAATAATGCAAATAAATGCTAGAATAAAAATAATAATAACAACAACTATAAATACAACACTCTGAGATGGCAAAGGCCCAGCGCGCGCAATCAAAAACAAAAAAAAAAACCAAAGAATTTTCATTAAAATTCTCATTTAGTTGCGCAATTATTTCTGGGCAGCAATTTTAATAACACTAATTTACCTTCAGTTTTCAACTCGCTCCTCCACACGGTACAGAAGAGCGCCACAAATAACAGAAAACGAGAATGGAATATAAAAAAAAAATGAAAAAAGAAGACATACAAAGCAACCTTTATCAAAGCGAAGTTTCCATACCCTTGCCAAACACTTAAGCCCCTAACACATAATAAATAAATTATTAATTAAGAAATTATGCTATAAGATAGGGAAACAAGTTATTAGCTCAAAGGACATCAAAATCAACAAGGCAAAGGCTTAAATGTACTTGATGCCGAGCATAAACTCCCCCAATAATTAAAACAATTAGCTAACAGATTTAATATGCCAAAGTTAATTATTTTAGGATTTTTTTTCTAAAACCAAGTAAAGATGTTGTACACTTAAGAAATTATTTTAATATCAACTTCTGCTAATTGCCAAGTTTCAACATAGCAAACACAATATAATATTAATAAGATTATGCATACCAATGTCAACTGTTAGGGTATTCAAGCAGTCGGTGTAGCGCATAGCGAAGCAAGCAATAAAAGTGAGTAACAAAAAAATAACATGCACTGATGAATTCCTTACTTGCTTTTCATTTATTCACTCTGCTCACTCGGTTCACTCTGCTCACTCGGCTCGGCTCTGCTTTGTGGTTCTAGGAATCCAAATGTATTATACCCGTTAGCCTCAATTGGAGCTGAGCAGCGTTGGCCATCATGCAAGTGAAATTAACAATGACAGAAATGCAGAACAATGCAGGTGCACTCTTTCTGCAGCGCCTCAGTGTGCGGCACAATATTGGCAATCAAGGAGCAGGACGCATCAGCAAAGACTGCTTTCAATTCAAATTGCCTCTTTTTTGCGAAAAGATGTTTTAATTGAAACTTTTTTTTTATTACCCATTTTTTGATTAATTTATTTCTGACAAAGCTTTTGCGAAGCATTCAATAGTAAAAATGCTCATTTTTTGCCAGAAATATTTGTTTAAGAAAATTGTTCTTACTATTTCAACAATAATCTGTATAAAAAATATATTTATTAAAAAAAAAGTTTTATATTTATGCACTTCAATAAAATAATTTTTTGCTGATATTAACACTAAGCAAGAATTAGTTGAAAATTAAATTTTTATATGAAAAACATTTTAATGTTAAATAATATTTCTTTTATTACCATTTTTGATTTATTTATTTCTGACAAAGCTTTTGTGCAGCATTCAATAGTACAATTTTCATTTTTGCCATTAATTTTTGATTAAAAAAAATTTTTTTTTCCTTTAATTATTTCCAACATTAATCTGCAATTTAAAATACAAATATATTAAAAAAAAAAAATAATTTATTATTTTTATAACATAATTGTTTGCTGATATTAACACTTAACGAATTTGCCAGAATCAGTTGAAAATTAAATTTTTGTATGAAAAACATTTAATGTTAAAGTATATTTTGAGCACCATTTAACATTTTTGTTAATAACTTAATAATAATCACCGAAAATTGAGTCTTTGACCAAAACAATATAATTCGCAGAGTATTTAATCATCGTCACCTAATAATCTAAAATTTCTCGCCTGTTTTTGTGTTCCAAATTCAGTTTAAAAATGTTTCCAGAAATAAGGTCTTTGCCCGTTGACCAAATCTTTATTACCAAAAAAAAAAACATATTTATTCAGCATTAATGTTGAGACAAATCAGCCTGCCTGCGCCAGTGAATTCGTTGACAGCGCAAAGCAACAAAATCCCTTTAAATTAATTGAAAAACCAATTACGAGAATCCAGGTCCGAGATTAGCACAAATCCCCTCATAATTAGGTGCCGAAAATTCAAAGCCATTAAATTACTGTCCGATTGCGAACTCTGCATAAGTTTTTCTATCTTTTTTTTTTTTTATTGTTGTCAATACTGCATTTATTAGAAGCGCTTCAAGTATTTTGGGATTAGTTTTAGACTTGGTAATTCAAACAACTTTTGTAACTTCTTAGCTGAGACAAAAAAAAAAACGATAAAAAATGATTTAGTTCAGTAAACAGAATTTGTGTATTGAAAATGCAAATAAGTAAATTGATAGTTATTAAGTACAGTTGATGTGCTAGTAACAAAAAATATAAAAAATAGTTGGAATTAGGCTAAAGAAAAACGATTCAAATGGCGATCCCAAGACCAAATACCTTAACCAATTTTGGAAACACCAATGGCATCAAGTCTTTCCCACTGGAACGATTCACTGCTCTTTCGCAAAGTTCACATCACATTTTTTGAGCATTCACTAAAGTTAGTTCGTCGGCATTGTTCATGGGACCTGATCCTGGTGGTGGTTGTGGCGCCACAGGCGCTTCAGCTGTGTCCACCGTATCGCCAGGTTTGAGCCAGAGAGGCGCGAGACGTAGCATCAAAATGGCACCCAATGGCGCTGTGAAAATAATGGCCAGAACTGAAATTATGAGCACGTTGTTTGCCAATGCTAATTCACTCGCAACACTCGCAGAACGTGCCAAATCCAACGCAACTGGACCCAAGGCAGCCTGCAAAAACACAACAAAAAAAAAAAACAAAAAAAATGGTACAGTTTTGATTAGGCTGCGTTTGCTTGATGTGCTGCGTGTAAGCGATGTTATTAAAAAAATTTTAATTAAATCTCAAAAACAAGGTGGACTATGAGAAATGCACAGGCAGCGCAATGCAGACCGCATATTAGGCGAAACCTTTTTATTTTTTTGTAGTAGGGACAACTGTCCAAAAAGTTCAAAGTAATTTAGAATAAGAAGCAAGCTGAAAACCGCCAACAGTAGCAGCAGAGGCAGCAGAAGCGGCACTTGGCCAAGTTAGCAAATGTAACATTTAAATTTCCGGCTAACCGCAGACGGGTAGCGCAACACAAGCGCGTTTGCCACAAGACACACACACTCAAAAATGCACACATGTGCGCACACACACACACACACACAGAATGTCACACACACTTGCGACTACAACAAAATGTCCACTTGCGGCTCAACTGCAGACAATTGTCGAGAACAGGAGGCGAAGCAATGAAAGAGTTTTAGCCACGACAACATGATCTGCAAATACAAGTATAACTTTGGCGTTTGAGGAAAACAACATAGCCCAAACAAATGCTGGGCAAAATCCAGTTTTGGGCCAATGTCCAGAAACGAAGCCAAACGGCAAATAAAAAGTTGCCACCATTCCAGTGGTACGGACCACCACCACCACCACCACATGGGACATGGCATGCGAAATGCTAAAACTTACTTGGACGGTTGCTTTGGGAAAACCGGAAATTGTAATGTAGGCACGCTCCTTTCTAGACAGATTTCCACCATATGTGGATAAATATGCAAAAGCCAAGCGGGCCTGCAACGAAAGAAATAAAAATAAAAAAAAATAGAGAAAATAAACAGAGTTTTTTTATGCTTATTTTTTGGTTTTTTGCAGTTGTATGCGTTTTGTCTGCAGGTAACATTTGAATTGCGGCAAAAGAACATTTTAATTTCAGGCTTTTCTGCTGCGGATTGGGTGGCTAAGCTGGAGCTCGGACCAAGCCAAGCCAAGCCGCAGAGGCTGTCCTGTTGTGGCCACCTAACAAAATGTCGGTTATTTTAATTACCAAACTTCCCAGCAGCACCAGCAACGCCCCATAGCCGATTACTCGTCCATCAAGCACGGCAAAATTGATTTCCTTGCCAATGAGTGCAAAGGAGACGGGCTTCAAAAATTTCCACAACAGATCAAGTCGTTTGGGTACACTGGCCTATAAGGTATATAATATATAAAATTTACTATAAATCAGGCATAAATTATAAGTGGTAATCATCTAAAAAATATATAAAAAAAAAACTGTTTTAATATGCAAACACATTTAAGGAATAATGAACAAATAAATATATAGAAGAATATGAAAAGTAAGTATTTATAAAAATAAATTAAAATATAAATGTGTTCAATGACTTTCGATAACATTCGAAATATATAGAAAAATGTTAAAAGTATTTATAAAAATAAATTAAAATATAAAAGTGTTCGATGACTTTTGATAACACTCGAAATATACGAAATATATGAATATAAATATCTAAAAATATATTTAACTTTTTAAAAATCCTTTTTTAATTTTGAGGTTTATTAATCGAAGAAAATCACATGCAAGAAATTTGTTTAAATAGGTTTTGAGTAATTTTCAAATTTACGTGTTTCTTGTCTCATATTTGAATTCCCTAATTATTTTATATAATTTTTGTTGCTTATCTAATCTAAGCTTAAATATGAAAATACAAATTATACAAATTGGCTGATCGCAGCTGTGACTTACTATTTGATGTGCTTCTAATTGCTGTGGTGTCATCCTAAGCTCCTCGCTCTTCCAGCCGATGCCAGCAATGAAGGCCATCATCACACATCCCAAGGCACCCGCTGAGGTAAATCCAATAATTCGGCTGCCCATCACAGCAATGGTGCCGCCCAAAATGGTCAAAACAAAGCGCAAACCATTTGCGTAGACCTGCAAATAATTGAAAACAATCGAATAAAAAAATTTAAAAATATACTAAAATAGTAAAGGGCAGCTTTGTCAATAATGCTGTAATTTTAATACGAATTAAATATCTAAATGTGAAAGGGAAATTGCATTTAGTTCTCTGAACAGAGTTTTTATTTTATTTTTTTTTCCTTCATTTGATTTTTTTTGCTAAACTAGTTTTAAGTTAGCGAATTTTCTGAGAGAAAACTTTGCATGGTTTTTCTCATTTGCTTTGTAGGTCACAGCTCAAGTTTTGGCACAGCCAGCGAAAACTCTTCAAGCGTATCTGGAGTAACATATAATGTAAACTTTATGCCCCGCCAGTCAATTAATTATTTATCCAAAATTTACGTTAAAATTTTGCGCATTAAAAAACACTACAAAATTGCATATAATATGCAATGCGTGACTTAAAAAATCATAATATAAGATCGCAATATAATTATTAAAATAAAATAAAGGCAGCAGTGGTAATGGTGAACAAAAAGAAAAAGAAGAAAAAAACACACACACACACCCACACCCACAATTGGTTGCAAGGATGCAAGTGGCTCGTCTCGCGCGGAGCACAGCGTGAAAATTTTGTGAACACTGCAGTTTGGCATAGTGCTGCACCAATGGAAGTTGCAAGAGGAAAACAAAAGTTATGAGTGCTACATGCATAGTACTTGAGCATGTGTGTGTGTGTGTGTGTGTGACTGTGTGTATTTCAGAGTGAGAGCGAGACAGAGTTCAAAGGCATTCAGTGCCACCCATGGCGTTTGATTATGCGCACCATTAGCGGTGTAAGTTGTGGCAATGAGTTTTGTGGTTGCAACGGAGCTTGAGTTGCCGCTGCTGCTACTACTGTTGCTGATGCTCCTGCTGCTTGCACTGCAGCATCCTTGCAACCCAGCTGCCATAAGTTTCCATGGACGCCGGCAATAACTGTCGTCGCAAATGTCGCCAGCTTCAGTGCCAAAGTCGATGTCATCGCTTTCGAGGTATGTAAGTGTGCTTTTATGCAAAATTCGCCCAGACACACACACACACACAGCCACACACACACACACATGGGTAGATAGTGGCAGTGTCTGTCGCATATGATAGCTTTTTGAAGCCTTACACTATCCGATGATATTGAAGTGTCGAGCTCGCGTTTTTTCGCCATTAAATGCCCTGATTGAGTATAGAAGTGTTCACTGAATGAGCATTTTTAGTCTGCTGCGCTTGAGAGTATGCTCAATTACACTCAAAAAAAATAGTCTACTCTACTGCTTAGTTGTCTGTGTAGCTATTGTTATGATAAATTTTATTAAATATATCATAGATTTAATAGCATTGCTAAAAATAATGCAGCTTATTATAGATAAAATAAAATAAACTTGCTTAGAAATTATATTAATAATTTAAATTACACTCAAAAAAATATATATACTCTATTGCTTATATTTTAGTTGTCTGTTTAGCTACTGTTATGAGAGATCATGTTAATTTTATCATAGTAATTGTTAGCAACGCTAAAACAGAACACAGATAATTATCGATAAAATTATATATACTTGATTAGAAAATATATTAATAATATAAATTACACACAAAATAATAGTCTACTCTATTGCTTATATTTTAGTAGTCTGTTTTGCTATTGCTATGATCAGTTTTATTAAATATTTCATAGAATTTGATAGCAAACAAAACACAGATAATTATCGACATAATAAAATAAACTTGATTAGAAATTATATTCAAAAATTTAAATATTGTCTCTGAGATCGGATTCAGAATATATATATACTCTATACTCTATTAAAATTTCATTTAAGTAATTATATTGAGAATAAACGTTGTTGATAAAAACTAAAGCAAATCAAAAATGTGCTCAATACTTTTCTAAAATTTTTTTATGAAAAACTGGCAACACTTAATAATACAGTAAACATTTAAGTTATTTACATATATTACAAATATCTTTCAGAATATGTTTAACCATGATTTTCGTTCAATATAACCACCAATTTTTTTTTGTGTGTATTACAACGCTTAAGCATTTGGCGTGCTGAGATGTAAGTGGCGTTGCCAACAATTATGTGGCGTCTCCACTATTCAATGCTTACCGCTTTACGTGACGGCAAATAGTGCAACAGCATTCCATACAGATAGCCAAAAACCAGGCCAATACCAATGCCAATCGGTCCTTGCAATAACTTTTGTGTCAGCGAGCCTGAATGTGATGGAATGTGTAAGTAAATAAATATTTATATATATATATATATATAAAGAGCACGTACCTGTGGAGAATATGATGCTGATGATGACGCCAAACAAGAAGATGGCAACGACATCGTTGCACGTGGTCATCGCATATATTAACGTGTGTATGCCGCTATTTAGGCCCAAACGATCCTCTTTCAGCTTTAGCATTACGGTGACAACCACATTGGGCGAGACGGCGGTGATGACCAGACTTGGTGTGACAAAACAAACAAAACAAAACAAGTAAAATTATTGTGATTTAACCATTGACATAATCAGACAATACTTACCCCAGCGCAATGCCCCACAGCCAGGGCATCGAGAGTGTGAAATAGGCCAAGACAGCGATTATGGCCACCTCAGCGATGGTTGGCAACAGCGTCAGACGCATTATCATAAGCCATAACCGTCTAAATGCGCTGCCATCAAGTCCCAAGCCGGCCAACAACATAATATTGATTAAAGCCAATTCTCTGAAAATGATCAAATTTAATTTAAAATTCAGTTGAATGCTCAGCGGAGACAAATGTACCTTAAAAACAGTTCCAATCGCTCATAGCCAGCGAAGTTGGCTAAGCCAACATTTGTGTAGACAACGCCAAAAAAGAGCATGCCCAGCATATCGGGCAGATGGATAAGGCTAACCAATATGCCCGATATGTGTGCGCCAACAAACAGCAACACGATTCGCATGATGACCGTATTGGGTGCCGCATATTGGGGCAGTAATGCCAAGGCCAAAGTCCAAAGCGCCAGAAATATCATCAGCAGTGCAACATGCTCCGACACAAGAGACCAATGGATCACCAAGTGGCGCCACCTTTAAGGATGAAACCACAACAAACAAACACATTTAACAAACTTTTCCAATCTTTCATCTAATTGCTGCCTATTGCCTCAGGTTAGCATAAAGAAGGAGCATAAATAGCCCCAAATCCGGAGTGGAATCAAACAAAATGGATACCCAAACAATTTTATACTGAGTGTTGTGCAAAGCTGCAACAAAATGGATTCGTTTCTTTTGGTATTTCTCTAGAGAAACCTTCGCCTTTTATTGCACTTTTCAATTACATTCACCCTCATTGCTGGAGACAATTGAATCAAAGAATTTGGAGGTTGCTGCTCAGCTAATCAATTTTATTCGATTTTATATTATAAATATTGATAATCTTGTAATCTGTCCGACGAAAAGGTACTCTATGTGTCCATGACAGTTGCTGAATATCTGGTGCCAGGCAATTAATGAAGCAATTGCAGGATTCACCCGACCAAGACTGGCGATCACAGGAGGAGATCGACTTTTGGCAGCGGGAAAAGCGCAATTTAAAGCAGCTTTATTATGAATATCATCGTTGTGGGGGCTCCTCGAGGAACTTTCCCTATTTTGTGGCACTCGAGTGACAAAATGAGCTTGGCTTTGACTTGCATCGCGAATGTGTCCCTTGATTCCTGATACTTTTTGTTGCATGTTGCATGACTAAAAGCATTGAGTGCAGAGCATGACGAGATTAAATTTAATCAGGAGCTGCGTTCGATCTCAAAACTTAACTTGGGTGTCCTTTTCGGGTTACAATTATAGTTAAAATCCTTCGCAGATTAACCATCGATATGATCGTTTCGCTATATATTCTTTCACAAATCATTTTGAGTACCTTTATTATCTGCTTTAGCGGATACCAGTTGCAGCATCCTGGCCAATCCGGGCTAATTTATAACCATGCTGCAATTTCTCAGTGTTTTGGTTATGCAAATATTTCTCCAACTAGATGCACTGCGAGAAAAGAACGTGCAATTTACTCATTGTTTACATGGCAAGCAATGTGTGAAAATTCGTGCAGTTTTCATCTTTGAGGTTGGATTGTCCATCTTTGCAAAAGTTGGTAAAAATTTGTCAATTTTCAAAAGTTTAACATTTATTTCAAAATTCGATTTATTGTTTTGCAGCTCAAAAATAATGCTTAAATTTTTCTTCAAATTCTTCACATTTCCTAGACTAATTTGTTTTCTTGTTAATTCTCAAGTTTTATCCACTTTTCAGCAATGCTTGTTATGATAATAAATATTGCTAAATTAATGTTTTTTATAAATTGAAACACACATTTGTAAATATATAAAATAAATGTTCGTAGATGCATTTCGGAACTGGCAGAATCCATAAATCAAATACTTGCAAATAAATATGACAAATTATGGAATTTAAATCTTTTATTGTTATATTTAATGTTAAATTGGCTAAGACACATTAAATTCATTCATTAAATTTTTTGCCAATATTTGTACTTCGCAAAAATGCAAAAATGAAAAGAGAAAATGAAATCTCAATTTAATTCTCAATTTAATTTCCAATTGTTGACAGTTGATATCCCCGCAAGAGTTATCCATAAACTGAGTGGAATTCGGTGGCAACGTATTTCAAATGTTTCGTGCAACACTTGCGTGACTTATTTAATAAACGAATGGCAACAAATTAATGCAATTAATATGTCATCGATTTAATTATTTTAATTGCGTTGATTTTAAATTTGTAAATATGTGCAACAATTATGTAAAACACGACTGGGCCACATGAAAACAAATGACAAATTAAATGGACTAAATCTTTGCGATGGAAAAATACGGCCTGGAACTAGTAAAAAAAAAGGTGAAGGGTTCCCTTTTATTTCAGACATATTTATATATAAATATTGAATAGCAATTAAAGAATATTTCTGTGATCAAAGTCTATAAAAGCAGCTGCAATTTGAACAGCGATTTATAACAGAGTTTTGGTAGTTCAACTGAAGATGGCTGAGACAGAATCAGTGGAATTCATATCGGCAATAGAAACTACGCTTAAGATTCAACGCTGGATTGGCGTTTGGCCATGGAGCGATGGCGATGGCAACTGGCGGCGATTGAATGCCATTTATCCATACGTCTTGCATGTGCCATTCTCACTTACAATAATTGCACTCATGTGGCTGGAAGTGTTTGTGTCCGAGAACTTTGAACAGGCTGGCAATGTTTTGTACATGTCACTGACCCAGTTGGGTTTGCTCGCCAAACTCATCAATATTTGGTACAGGAGCAAACAGGCGCTCCACTTTATGAAGGCCCTCGATGGCTATGCCAAGTGTAATGTGCAAAAACCGGAAGATATTCGATTTTGGCAACGAGAGCAGCGCAATTTTAAGCTCATATTCTACACGTATATTGGAGGATCGACGGCTGTGGCCGTAACAGGATTTACGGGTGTATTATTTCTGAAATCGTACGAGCTGCCGTTTGAATATTATGTGCCCTTCGAGTGGCGGAACCGGGAGCATTACTTCTATGCCTACTTCTACGATATCGTGTCGATGACATTGTGTTATCTGTCCAACTGTCTGCTGGACACGATGGGCTGCTATTTCATGTATGAAATCGCCGTGCTCTACAAATTGTTGACTCGTCGCTTGCTGGCCTTGCGTGATGTGCCGGAGAATGTGGCATTGCCGGAGTTGCGGCGCATCTTTCAACTGGACCGGCAAATTCGCACTTTGACAAAGGAATGCGAGGTGCTCGTATCGCCCTATGTCTTGGCCCAGGTGGTGCTCAGCGCTTTAATCATCTGTTTCAGTGGTTATCGCCTTGTGCAGATTGGCTTTAAGGGTAATTTGGGTCCGTTGATCACCATCGTTCAGTTTGTGGCCGTAATGATACTTCAGATATTCCTGCCCTGCTACTGCGGCAACGAAGTCACCTTGGAAGCGAATCGACTCACAAATAGTGTATTCAACACCAACTGGTTGACGTACTCCGTTTCCACGCGCAAACTCCTCAACTGCTACATGGAGTCCCTGAAGCAACCTGTCCAATTGCGAGCTGGTGTATTTTTTGAGATCGGTTTACCCATTTTCATGAAGGTAGGATTTGTATCAAATAGTAGGCGGCAACAGCCCCATAAAGATTATCATTTATATTTTCTTGTCCACAGACCATCAACAATGCATACAGCTTCCTGGCGCTGCTCATCAATGTGTCCAAGCCAAAGTAAAGGATTTTGGCTAGTCAACTGTCTGTTTCAACAAAGTTTAAATCCACATCTAAATACAACTCTTGTGTTAATAAATTATTGAATTTAATTGTGGGAATCAGTACAAATGGATTTCAATGCCAACGCAGATGGAGACAGCAGTCAAAAATAGCTACTGAAAAACTTTAAAATTTAGAGTTTAGACAAAAAGAAACAGTGAATTGGCACTAGCACTTTAAGCCTAGTTTTTTTTTTTAGAAATGCTAACAGAGTAAATATATATACTGATGTCCAGATATCGCATGGGCATATAGAAAGACATAGAATATGACAACAAATAAGAAAAAGATAAGAAAAAGAAAAAGAATTTTTGTCTGGGCAGAGGCACCAAATCTCAGTCAAGTCAAATGTTTTTAGGCATTTATAATCCAAAATGATATGGATAATTAATATAGTTAATGATAAAGGTGCCACAAGACTAGCCAAAAGAAGACTTGGTCTACTTGAAGTACCCCAGAATAGATTGGTTTGCGAGGAAAAGGTGAAGTAGCTCGCAGCAAATGGAAGCCAGAAATTAGAGTTGATAGAAGAAAAAAAGGCAAACATAGTAAGAGGGGCATTGAGAAGAGCGTTGACCAAGATTTGGCCAGAAGGAAAGCTAATCTTTATAGTTAATCGATTCCTTTCTTTGAACTCGAACATTATCCGACAAAAAACAGAACTTGTTATGTATCTGAAACTAAAGGTAAAATCCAAAGGCAAACTGCAGATTCATTAAATATTTATGTATTTTTTTTTTAAATCCATAAGGCAAACAGCGATCGATTGAATAGTTTAATTGAAAATTATTCTCTTTTTTTTCTGGAAACTATTCATTTTATTACAGACTTAACAAAATGCCAACTCTGAGCAACTGCAGCACATAAGCCAGGAATTTAATTTAAACGATATTTGAATCTTGTAACAAATTTATTTATTCATTTTACAAAGCGATTGCAACATTTTGATTTTTGAGACATTTCTTGGCCAGCGAACAGCAACAAAACCTTTAATTACAGACTTGTTAAGAAAACAAAGCAGACCAGAAAGAAACTAAAATTTGAAAATGAAGCTTGTTTTGTTGTGAGAAATGAGCAGAAAATTCATACATTTGCTGACTGACATATGTGTGCACAAACTGAACTCTAAAGAAATGAGTTGATTATAGCGATGCCTACCTGCCTATCGAGTATAATGTGCTTAACAAAAGATCTGGCAAATAATAATAAATATATATGCCAGCAGCAACAATTGCACTTAACTGGAGAAACCACAAAAAAAAAAAACTAAGCAGGCAGGCAGCACATTGGGGGGAACCACTTAATTTGGACCCCAGACACTGGCGCAGACTGTGCTTCCCTCTGTCGACAGTGGCCGTGACGACACTGACACTGGCGACAATGGCAACACTGTAAACACACACACACACACACGCAAACACACACACATTATAAAACACAATGCGAAAAATGCAATGTAGAACAAAATAAAAAAAAATATAAGCAACAAACTCAGCTCAGCAACAAAAGGATATGCGAAAAACGCGTGCAATGCAAGTGTGAATGTGGATTTGGATGTGGATGTGGATGTCTGCTTTGTCTGTGCCGGAAATGCATTCAAAAGGGTTAAGCAAATGCGCATACACACACACACAGTCACACACACACTCACACACACATAGATACAAGTGCTGCGCTAGGCAGGCAAAAATGTTTGGCAGCCCCCTCGTAACACCCTCCCCCCCCCCCCCCAATGAGCATTTCACTCACCATTTTGGTCCTTTGTAGTGCTCGCTATGCGCTGGATAACCTTTTCCATTGTTGCCACTGTCTGTGTTGCAGCTGCTGTTGTTGTTGCTGTTGGTGTTGTTGGAGGGAGCGGGAGTATTTGGCGGTGTGTTTGTTAAATTTAATGATGTCGGCGTTAAAATGATTGTTGTTGCAGCATTTTGTTGCTGCTGTTGTTGTTGTGTCTCGCCTACATTCCCGCCGTTGACTTCAGACGACCCATTATTGTAGTCCTCTGAGAATTGCTGTATGTCTAGTTTAGTGTGTGTTGCCGCTGTTGGATTAGCAGTTGCACTGCTCTTGTTGCCGCATTGTGTCAACTTATTCTCACTCATTGCCGCTGCTGTTGTTGCCTCTCCCAATTCGTTGTTGTTCTTGTTCTTGTTGCTATTCAGCTGCACTTTTTGGTGCTGGAACTGTTTGCCGCCTGCAAGTAGGCGACAGGTTTAAATGTTTTAAATGTGTCTGGATGCCAATTTGTGCGCACATATTTACACTGCGCAAAAAGCATTGAGAGATTTTTAATATTACATATTCTAATTTATCTGGTTTTTTTATTATTATGTCTTTCATTTTTGTACTCCCATCGGGAGTGAAAAAAAAGAAGCAAAATAAAGTTATTGAAATATATTGTTATATAACCTGATATTAGTTTAGATTTTAAAAAAAATTTAAGAAATAAATGTAAATAATAAAACAAATAAAAAACAATTATATTTTTGTATATATAAGATTTTCATTAAAAGACTTTTTTCTCTAAGAATAAGCGTAAAATTGTATTTAAATTCTAATTTCTAGACGATTATATTTGATATTAAAGTTTTATTCAAAAAACAAGAGCACTCTTAATTAAAACTAATTTTCATTCAACCTGTCAACTTTGGATATAATTAAGAAAACATAAAATTGTTATAAGGACGTATCCAGCCTGCCGTGAATTATAATTTTCTTCTAAAATATTAATCTAAGTAAAGTGGCTAATTTAAGTATTTTTTTAAAATTTCCATGACAACAAAAAATGTGTTTTTTTTTTAATAATAATATTTTTGTGATCTTGTCAAAGATATATCTCAGTGTAAAGCATGCATGTTTGCGTTAATTGCCGATGGGAATCTCAATTATGTAGCCTTATTGTTACCGTTTTCTTGCTGCCACTTGACTTGTGTGTGTTTGTGTGTGTGTGTGTGTGTGCTGGGAAGTGCTTGTCAGAAGGCAGCATTTATGGCACTCTGCATTCTTCTGTACAGCTCATGCATAACGCAAGTGGCAAAAACATCGACACCTGCACAATGTCAAAGGAAACGTCAACTGTGCAACCTGCTCCCAGCTCATTTGCTCCTCCTCTTCACAGGACTCCCCTCAACTCCCTGCAATTGCCGTCAACTATTACGTTTAAATTGCAAAATGCAGCCGCAGCAGCCGTTATGCTCAAGGCGCACAGGTCTCGGGTAGGTTGCAAGACGTGTTGCAGCAACGACAGCGCTGTCGATGACAAACTAAGCAATGCCACAAAAGATTGACAGTCGCTGATTGCGCCCGAGTGGCAACAACTGCGAGAAAAGTTGACAAGACAACAAGGACAAAAATAATAAAAAAAAAAAACGACAGGATGTTTTACTCGGTCTGATTTTGGCTAAAGTGCCAAAATTGCCCATCATGGCTTGGATGTAGTCGACATGGCCATAATTGGCATTATTACTGCCAACGACAACTTGCCACTTTTTGTGGCGATAATCATAGATATATGTATACAAATAATGCTAGTTATTTTCTACCCTAGTCGGAGAGCTGCAACTAATTGTTAGTAATTTTAATTAATAAACTATTCATTTTCATTGGATCACAGCAAGTCAAGCAAAATAAAAACTTAGTTTTGCATTTGCATTTCTCTGAATCATGAAAAGTCGCTTACTTTGTGTAATCCCCAACTTGATTCAATTTCTTCAAACCGGTTTTTTTTTTTCATCTACCTGCTGTGTTTTAGCCAAATAAAATGTCACCAGGCAACATGTTAATTGTTAGCAAATATTTGGTGTAAATTAATGCCAATTTTTTAGTTTGTTGCACGATCACGTGCCAATAATGGATCACCTGCCAAAAAAAAATATATATTAGCTACTGATTGCCCCAAGGTGAATTGATTCTCTCAATTAGAGCCTTCTGCAACAAAACTGGACAAAAGTAATTGAAATATTAAATTGATAAGCCTTTAATCGGTTAAACAAATTGTGCAATTTGCAATTATGGAAATTTCCTTTTCTTTTTCCTTTACGAATAACAAGTAAAAACGACCAAAATGAATGGTTTAATTCCTAAATTATTATGACCATTATAATTTGTATACTTAAATACATTTTAAAACATTTCGTTTTTTATGCATTCAAATTTTGCTTTAAAACTTTTTCACAATTTGTAATGTATTATTTTTTTTTATATATAAACTTTTATAATTCATTATTTTACAAATCACGCAGTGTCTGGGAAACGCTTCAAATTAGCAGAGATTACACAAGTTTGTTTAATTATGAGTTTTTTTCTTTGCACTCGTGCATATCTCAAACTTCCGATTAATATTCAAAAAGTTCACTTATATCAAAGACAATAAATTAATATTTGTATTATTATTGTTAATTGTTTTATTATTATTTTTATTTATTTACCAATCACTTTGGTTATGTCAATCAAGTGTAATCGTGTCGACTTTCCGGCGACCTACCTCAGCGAGACGATAAGATTTAATGAATAAGAGAATACAAAACGTGGCTAATCTCAAATGTGATGCTCAACCGGCGGCAGTCGGCGACTGACAAAGGGAACCATGCGAATCATTTGAGTTCCATGGAAAGCGCTGAGCGTCTCCATAGATATGGGAGCATTTTTACGCTCCTTAACTCAATATCTTATGCTAATAAAATATAAATAAACAAAAACATGTCGCTCTCTCTCTCTCTTTCTCTCCCACACTCTCGCATGCGATCGCCCTCTCTCTTTCTCCCTCTCTCGCAGAAGCTCTCTCTCTCTCTCACTTACACGTGAGCCAGTAGCAGACTCTCTCTTCGATCTTTTTAATTTGTTTAATTAACAAATGTGCGACTGCGAATCAAAACAAGCAGCATGAATGATGCTAAAGATATATGAAATATATAAACGACTATTTGAATATCAGCAATAAATTAAAGTCACATGCATGTATATAAATATATAATATATATAAAATAAACCTCAGCATTTTAAACTAAAAGTTAGCTTTATTAAAAAATAATTTCTCAGAAATAGAAACGCTGAATCTTAATCAACAATCCCAAAAATATATATCTTAACTCGACTCTTCAAAAATAATTTCTGTTTTTAATTAAGACTAAAGTTTAGACTATAAGTTAGTTTCATATAAACTATAATAAAACCTTATATATAAAATTAATTTGCACATGCCTATATATAAATAAATAAAATAAATAATTGTATTTATTAATGACACAATTTTTAAAATAAGCTTAAGCATTTTAGACTAAAAGTTGGCTTTATTAAAAATTCATTTCTAAGATATAGAAACTCTGTATTCAACTATCTCAAAAAAAAAAGTATTTATTATCTGGACTTTTCACAAACAATTTATGATTTTAATTAAAACTAAAATTTATAATAAAACCTTAGAAATAAAATTCGTTTTCAAAAGTAAAATCAATCCCAAAAAATATAATTTTTAATTCTACTTTTCCCAAAAAATTGTATATTAAAATTAAACAAAACTTCAAACGCCACTTTGACTATAAAAATTAAAATCGCTGTGAATATCAGATCGATATATCATTTTATTCATAAATAATAATAAATTTAATAATAATTGTTATTATAGTGTTTTAAAAATGGGTTTTTAATTTATGTATATAATTTTTGTTTCAAACATTTTAAAAGACAAATAACGATTTTTAGCAACAGGAAAATGCTTATTTTCGAATGATGTTTTTGCTATCCTTAAATGATATGGCGAATGCTGAATACCACCATTATTTCTAAGGATATCCATAATTGAACATCATACGATGGATCTTTCTGGACTTGTTAACTTGAATTTTGCATACATAACGCTTTAGCAGTCAATTAATATAGATACTCTAAATGCGATTATGAACAGGTCACACCAAATGTGTCTAATTTATAATGCCTGACAGCACAAAGTGAATGCTAACATATAATTTAAACAGCTAACAGAATCATTAAAAAAAAAGTAAGAAATGAGGAATAAGTAAATTTTATAGATAAAAAACATTGTAAGTGGCTGCTTTTATCAATTGGGTTGAGTTGTTGAGTTGGCCAAAAAGAGCCAATTAGTTGAGATGCTGTAAGAGGAAAACGCTGGCAATATCCGCGTTCAAAATTATGTTTACAAGCATTTTGCTTATCAATTAATTAGCCATAATCAAGAGTAAATATTTACCAATTCAATTGAATTCGGTACGGTTCAGTTGGGCTGCTCTTTGGGCGCACTATATATATTTTGTGTGTACATCAAATATTTACAAGTTCAATTTAAATTCTTCGTTTGAAGTGCAACAAATATTTAACATTGGCTAATTAAATTTAAATGTCTCCGCCACGCTAAAACTTGAAGGTTGAACAAGGAAAGGTTGGATTGAGTTGGGTCGCCAAGAAGCGGACTACAACTGGAGGCGCCTTTTCCTCCTTTTGCTCCTTTTGCGCCTTTCACAATTATGAATAATGCGGCGCATTTAAAAGTTTTGCGGCAGGACTATTTCAATTCCTCTTCATCTTTTTTTGTCCAGACTTCTTTGGTTGCAAAGAAATTTGGGCATAAATTGCACAAGGTGTCAGCAAAGATAGTGGCAACAGGGCGTGCCCCACACCCAACATGGCATGAATGAAGTAAGATGGTGGTTTTAGTTCCTCGGTGACAGCAATGTGCATTTGAATGTGTTGTGTGTGTGTGTGTGTGAGTTGCAGGCAGCAACTGTGATATTTCACATTCATGGACTACACGCAAAAAATTGTTATGTGCTCTTGGGTATGGTGCAAGTTGCCAAAGTCATTATGGCTTTTTCTGTGGCACCAACTTTAAGAATCTATTTATTTTCTTTACTACCATTTTTTTTTTTGAAGCACCTACGGCTAGGGAAATACTTTGATTATTACTTTGCTCTTGGCCATTTCAACTTGCCTTATTTAACACAACTGGCCAAGATGCGAAAGCAAAGAAAATATTTCAAAACTTTTTGCATGGATAAACATAAATTGTTAGTTTCAATTATTGCAAAACTTTACACACAAATAATAAAACTAATAAACGAATACTAAACAACGAAAAAGTGACAGACAGAGAGAGAGGGGCAGAGAGAGAGAGAGACAGAGATATAAAGAGACTTTTTAGTTGCTGACAAACGTTTGGAATAGTTTTTTATTTTGTTTGTTGCAGTTAAATTTGGTACGTATTCTCCGCATGTTTATTACATATTTCTGAGAATCTCAAATTGCAGTGCATAATTGACATATTTATGCTTACACATTTGATTCAATTTCAAACTGCACTAAAACTTGAGAATTGCTGACTTCCATCAAACACTGGCAAAAACCAGGCCACCCACAACACAAACTGGCTGCCAATACACATTTATAAATAATAAAAAGAATATTAAGCGAAATGGAACACTTTGAATGACAAACAATTTCGAAAGTGAGACACATATGTTTGCAGCAGAAGTACAACTAACAACAAGTAAGAATGCTCGACGAGCAGATACCCTAAAGTGTAGTAGAAAACCTACACATTTTAGACATTCAGAGTGCATAAAAACAATATTATCTTATGGTATATTCATAAGTGATTATAAAAAAACGATTTATATCGATATCGAGCAGTTATCGATAAAATATAATAAGTCATCAGTTATCATTTAACATCGATGTTCGCGAAACGAAAGCAGTTATCGAAGAAATTAAATCAACTTAACCTGTCTATGATAAAAGATAATTTCTATTCCAAAACGACTCATCTGCTTATGCTGACCTGGTATATATATATATATATATATATATATATTATTATGTATATATTATATATTTTATGCATGTCAACATATCTTTTAGACAGCTTCAATAAGCCGCTCTTAGCTAATTTGAATAGATTAAGGATATGGAACGCTTTTCACAGCTGTTCCTTGGTAATTGGCTGCTGCACAGGTATCAGTGGGGTATTTAGATGGGGGTAAGGGGGGTTAGTAACTCTTATGAAGGGAGCTGACTTTGCTTATGTGATGGATACAAAAAGGGTGGCATAGGGCCTAAAGCAAGCCTAAGCAAATGGCATCAAAGTGAAACCAAATGGAAATCTACAAAAGTAGAACGAATGCAAAGTCGAATGAAATGTCGAAGCAGACGCCTTGACACTTAACGCAGTTCTGTTCTGCATTTGTGTGCGTGTGTGTGTGCGTGTGTGTGTGACGGGCTTAAAATTGTCCCATTCAGTTGGCATAAGCTAAACCAAAAACCAACCCGCAACCCTCACACAATCTACCCTCTGCTGCAGTCATTTATAAACGTTGCAATGCGGCGTATACGTAACATTTATATACATCTATATAAATATATATATATATATATAATATATATATATATATATATATATATATATATACATATGTGTTTATGAGTGAATCGTTGCGTTGCCACGTTTCTTTTATAAATGGGGGATCTTTGTGCAAAGCAAATCGTATTTCTTGTTGCAGTTTTAAGTAAACAGAAATGTCACATTTTTTTATACGTTTTTTTTCTTCAGTTAAGCTTTGCTTTTAAATCACATTCGGTAAATAAAGTTGCATTTAAATCCATACATCTACTTGGCTTAAATGGACTCAACATGAATCCGTTGTGCATCAAGCATTTTTGCAATCGAATTTTTATAAAATATTTATAAAACATTTGCAAAATGCGAAGCGTCTTGAACAAACACAGTTTATCTGCATAAAATTGAATTTCAATATCATAACGGTTAAATAACTTCATTTTGTGCATAGCAAATTATCGACATAAAAACATATGTATATACTTTTTTATTTTTTTTACTGCATTTTAACTATATATTTTGCATGTGAAGCACATTGAAATTGCGCAAGCCAAAAAGCAAAAAAAAAACAAATGATGAAATGCCCAAAAATAAGAGAAAAACCAGCAATTTGAGTTATGCAGCGGATTCTATAGTCTTACAGACCACTGCAGACTACAGTTACTCTCGTTATCAATTATATATTATTAATATTAGAAATTAACAAAAACAAAATAAACTAATAAGAATTGTTTTGTTTCCTATGATTTGAACAGGCAAATATTTTACATTTGCCATATTTTACTTAGTGCATTGCAAGTTTTGTGCGAAAATTGTGTTAACCTCTGAAAGAGCATCAACAATTGAGATGCGAAAGCAGTGCAATAATAATAATAATAGTTGGTTTTTGCTTAAAACAACAAATGCCTCACTTCGTTCGTTCGCTGGAAATATGCGCGGCTGTAACAGCAAAAATAAGCTCACTAAAAAATAAAATGAGAATCATAAAAACTCTGGTTAACAAAACTCTGCGCAACTAGCAGATACCTCGTATTACAATCTAGTTTATTGGAATAGATATATATATATAATATTTTAATATTTATTATTAAAGCAACAAAAATAAAAATGAATGAAAAGTGTGTTGCGAAAAATCAAGCTGGCTGTGCCTGGAAATTTTGAACGTTGAGTTTTGTCGAGTGTTTTGAACACACAAGATATGGGCATGTCCCAAAAGATCAGATCTGAGCGACGACACACACGAGTCAAGGATCAGACTCAATTTGCTGCAACAAATGATGACTGAGAGGCGAAAACTTTCAATAAACACGCGTTTGCCACTCGGTGTATGTGTGTGTGAGTGGGTTGGTGTTTTGGGTGTGCAGAAGCCAACCAGGATGGCCAACAAGAACGTAAGCTCTGACAGCAAACGGGGAATGTGTGTTGCTTTTGCCATTTGCAATTCTCCATTTGGCATCCTGGCGCCGATGTCTTGTTTTGTAAGCAATTCGCTTTCACATTTGCATCTGTATGTGCAAGTGTGTGTGTGTGTGTGTGACTGCTTGTGCAGGAAAGTCATTTCCGGGAAAAAATAATTTGGCTTTCGCTAACGTTGCCAAGCGTTGCATTCCCCAAAAAAATAGTTATATGCACACAGTCTATGTTTCCTGCTCAGATGAAACTGAAACTATTTGCTCGGATTTGCTCTGATTTTCTCAGATTTTCTATCGAAACACTACGTAAGAAAAACATTGCGTATATTATCCAAATACAACTAACGTAAAATCAATATTTGAAGAACATTTGTAAATGTGAAACTTTTTTAATCTAAAATTTATTCTGGAAAAATATATATAAAACAAACACAATTGAACCTTAAGCCCAGCTGTACTCAGATTAAGAACAGCAATTTTCGTTATACGTATAAATTTAAGTATACAATTGTTGTTAACAATTATTTTTCAAAAACAAGACCACGATTTTTTGATTAAAATTTTTATAACTTATTTGTTAATAAAATGCATTTAAGATCGATGAATTTAGAATAAAAACATGATAAATTATTTTTCTATCACATAATTATTCGTTGTAATCGCTTCGGATTTCTACATTTGAGAAACCGCATTCAACTTTAATCAAAATTCTAGGTTTTTCTTAAAAAATTTAGATCGACATTCTAACATTTTAACATTCCCATTTACCCCAGTTGAACTAAAATTTAGTACAGCCTCTCTCTGTTTGCATACTCATACAAACACACACATATACATATGTATGTACGCAAGTGGTTTTGGTGAGTCACCAATAAAATAAATAAACTCACCATTCACACTGGCATTATCATTAACGGAGCTCTGCAATTGTCCCTTGGCGTTCGTCGTATGGGATCTAGGAGGGGGCAGCGGACGCTTACTGGCTTCATCCGTAATCCACAGTGGGGCTGCATCGCTCAGCAAATGTTGTTTCTCCGGCTCCAAGTCGCTGAGAATGCTCTTGGTGACAGTCACACTGAGGCGACGCAACAGTTCGGTATGCGTCCCATTCGATTCAGCTTTCTTCGCTTCCTTCGCATTGTAAAGCTTCTCGGGTGCTTTTTCGCGATAGGCATTCAAAGTCGGCCCGTCGATGGCCGCCACAATGTCGAAGACTTCTAAATTTAAGTAGATGTTATATTAACCAATTAATAAATATAATTTTAAGTATATGGTTTTTTTATTTGAAATTAATTTAAAGTTGAATTCAAATTCAAAATCAAAGTCATTGGTTATCGACTAACAGCTGATAACACTGCCATAAATGAACTCACCACTTTCGCTATTCATTCTTAACTAGAAAAGAACAAGAAAATATAAGCACACACATGCAAATAAATATGTATATGCCCTTGTATGCATGCACTTATCTACAAGCGTCAGCTGGACGAATGTGACGCAATAACAAACTGACCGATGAGCGAACGTAACAAAAAGAAGCGTAGACAATAAATGAACTTGGCGACGCAAACGAAGTACCGTTAATGAATTCAATTGCCACTGAAATTGTCGGCTCAAAGTCTATTATAGCTTAATAATAATAAACACTCCGCTCCAATCTTGCTAAACAAATTAATTGCCAACCGAATTCAAACAAATATTGCAAGTACGAAATGTACAAACAAACATATTTACAAACAATATAGATATGTATACATGTATGAATAGGTACACATGTACCAAAATGTGTAAAAACAAGAACGCGGAAGAGTCGCCGCTTTTGCCGACAACGCTCATCGACAAAAACTAATTGCCAAACACACCTAAACAAACTACTTACGAATAGAGAAGTTAAAGAGCACAACCCAATTGGCGAATAGTCGACTTAAAGCATACCGAGTACATTTCAAAATGAGAGCAGCGCAATATATTCTCAGTTAGACCACTTGTCTGTTTGACATCAAATGCTTATGCTCTTTTCCCATTTAAAAAAATGTACAGGGTAAACAAAAAAGAGAGCATAAGCGATTGACGCAGAGAGGGGCAACCCTATAGTTCTTAAGCTTATATAGATTGCAAAAGACTGACCACATGTGCGTGTAGGTGCATTTAAAAATGTAGTGGATTAGCGTATGTATTTTATATTTGACATGTCACATTTTATGAATTTGGTACGCGTTTTGAATTTGTACTTACGAATTGTTCGTCATCATTAAACACTGTGCAAACATAATTTCACAACTCGAAACACACACGCACTCACACACATGCAATATACAAAAACATACATCGCTGCGAGCTGCTCGTTTTGTTATATATTGCAGTAGCAGTAGGTACTTATATACCTAAGTACATGTATGTATGTATTTATATATACGCAAGAGCAAAATGTAAAAAAAAATTAATTTGCGTTCATGTCAATTATCAGCCGGCAGCGGAAAGCTTTTGTTGTTATTGCTGTGATTGTTGGCTTATGCAAATAGAGAGATGGAAAATAAAAAGAATGTGGGAAGTGGGGGTGGGGCTACCTGGCATGCCAGGCCAGCATATTTCTAAATGCATTTAATAATTAAAAATTCGGCTGACTTACCATATTTTAAATTGCGCTGCTATATTTGAAATAAATTTTTTGCTACGCACCGCAAAAAAAAATGTAAATATAATTTACAAACGCAAACACTTCAACCAACTTTACACAGATAAAGAGAAAGAGATAGAGAGAGAAAGAGTAGAAGAGAGGGAAAGAGGTGAGTTTGAAATTATATTTACAGCAAAATCAAATTAAACACATAAGTTATGCAAATTATTTTTAATTGACACCATGTACTTTGGACTTGATATCTGCACATTTGCATATTTATACCCTAAACCCATTACCAAAAAAAGGGTATAATGGTTTTCGGGCAAATTATTATTATATATTATTGATCAGCATCAAAACAGAGATTTCTAAATTAAATCCCATATTTGTCAGCCAAAAATCAGTCCAAAATTCATTTTGAATATTTTCGCAAGTGTGCAAAATATAATAAGAGAAAATTTTACAAATAATAAATGAAATATTTTAAAACTCAACTCCTCGATTAGGTTTTATTTGGCATCAAAAAAAAAAAACCAAAATATCATTAAGCACATTATTTACGTATATATTCGGTTTTATTCCACTCTATTAATTAGTTAAAAATCAGTACACATTTGTTTTTGCCTATTTATCTACTAAAATCAGTTGGATTGCTATTTTCTCTTAATAATAATATCAAAGGTGGTGCAACAGCTGCTTGCCGTGTTGCACCATGTGAGATATTCGCCGGTGGCGCTGATCTCCTGCCAGCTGCGCGCTTGTGGTTGAGCGGTGCCAAACCACTTGACTTGATTGCATTCCGACTCGATGATGGTGTGAAAGTGTTGCGCCTCCATTTGCTGTGGCCCCGCCACGTGCCACACGAATACAGCATAGTTGTCCGACTCAGCGCCGTCGATCGCCAAAACAGTGAGCCAAAATGTGTGTGCCTCACTCAGGCGGATAGAGGCCTGCGTCCGTTGTGACCCCAACTGGACATGGACGTGCAACCGTTGGCCGAGAGTGCCACAAAAGTGCAGCTGACTTTTTATTGATGACCCGCTGAAGAACTTTGCTCGCTGTGTGCTCTTTTCGTTTTGTTTGGCTGCCGATAAGCTTGCGGCACAATTGTTGCTGTTGTTTGTTGCAACAGCCGCAGCAATTTCAGTGGCTGCAACACACTGCAACAAACGCTTTTCGTTGACCGCAGACTGCGCGGTCTCTTTTTTGACGGTTGACAATTTGTTGCAAAGTTTTGCCGCGTTGCTGCTGCTGCTGCTGCATGATTTCCCAGTCGTGCAATGATAATTTTGATATTGTTGTTGGCCTTTGCTTGGCTGCAACACCTGCCGCCACCCACGCAAACGCTCTTGGCCATTATTTATGTTTGCAACTTCATCGCTGCGCAATTCGTCTTGATCTCGGCCTGTAATCTGCCAACTTTTCTTACTCAACTTTAACTTTGGTTTAACGAGCATATTGTTGCTGCTGCTGCTGCTGCTGCTACTGTTCCTGCTGCTGTTGTTGTTGCTCTGCTGTTGCTGCTGCTGCTGGGCTGCAACGTTGACATTATTTTTTAGTATTTGCACACTTTGCACATTTCCCTCCGGCCTGCCCGAAACTTGCCTAACGCACTCCATTTCCAGCTTCAGCTCCAGCTCCTTCTCTAGTTCAGCTTCTGCTACTGCTCCTGCTCCTGGTCGAACTGCTTCCACATCAACAGCATCATTCACAACTGAAATCACTGCGGATTGCATCTGTCTAGCTGTTTTTCTGCTCTTCTTGCCGGTATTTGATTTGGCCAGTGCCATTTTTGGTTGATTATGATATTCATTTATGCATTTGTCGTCACTTCTGTTGTTGCTGTTGTTGGCCACATCGGTAGTTTTGTGATTGGTCTTGACTAGAAATGAAAAGAACACAACATTGTTGACTTATTTCAATGCATAACTCTTACACAAAAGAGCCACAAACAATTACAATTGAGCTACGCACTTGCTTATTTCCCTCTGTGTTGTTGCTGTGTTGGCCATGTTTATAAACAGTAAAAAGTTTCGTTGCAATTGAAATCGTCCTTAAGTCTCTCCCTCTTCAGTCTCTTTATCCAGCAAGCGCTGGCGAATGCGAATACCAAGTGCAAACATATAAAGAAACAGTTTTTGAAGCAGAGAAATTGTGTATAAGGAATTTTGCTCTTAATTTACAAGCAATAAATGGCACTGACTGCTGGACGACATGGCAAAAATACCAAGAAAGTTCAACAAGTAAAATAGGCAACAAGAAAATACATCTTCTATTTGATTATGTTGCTATTGTTGTTGTTGCCCCTTGTTACCTACGTTGTAAACTTTACATTATCTGCAACAGTTGCCAACACCACGCTTATATAAAAAAAAAAAAAATGAAATAAAAAAAATTGAGCAAAAGAAGAAAAGAAAGAGAAAAAAATGTTAGAGATACGGCAAAGTTCTTTGACAGAAAAACTTAACAACTTGTGCTCCACTTGGCTAAAGGAGACCATGTCATCTAATATACCCTACATAAATAACAAAACTTTTCTATGGCCAAGTACACTCATAACAAGCAGCTGACATGCACAACAATTGTAAATAGTTTACCTATTTTTTTATTTATTCTACAGTGTATCTTGAGTTGATTTCATCGCTGAAATATAATGCCCAGAGACGAGTCTTGACTGCAGTCTGAGCGAGCACCTTGGCGACTAAAGAAGAGCTCAACTTTTGCAATTTATGCAAAGTAATTATTCAAAGAAAAAAAAGATGAAAAAAAAAACTTACGAATTCGACAACAAAAATTTACAACAATGAAAACGAAGTATTTACTGAAGTTAGTTTAAGCAATGGCAAATACTTATGTTTATTTAAACAATTAAAATTTAAATTTTTTGTGCTTAAGCAAATTTAAAAAAAAAAACGGTTATTTTATTTTATTTATAGCTTGCCTTTTTCGCATACAAAATCGAATTAATATATTTTCTTTATAGCTTGTCATTTTTTTTTTGTATTTTCTTATCAAGACTAACAATTTAGAGCCTTTTAAATTTAAAATAATATACATTTTTTTAATAAATTGCAATGCAAAACCAGTTTAATTTAGGCAAATACAATTTATTTGACAAGTGCAATAAATAAAACATAAAAAGCGAGTATTTTTTAAGCGCAATTTCTATACCAAATTACTTTGTCAATACCAATTTTACTAAGACTTTACCAACTTAGGCAAAAAACATTGATACCAATTTAATTTTATTTAGAACTGCTGCTGCAAGGTAAAACTTTTGCACAAAGCCCTTGACAAATAGCGTTCCCCCTCCCGGAGACCGGAACTCTACTTATTTTTATACTTAAATGTTAAGCGTGGGATCCAAAGTTAAAACTTTGCTCAAAATTGAAAGACATTTTCATTGGCGTGAGATTTTATGGGACCCTGGATGAATACATTCTACTAATGACAACGCTAATCTAAGCAACATTTTCGGCATATTACAAGGCAGATTTCCCAAAAAGTTTTGGCCAACAACTGACGCACTGAAGACATATTAATGGATAGCGCCAGCAACAACAACATTTCCCACACTTGCCTATTGCCAGTTTGACCATCAGGAAGAATGGTTGGTGGGCGGTAGGGTGTAGGTGGTGCCACAAATACTTACCGCCATCACAGGGGAAATTCTCGGCGAGCAGCGTGAATAAGTTATCCGAGAGCAGGCAGCGTCCACGTGGTCCCAGCGGCACCCGGCAAACCGGACACTTTACGGACCGGTTACGGCAATTATTGCAAAGTACGTGTCCATTGCAACACTGCCAGCTGGGTGGTTTAATAACCTGATTTTCGCATTGCGCCAATGCAGCCCACAGCAGAAAACCATCAAAAAAAATTGTTTGTGATATGAAAATAAACAGAAAAAAAAAAAACTTTAATTAAAAACAAATATAAATTCTTTAAATGTTATATATAAAATCAGATATAAGACACTTATCAAGATAACGTTCATATAAAGTGAAAATGCAAACCATTATTTTAAAAATAAAATCATTTCTTAAATTTAGCAAATAACAATGAATATTTTAAAATCGACTCGGAAATAGATATTGTTACTTAAGACTTTTGAAACCTGAGATTTAGATTTATAATATAGATATAATATTGAGATAACACCTAAAATGAAGTGTAATTATTTTTCAAATTTATTAGGATGCATAAATAATCTAACCAACTCGAGTGCTGCATAAATAACAGTCGTAATAACGTGTTTTCTAAAACCTTATCTAAATTGTATTATCTTAAAATGACCAAAGCACTTGACTACCTTTTTATACCCTGAACACATTGAAAATTGGTAAAAAGGGTATAAGGATTTAGAGCAAGCAGGCAGACGAAAGCCTCTCCGATCCCATAAAATATATATATTCTTGATCAGGATCAACAGCCTGTATGAACACGCGGATCTCAGAGACTATAAGAGATAAGGACCTGAAATTTGGAATATATTTTTCCCTCGTTTCTCGATTATCGATACATATCCTACCAATTAGGGATTAGTTTATTTTACTTATCAGTGCCTGTGCTTGATAGACAAAATGACTTAGCTTGGTCAAATCTACAATACAATAAAATAAGTATATTTTTAATAGCTGAGTTCAGAGTATATCGTAGTCGCGATCACTCGACTACAGCATTCTTATTTGTTTTATTTTGTAGTTTTTTTTTACAATCTCGATTTGTGTGATTTGTTATGAAAAATACATCAAAGAAGAATAGTCCAAAGTGAAAGGGACACGAAGCTTCCATATAAATTGAATATACAATTGAAAATATATCACAAGCGGATTTAAAATAATACAAACGTATTTGATGCGGGCACAAAAACTGTTTTGCGCTTTTCAAGCTACCAGCTTCAATATACAAAAAACTTGCAATCTACCACACACGCTCACCCACACACACACACACACACAAACATATAGAAATCATGGGGATTGTCTCAAAAAAATAAAACAAATACAAATCCATACAGAGAAATTCAATTGATGCATTTTGTCTGAATGGATGTATGAATGTATGTATCTACATACGTCGTTTTATAACATTGTACACATGACCAGCTATAAATATGCAGCAATAAAGATACAATTTTGTGCAGCAGCTTGGATTGTTTTTGCCATCATTTTTACAAATATAAAACTGAAGTATTACAAATGTAAAGCGATTTGCCTGCAATAATTTTTTTGCTCTTTTTTGTATTGCTGTTTTTGTCAGCCCGCATTATAATCGCACAAAACCGACAATCTCAAAATACATGTAGAGAATGCATATTTGAATACAAATCCAAAATTAAATCAAAGATGCCTTAGCAACTATCAACTAGGATTTAGCAACTCGTACTAAAAATATTATAATCAATTTGAGTGTTTAAAATTGCATATAAAATAAATAAATGTTTTGAACATTTTAAGCACATTGTGTATATATAATATGATAAATTTGTCTTTATCAAGCATATACAAAAAAAAAATTTATGCATTTTTAATTGAGTTTAGTCTCCGAATTGTTTGCCATTCAAAGTCAATAGAAAATGGGCTAAAGAGCAGACAGAGTTTATCTCAACGCGAATATTTATTGGATTGAATTTAACATATGATCCAGCAGACATATACACACACATCCTTACACACACACACACACACTCAGAAATGAACGAATGTAGGAAAATGTTTTCATGGGGTAAGAAAATCTCTTAATAACTTAATGGACTTGTCTGTTTGCATACTCAAATAGCACAACCAATAAACACATACATACCTCAACTCATACATATGTATGCATGTGTGTATGTGTGTGTGTGTGTGTGTGTGTGTATACATTTCTTCATTTATATACTAGTAATATGCAATATTCGTGCCTTAGTAATCATTGCCAAATATGATATTGAAGTTGTGTCTGGCAACGCAGGGCAAAATTTGGAATGAATACAAACTTCATCTTTCTGTCTCGCTTTTGCTCTATTGCTCTCTTTGTCGCACTTACGTTCGGTGCGACACCCATTTCTGCATAATCTGATTTAAGGTTAATAAACAAATTATGTATGCAGTGCTGCAAAAACAGGAGCCAGCTGTCCTTCCAGGCAATGCCTTCAGCTTAGTTGACAGCTGCTGCTCCAATGGAGCCAGCTAGTCGCACTTATTTACTTAGACACTGAGAGAAAAACCGTCTTCGAACATTAATTCATAAGATTCTTTTGTCATTATTTAATTATTTGTGTTTTTTTCTTTAAGTTGTTTTATTATAATTATTATTATTATAGTTTTCTAACATTATTTCTATATAAGCACAAAATTTACAAAAATAGTTTAAATTAAAGAACCAAAAATCTTGAATCAATCTTACGTAATTAATTAACTTATTATCTGACCCTAATTTCTTGTCTTTTGAATTATCTGAAACTATATTAAGCATTTTACTTTTTTTTAAAGAAAACAATCTTGCTTTGGCTTTGAGAAATCTATGGATTCCACAAAACGTTCTATAAAAATTTTAAATAATAATATTATTCTATAAAATATTAAATTGAGAGAAAGTATTTATTTATAATCAAATTAACTTCACTTTCCAAGACTTTTTAACCACAGCTCTTGAAATGTTTCCTATTTCCCGTTCTTTGGTTTTATGGCTTTACTCAGATCGTTTTTCTGAGTGTACATTATTGTGTGTGCCTCTGCAGCTTTGTTGGAGCGACAATTGCAGCTCTGACTGTGAGTCGGTCTGACAAATTTGCTACCACGCATCGCGTCCTTTGCCCCAAGATGCTTTATTTATGGTGAGGCAGGCACTAAATTCTTACATGTTTCATTCCATTGGAAGATGACTTTACAATTAAAGTGGAAGGCACAAAAAAAAAGGCAAAAACAACTTTTGTGGCATAGGCTTCATTTTGTTGCGGTCTAATTAATTAAAGTTATGGGCTTGCTGACATGCTAACCATAAATAAATTTACAGCTTAGTTGAGCAAACCACTTTTGACATCTTACAACTGGCCGCAGCTTGAATTTAAATTCAACAGCTGGACGAGATTTTTGTTTGCCGAGCGTTAATGGGGAGCAGCGTCCACATGAAGCAAGTGATTGAATGACCTGGCCATTCCATTCAACATTCTACATGCCGCATTCCATATTCCACATTGCCTGTCATGATGCCTAATCGACAATATTTGACTTTCAAATTCTGTAATCAATCATGCCCAGCATGCTCGATGTATTTCGCCAAAGTGCCGCCAGGCACCAGGACAAAGCTAATCAAATCACATGCAATGGCAAACATTTATCAAGCATACGGAATATATATAAAAAAAAAAGTATAATTTAAATATATATATATATATATATGTATATGAATTTTGGATATGTACAAATACAAATAAAATGTTAAAAATTGAGTGCGTTTGCATTAAAGTAAGCAAGACTGAAAGATACCCTATACTGATTTACTGATTTCTGCATTTATGTAAGATAAATGAAAAAATGCATATTTAATTATATATCTGTATATATATTATATCGATATTTAGAGAATGATATAAGTTTTATTATTAATATAATTGGAAAAAAGTTATAGGATAAATTTTATTATCTTGAGATTGGCTTGAACAAAAAGGAAACATGTGAAATATAATATCGACGTTTGTAACGTGTGTAAGCTATCGATAAAAAAAACTTGAAAATATTATTTTTAATTAATAACATTATTTTATGAACTATCGAAGAGGTTGCCTCCTGTTTGCCTTGCCACACAATATATACTTTCCACGTATTTTTCAATGGGTGCAGGATAAAAAAACAAAATTTTCTACATATTTTTTTATATGCATAGGTATGCATACATTTTTATACCCTGAACCCATTTAAAATGGGTAACAAGGGTATAATGGTTTTGTGCAAATGTATGTAACATGCAGAAGGAAACATCTGCGACCCCATAAAGCATATATATTTTTGATCAGGTTCAACAGCCGAGTCGATATAGCCACGACCGTCTGTATGAACACACGGTTCTGAAAGATTATAAGATCTAGAGACATGAAATTGAAATATATAGGTCCTCGAATATGCTTTATTTTATCGAGAGCTGCCTTCGTTGTTCGATTATCGATAAAATTCGATTTCCGATATCAATAAAAGCCAAAATTTTAAAGGCTGAATCTAATTCGTACATAATATGCATATGCATAATATTGATCAACTGCAAACATTTTATCATGGTCAGATAAGTCAAAAATATATTCCCATAGTGATCCTTTTTCTACCATCTGCTTCAAGCTTTTGCTGTATGCATAAATATGCAAGCGCATGTGTGAGACAGAGATGGCATGATAATCGATGCGAGCGTAAATGTGTTCTTCTGTGTATTGTAAAGAATCCCGTTACCTACAATTGCGTGTACATATATATTTGTGTATATGCACGTATTTTTAGCCAGCCAATTAGGGATCAGTTCGTGCTTGTGAACTGCGATGTGCACTGCATTTGTTTTTTTTTCTACTCTTTTTTCTCTTTTTCTTCTGCTATAAGAAATGACTTGGTCTGCTCATACCTGAGTGCAAAAGGTGAATAGCCAATATATGTAGAATATTTTCAACAATTGGGTTCAGGGTATATCGTAGTCGATGTTACTCGACCACAGTCACCTTACTTGTTACAAGAATAAGTTGTGCTGCGCACAACTAACGGGTATTAACTAACAAAATCTGCATTTATTTGTAGGCATGACAGCGCCAGGCTGTGAGTAATTGTGTAAACAAAACCACAGCCGCATGGGGCATGGGGCATGGGGCATGGGGCAGGGTGATGGGGTTGTGGGATGCGGAATGTGGAATGGGTGGGACACACGCAATCACTGGTACAAGTGCTCGACGTTTCAACTTTATACACGGTCAAGTGATTAGCAACAAACTTGCTCAGCAAAATCAACGCAAAGCCGGAAGAGCAACAGTGACGTGGGGATGTGGGCAGTGGCGGGTGTGGCGGGTGTGGCAGGCATATGACGTTGATGGCGCAGCCGGCTCACAAAGGCAAACAAGCGGCAACTGCCAACTAAGTTTTGCCATCACAGTTGAGTTTTAGTTGTGCCGAGTTAGATAATGACGAACTAAAACTAAAAGCCAGCCACTGGCAACTAACAACCCACGCTGCAAGCCAAAACAGTTCAACAGTCAAGCGACAAGCGACCTCATCGATATGCAACACACATCTGCTTGGTTAGAAGAAAAGCCGACGCAACTGCAGCAACAGAAGCAGAGGCAGCAGCAGCAGCAGCAGCAGAGCAGCATTTACTTACCTCAAGGCATGCATAAATTAAACAAAATAAAGTAAAATCAATATGAATATATACATATATATATATATATATATATATATGTATGTTTGGATACGTATGGAAATGCTTACATCACAACAAACAGGACATTCCAGCAGTTGGGCAATATGTTGCAGGCATGTGGCAAACTTTTGCAGCGACTGTTGATTTACTCCGTGCTGCTGCAAATATAGTTTAAAATAAAAACAAAAGCGCATTTAATTATTTTATTATTGTTATTATTATTTAGTATTACGATTAAACGATGCAAAATAAGTTCTTGAATAAAGAAAATCGCATTTTGCTTATTAATTATAAAATATTTAAGGAATGAAAAGTACAAAATGCATAAAATAGATATAATAAATATTTATAAATAATAGTTTTGTTTGGCATATATTTTTATAACTTTTTTTTTAATGCATTTTGATCAAAAATCATAAAACCAATTAATTTGAATTATAGCTTTAACTGCGTTTTATATTTTTATGCGATTTTGAAAAGTTCAGAGGAAGCTTTATTTAACAAAAATGTGAAAGTTATGAATTTTGGAAATTTGCATATATTCCCACAAAACGTGCGAAATGCTTGATTAGTTGATGACCCATAAAAAAATCAGCATTGATTTCATTAACAGATCCAAAACACTCGAATTGCTATTGCTGATTGCATATTGATAAAAATGTGTGTTGTGAGTGTGTATAAAATGCATGCTCAAATGCCAATTTGGACACATTCAAATATGTGTATTATGTACTTGAACAAATAACCGCCAAGTCCCACAAGCTGACACTAAGCCATAAGCATATCCATCAATATTGATTGCAATTTATTTGAATATGTTGTTGTTGGAGCACAACTGCAGTGGCAGGCAGTTAGTCAAGTGGGTGGTGGCACGTAATCTGGTGTGTCATCTATTTTTGCTATTTACTATATTCTTGCCAAATATTTGGGTCAATTGAATTTGCATTGATGTACTGCACATTTCATGTGTCAAATGTAATAAAATTCTGTGTAATATGACACCTTGGCGTGCGGCAAGGATGCATTGATAGATTATTGCAACTTTGGCCAAAATCAGGCGAAGAATAGATTAGTTGCCTAATGGGTGTCGGTGTGCCTAACAAGCTAATTGACAGCCGAGCATTATGAATAATAATTGCTTGAGGCAAAAGGCTGCAACTGGATGCATAAATGATTCAGTGATGTTGCATAAGATTATGATTTCGGGGGCAATTAAATTGCATATTTATGACAGTTGGCAACACTTGAAGTTGAATCACTTTAGTTTATTAGAATTTACATGTTTGTTTCTGTTCGCATTGTTGTGCAAAATTAAATATTTGTTCCATTTGACCCAGTTGGCAAAGTTCAGGTAATTGTCAAGTTGACGAATCAACAATGCGCATCGAGCAACTTGCAACATGCAAGTGGCAAACGCAAAACTTGCAACAATACACACACACACGACCAGCGGCAAACGGTAAACATATCGTGCGTTAAATTGACCCAATTAAGCACAGCCGCAACTCACTAACGAGCCACTGTGTTTTTTTTTTCAGTGAGTGAGTGAAGTGTTTCCAGCACAAGTTGCCATATTTTTTTCATATTACCGGATCTCTGTTTCGCTTCTTGAATTTTTGTGTATTTATATAAGTACAAATATATATCGCAAAATAAACGCTCGACAATAAAAATAAATTGTCAAAAACATCTGGATTTTTTTATTTATTTTTTTGTATATTTTGTGCATAAGCAAAAATAAGCAAGTTTGGACTAACCGACTGTTGAATACTCTGACAACTGAGTAATCATCTGGCAGCATGAAATATGCTCATTAAAGTTGGTTTTTTTAGACTGATTTATTTTTCAGTGGATGGTTCTTGAATTCTACTCTCAAAGTTTGTTAAACTCAGCTGAAGAATTATAGGAATATATAGGTTTCTTGAGTGCTTGAAAAATATTAAAATCACTCTTTGGAGGTGGCTTCTAGTAACCAACTTTCTTAGCTAGGAAACTATAGATCAACTCTTGGGAATAGTTAGGGCTTTTGGAATATTTGGAGCCACAATTTATTGGTTTTTACTCTTGAGAAGCAGTTACCAGTTATATACTTTTAAAACTTGATTAATTATTTGATTATATCGATTCGGACAATCCATTAAATTATTTATCGATCTTTAAAATAAGCTATCGCTAAAATAGCTTAAAAGTTTGTTAATCCTAATTTGAAAATTGAGACTGAAATGTGGTTTTTGGTTTTTCACGCATATTTTGTATAAGATTTGTAAATAATTGAATTGGATTCTGGTTGGAAAATATATATATTGCTATAAACTCAAATTTTAAAAGTTCGTCGAAAAAAGTGGGTGGTTTACACGGATGGAGAAAAGGCGTGGCATAGAATATACACTTACACCTTTTCTGGTAGAGTCTTAAATAGGCTTAAAACATATAGTATATAATTGCAAAAAATATGAATTCTTTGTCAAGCCATGATATTTATATAATCTATATGTTCCTACATCTGCATTGTCATATTCAATTGTTGGGCTGGGCGTCGCATAATTTATTTTACTTACCACAGCGTGCGCCGCCTCCATGGGATCATCTGTGGTGGCAGTCGGGCCGGGGCTGGGCTCCTGTCGCCACATCATCAGGGTGACCTGGTCAGCGCCAGAGAGCCAATGTTCGCGAAGTCGCGTGGCCAGCTCGCTGATTCTCATGCCGAGCACATCTCGGCCGTTGAGCTGCAGCAGTGTGTCACCAATGCAAACGCCGCCCAACTGCGCATTGGACTCCGCCTGCACACCGCTGACCCACGGATAGGGGTCCCAGGGTGCACGGCTCAGATTTAAGCCCAAGGCGCCATTGGGCGCCATAATGGTGCATTGCTGCAGCATTGTTCTGCGTCTTTTTTGTTTAACTGCAACACAGAAGCGAGAAAGTTGAATTTTATCATTTAAATTTTGATTTCAATTGAGATATTCGCATTTATTTCACTCCACATTGTGTTGAGGTCTTCAAGGGCGCACGTCTCAGGCATTTCATGTTATTTATATGACAGACAAAAGCCTACGAACACACGCACGCACACACACACACACACACACACACACGCACACGCACGCACACACACACTCGTACACCCAACATTAAAGACGACGCTGGATAACATAAATTTTGGGCCACTTTCAACACTTGAGATGTGCGCCAGACGTGCACAAACACTCACACACACACACTCGCACACGCAGACAGAGTCCCACATGCATACGTAATTATTATTAACAGATATTAACACAAATGCACATTATTGGCATACCCTGTAAAAATTCAAATTAGCTTGAATTGAGTTACTTAAACTGTATCTAACTGAAGACAGCAGATTTTGGCACTCATAAATTATACAAGCTTTAAAAAATGTATAAGAATATAAATATAACTCCAAAGAGATGCAAACAAAAATAATATGTTATACAAAAAAAGACAACTGAACTTTCAGAAATACTTAAGATAATTAAATCATAAAAGTAGCAGTTATTTAATAATCAATTTTATGCTACATAAAATATAAAATACGAACAAAAGTACAATATTATATAAAGCTTCAAATATATTCTAAATTAAGTAAATTATTTGTGAATATACGAAAAAAAATTTTGATTTTATTAGAAAGTTTTCTACTATTTTGTTAGAAATATATTTTTCAATAAAAGAAAAATCTTTCCAAAATCTAGACTTGCAATACTGTTTAGAATACAGAAAATAATTAAATAAATATAATTTGTAAATAAGATCGATTTTTTAAGTCAGAGTAATATTATTTTTTTTTCTCTGAGTGTATTTATGCGTAACTATGGATATATATGGGGACTGTTAACTGCTGGGTTAACGGATAACTGTTAGTCATTCAGACTCGACTCGTTAAACTTACGACTTGTTGAAAATGGGTGGCAATGTACTACTTATGGCTAAGTGGGCGTGTCATCGGCAGCAGACACCTCTGGCAAGGTCCTCTCGCATCTGCATGCCTCGCACGTACGCATCGCTAACGCTTACCAAAAAGAGCTCAGAGTTGACGGTTCGGTTATTTTTGGCGAGGGCACTGGACTTTGATATTGGCACTTATAATGTTCGCACCTTTTGGCAACGATTCTTTTACCTTCTTTTTTTTTCGTTGGCAAATTACGTCGAAACAAAATTAATTAGCAGGCTGTTGAAAGTTGCAGAACCTACCAAAAAAACAGAAAACTTTTGCCAACTGGTTGTAATTAAGCATACGTCGCGTTCACCAAGTTGTAGCAAGCCAAATAGCGTTAAATGTGCGCACATTCATCAAAAGTGGTGGCAAAAAGTTTTGGCATTGCATTCACTTGAATAGCAAAGACCGCACAGCGAATTAAATCAATTAAGATCACACACACACACACACACACTATATATATATATATATATATATATATGTATACGTATAACTGTAGAAGTTGGCCGCAGCCGGAACTGTATGAGATTCACATAAAACGCTGTTTGATTTCATGAATGAGTTGCGCGTTGAACGTTGAGGTTCAAGTACATCAAGTATACGCAATGCGGCCGTGTGGCACTGTCTCAATATCCGCAATTGCCATGGCAACATGAAGCGACAATATTTTAGATTTATTTGAACACTTTCACATATTCGTTGTCATTAATTCGAATACGCATTTGCTCACTTTGCTGTCTTTCTGAATTCCCACCAGTCATTTTTTTAGATATCTAACCCGAAAACAATTAGTTGAGCTCTTGTGAAGAGTGCTCAGCTGCAAGATACCCTAGTTTGAGTCTGTAAATTGACCATTTTTATAAGACTATATTTATTAATATAATATATTATTAATTATTAATTATAAACAATAAATACTTCTGCTCAATAAATGTACACCTGCTTAAAATATGGTTTGTTTGTCTTGTTGAAAATAAATTGAAAAGAGAGTTTTCTTTAAAGTAATGTGTATTAAAGATTTAGCTAGTATAAACAAAAAATGTTTTGAGTTCTATTAAGTTTTAAGTATTTTTTGGTTAATTATATATACATATATTAAGGCAGTCAAAATACACATTTTAGCTATTAATATCAGGCATAAAATTAGTGTTGGAAATATAAACTTATTGTTTATTGCAATAAACTGAGTAAAATTATTACTTTTCTAGTTACAACCTGCATTACATAACTGCTTTTGTTTGTTAATAACATATACAAAATAACAATTACACCTTTTTTTGGTGAATTTGTAATAATTACAGGGTATAATTAATAATAATTACATTTTTTTCAAGCGGAATCATTAGGAATTCGAGCAGCTGGCATCCGTTTAGAGGTTCTCAGATTTGGAACTTATAATTGATGGAGAGACAAACTATCTATTATACTTATATATACACACACACACACACACATATACACACGTGCGGATACTGTGAACTTGATTACAGTGAGGCGAGTGCCCACTTCACTTCTGACTTGGCATTGGCCATGAAACTCGTTGTGTGACGTCGAAAACGTTAAGTATCCGGAGTTGAAAGGCAAAGCGAATGGCAAATAAAATACCAATCGAATATGAAGCAAATAAATCCATTGCTAATCACATTCATCTTAATAGTAAATCACTAATTAATTTTACAAAACTCTTTCGCTTCTTATTAATGTTATTTAATGCCTAGAAAAATCACATAAGAATTGCGAGTGAAAATTATTGAATTAGGAACAACTAAGAGGCCAACAAGTAAATGGATATATGGTAAATCGTTGATTGTCTAATAACAATATACATATATATATTTTTTCTAATGATTACATATTGTTTTTAATGAAAAGACAATCACAGCAGATTTGCAAGTCCGATTTATTTAAAAGTTTCTATTAACAACAATAAAGAAGGTAACAAGTAATTGGCAAAACACATTCGTCTTAATTAAAAATCACAAATTATTTCACAATGATTTTTAAGGCCAAGAAAAAACCACAAAACAAGAAGTTTCAATTAACAGCAATAAAGAAGGTAAGAAGTAAATGGCATTTGAATACCATTAACAGTTCGTTCTGCACCAATTGTTAATTGAATTATGAAATAATGCAACATTTACCGTATTTTATATATGTATTAATATTGATAGTTTACGACTATTCTTGACTTAGGAAGCAAGAGCTTCATTTACCGTACTAATCAAAAGCGCGTGCGGATAATCACTAAAGCAGCCGATAGTCAACAGGCGCTTCAACAGCTGTGCGCTTTTGCAATGCATAACACAGCAACAACAACAACCACATATTTTTACACAAGTGCATACATAAGTACATAAGTGTGTGTGTGTGTGTGCGTGTTTGTGTACAAATGTACAATTAACACTGGTTTTTTTTACCGCTTTCGTGTTCAACCAATAGCCAACAAGGCGAGACAAAAACAACCTCACACACGAGAATTGCGTCACAATTACACAAATGCAACAGCAAGCGAAAACAACAACAACAACAAAAATAACGAAATGTACGACAGAGACCCAGAAACCCCAAACCCATAAAAAAGAGCCAAAAAGTTGCCACCGCAATCAACATCTACTTCGACAGCAATTACACAAATAAACAAATATATATATATATATATATATATATATATATATATATATTTACAATAAATTTACATAAATATGTTCAAGAAAGCTTCATTAAGTTTGTAAATAAATAATAAAAATATTATTTTTAATTATTTAAAAATATTGTTATTTATTTAAGCATTGATCAGGCTTTAGTTTTTTTTCTCTTATCGTATCTTTTGGTTTTTTGATGCTCAGCAATTATCGACTATATATATATAAATATATACATATTTTGTTTTGTTATTTTGTTGATTTTTGTAAATTTGCAACACTTAGTTTCTACGCATTTTGCAAATTTTGCAATTAGGCTCAGCGTAGCGATTAAGCACACTTTTAAGCCCGTCATTTCAATGTTTGTAGATGTTTTTTAATTATTTTTGATGACAAATTTCCATTTATCTTGTTTTTATTTCGAACAACTTCCTTGTTTTAAAAAACTACATAGTCTTGCTTCTTACGATGCGATTAAGTTTCTTTACTTGTGCAGCATTACCAAATTGGACATGCTCGCGATTAATCATATCAAATTATTTTATATACTTTTTTTTTTTAATTTTTAAGTTGGGTCTTAAATTGTTCTTTTTGTTACAAGCTTAGTTTCAGTTTAGCCCTTTTTGTGAAGTTCAACGTTTTTCTCGCTGTGTACAAAACCTTTTGTGTTTAGCCCTTGGCTTAAGGTCGTTTGAGAAACAAATTTAAATGGTTTGCATAGCATTGAAGATGGAGTCAAATTTAATTATAGACATGCAAAAGCCATAATATTCATGAGCTGTCTTTGGCCCTTTGGCCAAACAAAGCGCCACCAGAGCAACTGACTTTAACTTACATATTTATGTACTAGTTATAATTAGGTATAGACTTGATTCACGGCACGGGTTAAGTTAAAACGCCGGCACCGCACTTCCACTTCGCGATAACGGAACTTGCGAGCGGCACCTGCGCAAAATCAAAGAGCTCAAACCAAACTGCGGCTTTAAACCCCAAAAATTTATAACGAAAGCTGGGCTGGCCGCAACTTTAAAGCGCCATCTGCTGCAAGCTTTGCGAACACTTATTGAGTTGAGCTTTTAAGCCAGACAATTTCTAAGCACTTTGTGTGTGTATTATTATTATTATTATTTGTATGTTTTTTTTTATTTGATTGATAAATTTTGCTTTTTTCAATCGTTTTAACAAAGGCAAAATAAAGTCGAAACACTCGGAGGAAATCATATAGCTATTTTTATTTAAAATGTAATTTTATTAAATTTATTCCTAGAGTAGAATTTGGATATTTCTTTTGTTTTTATATTTTGAGTTGCACTTGAAGCGAAAAGCTGGGCCAATTTTTGTGAAACTGAAATCACTTTTTTTACGAGTGTACTTTCGATAATTTGAAGTTTCCCTAGGCGACTTCTTGCATTAAGTAGTTGTTTGCCTTCTGGTCAAGTACTCGCCTATTGATGGAATTAATAAAAATTCATTGTTGTTGTTGTTGTTGTTTTTTTTTTTGTTGAGCCATGAAGCAAGCGTTTTGAACTCCATTCAACTCACACCATTTTGATACACTAATTGAAAACATGAAATTTTATGTTATGAGCTTCATAAGTAGCTGTTCTCTTGTTCAATTTGACAGCACCCCGAAAATTCGACGATAAATATAGCTGCCGTTGGTACAAACACCCAAGGCGAAGAGCAATCAGCAGCCATAAAGCCAAATGTTTAGCTTTTAATTTTCACAAAACACAATTGAACGAAATTAAATGTTTAAATCAAAACTAAATTTAACTGGCTACCTTGTTGCTAAATGTGGGGTTCTACAATAATCGTCGATTTAAATGCTTTGTTGGCCCAATCGGCTTTTCCACTGAATCGAGACCAATTGAACCAATTGCGTATCGAATCAAAAGTCAATGCCAAAAACGATGTGGTATTTACGATTTGAATTGCATATAATGGGATAAATACGTAGCAAATAATTTTTTTTTATTCTCAAAATGTGTTTCTTTGGAGCCGGCCATAAAAAGGTGACTGTGCAAATGAGTAAAGTAATTTAGAAATGTAAATTTATGTGACAACAAGATTAGGGTTTTAACAGAGAAACAGCATTTTTTTTTATATTTTAATGGTTTTTCTTAAAATTGAAAAATGAAACGAATTGTGAGAGTGTCGATTTAGTGCAAGCAATTTTACTCTAACAAAATGCTCAATTTGAATATTAAAGTCTATTAATTCATCTCATGTCAAGTTACTAATGGATAATGTTAATTTTTTTAATTGACGTATTGATCGATATAGAGTTCAATATTCAAATTATTATTCGTCACCTCCTGAATATATCAAATGATTTTTTCTCTTAGCCATTCAACTAACTTGCTCTTAGTAGCAAACGAATGAATAATTTGTTGACAATAGCATTAAAAAAAAAAAAAACAAATCTCCAAAATAAACAGCACGGCGAGCAAGCAAGTCTGCCGTGATGCCGATGCTGTGAGCGTCAGTTAACTTGGCTAACCGAGAGACTGTCAGCCAACTCTGGAAGTCGACTACAAATCGCTTGCTTAGAGTACGGCAATCTCTGTGGCAGTTTGTTTGTGTGGAGCGAGCGTTGAACACGTCTTTTAATTTAATACTCCGCAACGTGAAAAAAAATATATAAATAAACAAGAAAAAATTAACTTAGGCCATAGTCGATCCGAGTAGAACACAAAACACGTGTCCAATGCAGGCGCGTAAAGTTGCACTTGAACCCAGTCTTGATGAAGCGGCGGATCAGAGATCAGCTGTGCGTCTTTTGAGAATACCACGGGCTGCTCCCAAGATCGAGGAGTATGGCTTTCGTTTGACGCGCACCAAATGGGATCCTTATCCGTGGGTATGATGTCACTTCAACTCTCTAAACACTAACAAATTTTGTTCATTAAAACATTTCATTTGTTTGTTGCAGGTTAGCGAAGTGGCCGTGGGCACACCTGCCTCGCTTTGTGGCCTCAAGGCCGGTGACTGCATTCTGAAGGTCAGTTGGTTTTTTTAAACAAACATTTTACGAAACAAAATTCAAATGTGGCCAAACCAGAAATAAATTTTATTGTGTTTTCAGTTGTTATCTTATCATTTCACACATCTTGATGCAATGCGTCGCAGTCAAAAAACAGCTTCTTAAGTCACTTTACTCTGTGTAAATAACGAATTTATTGTATTATTTCGTCTTCTCGAAAATATTTATTAACAAAGAGAAGAATCTTATTCATTTACAAGTAAATAGGCCAACTGAGCGCATTAAAGTCAACACAAGATTCGGGTTGAGCTAACAGCTCACGTTAACAGTACTTAACAGTTGGTAAGCAGTGCACTGCTTGACAAGCAGTTTAACAGAGCTGCTGATTTATGATGATATTTATTAAACATTGAAAACGACTTTACATATTTAATGGGTAAGCAAATATGAAAAAAATGTTTGTATAAATAATGTACGATCTCGCAAAATTATGTATAATTCAGTAAAAAAAAATACAAATGAATACAAATACTTATTTTTTGATAAGCCGAGTCTGAATATATATAAAAGTAATCGTCCAACATATATGAATACAAATTTGAGGAAGGCAAAAGATTTCCACTTGATACACATCCATATTTATTCCCAATTTTGTATTTATTTTCAGGTGAATGGCGTTGATATACTTGGTCTGCAGATTATCGAAATAGCCCAAATAGTTAAAAGCCAAAGAGATGAAGTAACTTTTTTATGTTGGAATAGTGAATGTAAATTCGATTGTGATGAGAACGTAAGATAATTCATAGATTAATCCTAGATTAATTCAATTGCATCGTTAAATTTTGAATATTTTGCAGAGCATCTGCTGTGTACCCATGCCGATTACCTTGAAGCGCCTGGTCATCGTTGTGGACAGTATCCTGAAGGTTATCGAGTGTCCTGTGTGCAATGTGACGATTACTCCGCCAGTGCTGCAGTGTCAGAATGGACATTTGCTCTGCCTCGACTGCCGCGTCCGAACTGAGAGTTGTCCAATTTGTCGCGGCTTCTTTACACCCATTCGATCCTCCGTCGCCGAAGATATATATTCGATTATTGCAATGGCCTTCAAGCATTGCCGATCGTCGGTTAAATTGCGTCAGAAGCTATTCGGTGATATGGCCCTAGTAAAGATTCAAACCTATGACTCCGATCCGTTGGCCAACTGCCCGAAGACTTTGAAGCAGCGCAGACATCTGCTACCAACAAATAAGCTTCTTAACAAACTCTTTCAGACGCGATCAGATTCGCTTGAAAATGAGAAGCAATTGAATGCTTTGGCGATGCTCAAAGGTTCATACGAATCCCGAAAATTGTGCATCGAAGACAATAATGAAAAGGATGTTCCAGTTCAGCCAAGCAACCGCAAATTTGAGGATACTTGATATAAATTCAATATGGGAATTTGGTGGTCCAAATGCGCTATTGTTGCTTATTAGTTATAAAGCCTACAATAAATCAATTTGCTGGGATATATTAACTAAATAATAATCAACTTTCAATGTAGTTGCTCTTCTGGTAATATCCATATCTAGTTTTCTTGAAAGAAATTGAAGTCGAAGACTGTCGGTGCCGCGCTTCAACCATTCTTTGACTCCTTTTTTAAATAAATTGTCTTATTTATATATCAAGAAATTAGTTTGTTTAAAAAAAAGAGTTTACATAAATATATAAAACTGTTTTATAAACAAAAAGTTGACTTAAACAATGGATTATTATGTTGATAAGGGTTTGACTTGAGCTTAATTAAGGGAAGTAAACCAAATTTATTCTCTAAAAATAAACACGCAGAAAAGAAATAAATATAAAGTAAGAAAGTTTTAGTCGAGTAATCTCGATTGAGATATAACCTAAAACCAGTTGTTAAAAATATTCTAATTTTATATATTAATATAACCCTTTGAAAAGTTTTGCACTCAGATTTGAGCAGGGCACTTCAATCATTTCTTATAGCAAGGAGAGGCACTCAAAAGAAAAAAGGAAAAAAAGAGAATGCAGCTCTTATTTTTATTCAAATGTCCGAACTGATTCCTAATTGGCTGGATAGAAAAACGTGCATATGCACGCATACTAACATTAATACATACATTCTTTCCCACAACTGGAGGTAACGGTGTTCTTTAGAATACACACAAAAACATATTTACGCTCGCATCGATTATCGTGCCATCTCTTTCGCACACATGTGCTCGCCCATTTATGTATACAGAAAATGCTTGCAGCTGCTGGTAGAAATGAGATCAATATGGGAATATATTTTCGACTTTAACTTTGGTGTTTCTTAGTCGATCTTGATGAAATTTGGGCATTTCCATTTTATCATGACTTTCGTCAGTTTTGTCAAAAACCAAAAAATAGCAAAATATGTTAATGATGTAATAAGCTTTGTCTTCAACTTAATTAAAATAACTAAATTAATTTAGTTCAAGCTTGAATAAATATTATTGCCAACTAGGATAATTAAACACACACTTTCTCACACATATCTGCTATCGGCTGCATCACTATTGTTGTCGGACTAATTGTATATAAGCGGAAGGCTTTAAGGGATGAGAGCAGCAACGCTTTTGAATTCCAATTAGATTTACGCTTTCCACTTGAGTGTCAGTTATACGTTTTGTACTAATTAAATTAAATCCAAGTTTCGTTGCTGAAGTTCCTTATCGCGCCATCAATCATCACACAAGGACCCACTGAACCAAGGACCGCTGTTCCACAACTAACAAAGTGCACAAAGAGCAAATGATAAGAAGTTCGTCTGCATTGAAGGACACTCTGTGAGCTGCGCTGCACAAAACTCAACTCAGAAAGTACATTAAAAAAAAAAAACAAAAAAGTTCATAAGTAAATCGGATAATATATATATATATATAAATCTATTCTATCGAACTTTAATTGAGGACTTGAGCGCTGATTTGATGGCCGTCGCTTGGTAATCCTTATTTAATATTCATTTACAGCCAGAGGCAGTCACGATAACGACTATCCCATTTATTATAGCGTAGAGTCATCAATGCTGATGGTGTTGAAATTAAAAAAAATAATAATAATATAAATGGCAAAGGCTTGGCTTGGCTTGGCTTAAAGTAAATGGCATTAACGTGAAAGTGTCAAGGAAGCGACAATATGGCGTTGTCGTTTGTTGTCACCAACACTCAGCTCAGTTAGTCAGTTAGTCAGTCAGTCAATCAGTCAGTCTGTTAGTCGCTTAGTCGCCTGGTCTGTTGGCCAGTTGCTCATTGGGCCTGGTCGAGCGAGTAGACCGCACAATTTTCTCTTATGCCTGTTGCAGTGCTGGCTCAGATTAAAACGTCATCAAAACCGGAAGTGGCAGTTTAATTTAAGCGCGTTAATTGAATTCTATTTTGCAGCATCGCCATCGCCCTCGCCATCGCCATCGTCGCCATCGTCGTCGTCATCGTGATGCGGGGATTGATTTTCTGCTGATGCTTTGTGATTCAGCAGCTGCTTTCATCGTGCTCGCACAATAAATCCCAGAGTCGTAATCATTCCCCATGGCGTCATCAACACTGCATTCGACCGGCTTCGACAAACTTTAATTACGGACTCCCTTGACTTTATTATGCAGGCTCGTGGTTCACATCCAGCGAAACGTAGCGAAACGGAGCCGAGTCCTTCAGGGATGCCACTGGAAATTCTGTAAATTACTGTTATTGTTACATTTTTGCACAACGTTTTTTCTTTTCATTTTCTTCATCTTCAACTAGCTTGCCACCGTTTGCCACAGGTATAAATGCGGCACGCTTCCTAATTGCTTTTCATTATCAATTGAAAAGAACTATTGAGTTTTAAGTGTTGCAACGATTGCGAATGCAATTAATTTGATTGCTTTTAAACCTGCAACACAATAAGTAAAATCCCGAATGCAAATGCATATTTATTACATCACCAGAATTGAAAAGAATCGTGTGATTACAAACAATTTTTAAATATATTCAAATTTATTTTATTTATATTTATTAAACTTGTGTAATTTGTTACTTACCTGAGAAAAACCACAAACTTTAATTTTGTAAAATATTGAAAATCAAAAAGAAATTATTTCTAAAAATTTTTTTTCGACTAAAACTAATTTCTAAGTAATTTTTGTAGATTTTGTTGACTATTTTCTGAAACTACGTTTCCATAACCAACTTTATGAAAGTGGCCTAAGCTCGGTTTGACAAAAGCCTCGAAAATGTTCAAACAATATTCAACTAGGAGGCTTGTTGCTGTTGCAAGGCCTTTAAGTGACTGGGAGATGAAATGTTGTCTTGCAACGTTGAAGTTTACGTTAAAGTCGCAACACATTGTGGCCAAGCGCCAAAGACCGGGCACATTGCAACAATTTTGCGAATCTTTTAATGACGCAGCTGTTGCCTAAACGAGCCCACACACACACACATCCACACACACCCCAACAACAACAACAATTTTTGGAAAGTTTGTAACGTGTGGTTGCCTGTGCTGCCATTTCTTTAGTAATAGCGCCTTCTACACTCAGAAAAAAAAACCATTACACATTTGTACTTCTCTTAAGAGCAGCTTTCTTTTCTTCTTTTTATTTCACTGTAGAACAATTTTTAAAAATTTATTATATTAATATAGCTTTAACATTTTAAGATCTCACATTTATAAAAACCTTTTACACAGTTTTTAAGTTCATTTAATTTACATTGAAATAACTTAGAAACTTAAACTTTAAAATAGCTAATTAATTTTCATTTCCGCTTTTTACGAAATAAATTTCTGAAAATTGAAAAGAAACTTTTTTCTTCTTAAAAATTTAAAAGCGATTTTTGTACAAAATCAGAGAGATTTTTTTCTGAGTGTATGGGCAATGCTTTTGTTGTTGCTCTAAAGTGCGACAGGAGCGAACATGTGCGGTTGTCATAAATTTAATAACAAAAGAGCATTTTAAGCACACTTTCACGTCAGGCATTCGGTGCAGAAAGCCTTCTAATTGCGCCCACAGAACAACTTCTACGATACACACACACACACACACACACATATAGCTAAGAAAAGGGTATGTGTGTGTGTGTTTAAAAAGAATATAGAAAAATTGCACCTTTCTCATACATTTTTACTGCATATAAATTGTGCATTGCACAGTTGAATTTATGGCAAATATATGTAAAATATATTTAAATAATTCACACGTTGCCCACATTTAATGTATCGAAAATGAAAATAATTTATTTAATTAAATATTAAAATCGTGTTTGCAACTCGAACACAAGTTGAAATCACGGCGACAATTTTGTAAAGGGTTTTATAAATGACAAAATGTGCACCTTTTCGCATAAAGGCGACAAATGAATACAAAAACAAATAAAAAATAAAAAAAATATGTCTGATGTCAATGTACAAACTTAATTATAGTCCGGTTGAGCGTGTTGAACGCTGTTCCAATGCCCGATGTGCCCCTTGCCACACACACGGTATGATTAAATTAAATTGTATTTATGTGCATTCAATAAATGAAGAGAGTTGCCGCACATGCAGAAACTTATTTCACGAGGACATTGATTTATTATTAGCACAAACAAAGGAGCTTTTAACACGCCCACTCATCCGCAATGTGAGTGACAGATTTCATTTGGCCACATATATATTAATTAAATCAATTGTGATTTATTCAAAAACTCAAAGAGTGACGGGCATTTGTTCGACAACGGGTAAACTGATTTCACGCCATTAATTGTACAATTTGTGAAATTTCGATGCTAAATCGAAGAGCAAAAAAAAAAACAACTTTTAAACATTCAGTGCAATTTTGCGGGAGAAGGACTCGTAAGTCTGCAGTGTCCACATAAATTAAAATTTCATCGATTAGAAAATTGTAAATGCATGGAATTTCAACGTATCATGTGGCAATCTGGCGATTTGCATAATTGGCCGGCGCAAACGACAAACGCACAGCAAATACTAGCAGGGGGGGGGTCAGGGCGTGGGTCAGGCCAACCAGAATAACTGTGCAAGGCGAGGCGCCACATAAATATCGAAAAACCCGTGTGGCAAGGATGAAATGTTGGCCAACCTTGGCAGCACAGCCCAGCACCGTGGTAAGACCGTTTTTAATTAAAACAGCCAAACAAACCAACAAGTAAAACTGCACTTGTTGAGAATAATCGACTGGCAAATAGCCTGCACATTCAAAAAGTTTATACAACATTTTTTTTGGTTATTCAAAAAAATGTCGACATTTTTATACATTTTTTTTTTTTTTTGGAAATATGTGCATAAAGTGAAATCCCTATTTTTTAAAATGTCTGTTCTGAAAAGCAGAAAATTAAATGTATAAATATAATTGAAATAAATAAATTACGGCTTAGCAAAATTAAGAGAGTTGAGTTTTTCGGACCAAATTTTGGCTATTTGTAAACATTATAGTCAAAATTAATAAATACGCTCAGATAGGTATTTGCTTAGAAATTAGCAAAAAAAAATGCCTTAAGATGAATATCGCTAAGCCTGTAATTACAGTACAAAAAAAAGGTTAAAAAGATAGCAAAAATGTGTTTGCCTTTTTTGGACCGTTTGCTGATTAACAAAAAATAATTTGTAGCTCGTTTTTGGCATTTGGGATTAATTTAGTAACGCGTAGTCAACATTTCCATAAAACTTGAGGGCCTCAAGAACGGGGCTTCTGAGTGCAATGGGACTGCGGATGCGTGTTCGTAAATATTTGGCCCCATGGAGTATTAATAAATAGTTTCACTGCATGCACAACACACATCCACTGCAATTTTTGCACTTTAACCTCAAAACAAAAACCGAAAAACGGCGAGGGGCTTAATCGCCAGCCACTTGTAGCCACAGCGTGCAGTCCCGTTATGCAGGACACTAAAAAAAAGACAGATCGCCCATAGCAAAAATCGCTCTGGAAATAAGTACTGATTTTTTAAATAATTTGAGGTATACCTCAAAAATATATTAAAAAGGCTTTTTTTCTATTTTTTGGATAACAAAAGAAAAATATAAGATAATATTTCTAAGCAATGTTTTTCCGAAATTCAGATAAAAGTGTTTGCAAAATCAATTAAACTTTAAGATGTAAATTGTGTAAAAACAACATTAAAATAGGACAAATATTTAAATATAGAATTTAAAAAATAATTGTTTAAATAAATATGCTTTTTTTATAGTAAGGTAAGCAAATTAAGACTTTTTTGCTCAGTGTATGTACTTGTAGTTGAATGAAAAGCGAAAGGTCAAAATTGGGCTGCTGCTGCTCATGTTTTATGGGTATTTTCGTTTTGCGCTGCATGTTCTGCAGCACTGCTTTTAATTGCTTTACATTTTGTTGTTTATATTTTCTCTCTCTCGCCCTTGCCCTCGCTCTGACTCACTCTCTCTCTCTTTGTCTGTCTCCCTCCATCTCTTGCTGTGTGGGTAGTAATGAAGAGCTGACTGGGTCTGCATATTAACTGACACACTCGCAATGCTTTCAAATGCATATTGCGGCTCTTTATGCACAGCGCTCCTCATTGGCTAAGCATATTTAGTGTTAATGTCGTACAACGAAAGCAGATCAACTGTGTTTTTGGAGGGAACTGTTAATGCCATTTTGGAGCAAGGCTTTCATTGTCTGTCATAAGCATAAATGGTTATTAATATTAAAACTGTTCATTTCACAGGATGTTCGCCGGCTAACAACATTATTTGCAGCCATGTTCATTGATGCATCCAGCCATTAACTAATTAAATTAACACGCTGTGCTAGGCCAAGACTAAAAAAAATGCATACAACACAATGTATAATGGAATTGCACATTTGAGCCATATTAACTTAAACATCAAACCAAATGTAGCGACAGAAAAAATGTACATTATTCAGTTTATTTCTCATTAGCTCAGAGAATCTATTGCGAATTTTGCTTGTAAAAGCATCATTTTTGTGTTTCAATAAAAATCTCAAAATAGATTTTTTAAATTTTTAATAAAATTAAAAACATAAATTTCTATGTTCATAAAATATAAAACTGCAGAATATATTATAAAAACTAAACATTTTTTTACATGCGTTCAATAAAAATATTGTTTCCGATGTAAATGTGCAGATTGGACAAAATTTACTTTAGGCTTGAGTTAAAAAAAATGTGGAAAAGATATGTAAAAAAAAAACACTTTCTTCTTTTTTAATACAATTATAATCTTAATATCTTAACGCCTTAATTAAGTTGCAAAACAATAAGCATAATATTTATATCTATATATTTATATATATATATATTTGAAATATAAGCATAGCTAAGCTTAGTTTTCATTGGGAAGACATATTTCAAATCACTGAAAATAATCAAATGGAGGAACGTTTAAATCGCGTCTTATTGGTGTTGCTTAACTTATGGTCTTATCTTATTAAGAATCGGCTAATAAGGCTTACAATTGCAATATAATTGACTATATACAAAAAAACAAACTAATTTGACAATTTACAAATAATTGTGTAAATTTGTACTTAGAGTAAATATGGCTGAGATCTTTGGTGGAAATATGAATATTTGGCAAAAGATATCTCACTTAAAATTAAAAACAATATTTCTATGCCTCAAATAAATTGAATATCATAGTTTTCGAAATCATTAACGATCTGAGAATTTGCCATCGGGCTCTTTGGTCTCGACTCGCAGCTGGGTGAATCAAATGCATCCGTTAGATACTTTCGCACATATTCGAATGAGACAAATTCATTCAGTTGGCATTTATTGTCCGTTGTATTAAAATCAGTGTTTAAAGTATGTTGTTCCGTTGTTGCTGTTGTTGCACTTAACAGCTGTTCCAGATCATTAAATTTATGAATATTATCATTATTGCAGCTGTCCAGCTGATTGTTGTTGGCTTTGTAATTGTTGCTGATGCTGCTGCTGCTGCAAGTGCTTAACGTATCCGTTTCCGTTACGGAATATATATTATTGATACTCTCACCTTCGCCGGATCGAGTGGCGTTATAGTTATAGTTAAGCCCCCCAACATATGATGTTGTGTTGTATCTATTGTCCTGGCAGCCAGTTGTTATTGCTGTTGCAGTTGCTGCTGCTGTTGCAGTTGCTGTTGGTGTCGCCTCGTTTTGGTTTTGCTCAATGATGACAATGCAATTTGACAACTCATTAAATTTTATTGAATTGTTATTAGTTGCAACATTCTCATTGCTGCAGACATAGTTGCGGTCTGTTATTGACTGAGTCGTTGACACCACTTCCCTCGTTAGCATATCCTTATCCTGGCCAACACCCAATTGTATCAGATGCGCTGCCTCGCTGCAACTGCTGCTGCGCTGTGTCCGCTGCTCGACGCGTGCTGCCCCCAAATGGGGTCCCCTTGTTGTTGTTGTTGCTGTTGTTGGGGCAGACGATTCGGAATGGCGACGTATCTTGCCCGACTTTTTGCTACAGGACGTGGCTGTGGCGCCACCGCTGGCTGACTTGCGCCGCATAAGTCCGTGATTTTTGACATGTTTACGCAGGCTGGAGGGGTCCGTGTACCGTTTGGTGCAACCAGGCAGCTGGCAGGCGTACGGTTTCTGTTGCAAGTAAAGAATCATAAGAATGTCAAATTATTATTTGCCTGATTCAACTGAGACCCTTAAAGTATGCAATTGATTTTGCTGCAGTTTCACACACACACAACACACACACACACACACATAGCCCATATCCTTGAGCAGCCGCTGCCCGTTTTATATTTGCTCTGTGAAATCATTTTGAATGGCTGTGCCGCATGTTGCAGCTGTTTGCACTAGGCATTGTCCAACATTTCTACACAGCAGCAAAAAAAATGCACAAAATTATAAAACAAAAATAATTAAACATTTTAGTTTTGTTTTAAAATATTTGCAAATTCACTAAAAATATTGTTTCAAGTCTGAAAATAATTAAAAAAATACCTTTAAGTTTGTAACTTAAAAGTGAAACTTAAATAGCAAAAAAATGTATTGCAATTAAATAGAAAAAATAGAAATTTACTGATTAGTATCAAAAAATCTGGTTTCGCGCATATATGTATAACCGCTTGGATATTATATAAATTTTTTCAAAATTTTACAAAAAATGTACACTAAAATTAAGCTTAAAAATTCTTAAAATTGGAAAAAGCAATATTCTATTTTAGAAATATTTTTAAATACATTTTCTAACATTTATGGCGATTTTATTATGCTGGGCATGTTTATCGATAATTATAAAAAAAATGAATTATAAAACAAAATATTTGAATTAAGCATATGGTAAATTATGCAGCAACTATAGATTAATCAAACTGCATTTCGGAAATATAAATTTTTAATTTGAACAAAATCTGCCTTTGGCGTGACTTAATTGTTGGTCATACTTTAATCTGAGTGTAATAGAAACAGAACTTGCGAGAGAGGCAGCCCAAACCACACTTATACGCACACACACACACACACACTTAAACACAAACACACACACACACACACACAGATGCTATTCGCGGTCAACGAATGGTTGTGTGTGCCTCAGTTTGGTTGCTCGTTGCATGGGGCATGAAAGTAACTCGTTTAGTTTATTCAATTTCTTTGCCTGGCATTTGGATGCTGCCGTTGGCCGTTGGCTGTTGCCTGTTAGCTGTTAGCTGTTTGGATGTGACTTTTTCCGGTTGTCATGGCTGCCAGCGGGGCAATTGCAACAGACGCTGCTGTTCTATTCGTTTGGGCCCACAACCCAAATGCACGTAAGAGCCATAAATCAATCAGGCAACAAAACGCGAAATGTGCACATGTCAAAGAGGCAGGCAACAACAGCAGCAACAGCAGCAACAACAACAACAGCAACAGCAGCAGCGACAGCTTTTGCTGAGCAGCAGCTGCGCATTTATACCAAAATCCAAGAAAAACTGTCTTAGTTTTTTCGAGCATTTCTCAGCTTAAACTTAATGTTTAAGTTGCATGTAAATGGCAGTATTCTGCTGCTGCTGCTGCGGTTGCTAGGCGACCAATGCCGCTGGCCCATCAATTTCTTTTGACACGACTCTTAAATTGCTTGCACACCCACACACACACACACACACACATACATACACACACACAATGAATACTCACCGTATCGTAGTGTGTTCTTTGATGTTTTGCACGATCCGAGCTGTTGCTGAAGGCTTTTAGGCAACCCTTATATTGACAGCCATAAGGCCTTTCGCCAGTGTGCGAGCGTTGATGAATTTTCAAATTTTCCAAACGTGAAAATGCCTTATTGCATTCCGGGAACTGTAAATGAAAAGTGGTAAGAATTTCATCATTCAATATGCTCAATAGTCCACGCAGCACACAGCTGGCATTTAGGAATTGCAAGTGTTGCAAGAGTATGTGTAGCACCCTATGTACACTCGGCGAAAAAAAAGTGTACTAAAAACTGGCTGTTCTCATTTTCCAAGTGTAGCCGCGAAAAAAAAAACTGAACTGCTTTGCGAATCTGTTTTAATTGCCACTCCGAAGTGTAGTGTGTGTCGATAGGATCTTTTTCAGTCAGTTGCACCCATAAAAAAAAAAAACATATGATTTGAAAAAGCAAACTGCAGCTAATCCTGTGAGCCTTTTTCCCTCTACAATATTATCATTGTCGTTGACAGCACTATTTCAAGTGGCAGCAGAAACCCTGTGAAATTGCCTTGTTTGCTTAACGAAGTAAAATCTAAATGGAGTTTTTGTTTTGGTTTGTCTTCTTCTTTTTCTTCTTTTTTTTTTTGTTTATTAATGACATCCGTTCGAAGTAAACAATAATATTTGTATAAATATCGGACAGTTTGGAATGTTAGTTTCTCTTGAAAAAAAATATTGCTTGAACAATTTTAATGGAGTCATTTTTTGTATGAAAAAAGATACACAAAAATTTTGACATCAACTAATTTTTTCGATCGATTTTTATGTGTGATAGAAAAAATGCGTTTTTTCGGCAAAATTGTGTCATTTGCTTAAAAAAAAAACATTTCTAAGAAATAGAAACAAATGAACTAATTTTGATGTCGATTTTTATGTGTGATAGAAAAAATGCGCTTTTTCTGCGAAATTGTGTCATTTGCTATAAAAAAAAAAAATCATTTCTAAGAAATAGAAACAAATGAGATACATTTTGGGATGATTGATTGAAAGCGCTTTCTACTTATCAAAAAAAAAACCCAAAATTTCTTTTTTAAAACAAGAGAAAATTATTCTTCGTAATCCGGTTGAATTTTAATTTATTTGGAAATTCTATGGCTATAGTAATTTATTTTCAGATTTTGAACTTACCGGACACTTATTGGGCTTTTCGCCGCTGTGGACCCGCATGTGGATGAGGAGCTTGTAGCGGGCATTGAATGGCTTGTAGCGTCTGGGGCAGTCCAGCCAGAAGCAGGAGAAATCCTCGCCCTTGCGCACATCCACGTGACACTTTTCGATGTGCTCCACAAATATTTGCTGATGGGCGAACTCCATGTTGCACTCGGACCAGTGGCAAAAAAGCGAACCGGCTGGCTCAATCTCACCATCCATGGAATCGGCATATTCTGGTCGCCGCTCAAGTTCCGCGGGTGCCGCAAACACATCGTCAATGTCATCCTCATCCTTGTCATTGTCATCGTCGCTGATGTTGGCCGACAAGAGATGCTCCTCGCTTAAGGCCTTAACTGTTGCAGCTGGCAGATTGTCCAATGCAAAATCAGGCTTATCAAATTTGGACTCGCAGCTCTGCTGAGCCTGATCATTGAGCACCAGAGCAGTATTTAGTTCATCCAACTCATCAATGGTCCAAATAACTTTATGTTCCCGATTGGGTTTCTCGATGACTTGTGAGATGTTATTTTGAAAATGTTCGGTTGCGTATTGATTTAAATTTCCGTAAACACTTTGAGTATTGTAGAGATTGGAGTAATCGCCGTAATTGCCACACACAGGTGTGCATTTGGGTGTGCCAAAAGTGGAGTTCATTGATGGCAACTTTTGCTGTGTTTGCTCAACTTTAATTTGCTGCAGTTGTTGTTCGTAAATGTTGCATAGTTTCGGTGAGGATTCGCGCACCGTCTCCGCCGGCGATATTTCGCTGAGGTTAAAGTTCAACCAGGCGTCCAAATGTGGCGACGAGCAGGGCGATTGATTTTTTGATTGGCAATTAACTTCATCATAATTAAAGTAATCAATATCCTGATTGAGGGACTCGACCGGCTCGACAACCTGTGCGGTAATATCACCCAATTGACACCCGCTCGGTCCACTGCACGGCGTGAAGGGTGTCTGCACCTGTGGCACCTGCATTAGGCCATCGATCGATTCAGTGAAGGCTTCACCACATCCGTTGTCTGCCGTTAGTCGTGCAATGTCCTCCGGCTCGAAGCGAAAGACATCCTCCCGATTTAGCTGAGTGTACTGACCCTGCTGATAGGGCATACCCGTTTGTGTGGCGACAGCACACACCATATCATCCCTATCCCTATCCTGTTCCGGTCCCGTATAGTTGTTATAGTCACTAAACACTGAGTTCGGCGTCTCCGTAGCAAAGCAGAGATGTGAAAAATCCGGAAACTGCAATTCGGCGCAGGTGAAATTCGTATTATTGTTGAAGTTGACTTTGGGCGCCTGAAAATCATCGTGTGACTTGCCAACACTGGCACTCAATGGTGGCGACATGAATGCATCATAGCAAACATTCTCATTGTATGATTTATTTTTGGCGAACATCTCTGCGCTGTGATTGGGAATGGTTAGTGGAAGTTGTTGTTGCTTCATTGTGGAAGACATTTGAAGTTTCTATAGGTGTTCACAGCTGATTGAGTATTTGCTGTTACATTTAACACTTCCGACAGATTTTAAGCACACGCACAATGAGTCTATTGGTCTCTTGCCAAAATTCGCGGGAAATCCCAAGCACACACACACGCACAGAAACACACATGCACAGAACGCACACGCTGCTATTGAGTTTTCTATTTCAATAAGTTTGCTTTTTCGTATTTATATTTATATTATATTCTTCTTGTGTTGTTTACGCCACCGCGTTGTGTCTGACAATAAACCGTTGTTCACTTGCAGCACGATATTTAAATGCCCGGAACGGTACGTTCGTTCGGTTGTCCTGAGCTCTGGGGCTCTGCTCCCGTCTCTGCTCCCATCGCTGCTCCCAAATGCTGCTCACCGATCGCTGCTTGCTGCTGGCTGTTCGCTGCTGGCTGCGACACCCTGTCATTATCGTTGTGTTGTCTTTGTTTTTATTGTTGTAATGTCCGCTGCTCTTTGGATTTTTCTCCTTTACACGCGCACATGTGCGTCTGTCTTTTTTTTCTCCTTCACTTAGTTCTTTTCGTAATTCCCCGCTCCACTCCGCGGAGATCCACATTCCCTGATCGTCGCACGAGCATATACAAATTATGCGTGTGCAGCCACACAACAAAAAAATAATACAAATTTTGTAATTTTCTTTTCTCATCATAAATTCTAAAATAAAATCTAAATAACTTTTGTAATAACTTTCTTTTTATCATTTTCGCTGTTACATTTAACAACTAAAATCAAAGTTAATTTATTGTTATTTTATTTTATTATTTTTACTGTATTAATACATGACGTAGTTCTAAAAACAATTTTGTCGCTTAGCTTAAGCAACCCGAACTTTTTTTAGCGTGTACAAATTATGCGCAAGTTGCGGCTATGAAATTTGCTATGAATTTGTGCATAAAGTAAATTGTAAATATTCATTGCCAAACAACATCAAGTTATATGAAGAGTGCAATATCCTAAACTGTATACATATTTATATTTACATTTATATATCTAGCTGAGCGCGTGACCGGGGACCTTTTTTCGAGTCCACTGGGCACACATGTTGCAAGTCTGTTTTAGGTTTCAATTGCAACTCGCTGCTGCTGCAGCTCGCTGAACATTTGTCGAATGTTTTAGCACTATTTTTTATTGCCACATAATATTGTGTCTCTGCAACAAGCAGTGCGACAGCGGCACATTAAAATACAGTGCGACTATGAAGCTATATTTATTAAGGCAACTCATTTCCCAACAACAACAACAACTATTTCATCAGAGGCATGCGGCAAATAATGCACACAGATACGCACACACGCACACACACACACACACACACACAAACACAGATAGAGGCGCAGACTCATGGCAATTGGGAAGAGTGTTGATGCTGATCACTTTGGCCTGTCCCTGGCCTCAAGTGCATGCGGCTTCTCCTTCTACTTCTCCTTGCAACTGCAACTGCTGCTGCTGCTACATACACATACATATATATATTTGGCTATTTTTAGTATATTATGCAGCGGAGGCAAGTCGCCTGACAATATGTTTTTAATTTGCGCTGCAAAAATGCATTTGCTGCACTATTTTTGCAATATGCAATTTTCTTCATTTAGACACGCTGCTCCCCGTTCAAATTATGAAACTGCGCTCAATAATTGTATTTATTTAAATTAAAGTTAACTAATAAAGCTATTTACTTATTCACAAAAAATGTTTTTATTAACCAATATAAACATATGCCTTCAACTCGAGTTGATTATACATTAAGATTTTAAATTGAAGTTATTTACAAATTTAATAAACAAAAAAAAAAAATAAACATATTTTAAACATAAAATACCATATAAAATAAGATTTGGTATTTTATGTGTTTTTTGAAAGTAAATGCTTTCAAGAAGTAAATAAATAATTTAATACTGTGCAAACGACGACGTCAAAGTCAAACTAATTAAGGGAATGTCAATAAGAGACAACATTTATTCAGTTAAGTTTTGCATATATGTCTAAAAGTTTTGTCAAGAGATGCACTCAAATAAATAATAGTTTTGATATATATAATATAAATTTAAAATACAGACCTATTTTCACTGCATGACTCAGCTAGATCAAATTTCACGCAGCGTTAAAGTCAAAGGTGCCCATAATTTCGACCACAAATTTTATATACCGTCAAATCTTGCTCATAATTTTATCTATATAAATTTATGTGTATTGCATTGTAATTAATTGATATTTATGTTTTGGCAAGCATAAAATATTGGCGCGCGCTTTGGGCCCAATAAGAGCAACAGCTGTTTTCCATTCCGATACGTATTTACTGAATTCAGCAAACGTTTAAAGCACACAATATTTTTCCACTTGAGCATTTGTCATTTATATGCATGTTCACAAAATGTCGACGAAACGCCAAGACGACTGTCAAAACGATACGCACGCAAAAAAAATATTGGGCACGTTTCCAAAAAAAAAAACAATCAAAAACAACTAAAGACAACTGTCCTAAGAACGCCAAACATTTTATACGCTTGCAAACCACAATCAATCTAAATATTATATTATTAAAATTTTTATATTATTTCGCAATATTAAAAAATCAATTTTATGATAGCTACATATTATAGTAACCCAATGTTAATGATGAAACATAACTGTTGCCACACTTCTTATTTATTTATTTTTTAGTTAGTTATTTAACTTTAACTTTAATTGAACTTAACTAAATAGAAAATTTAAAAAATAAAGAAAATAAAAGTAGATTTTTCTACAATAATATTATATTTTTCATTAGAAAGGCGTGATTTTTGTTTAAGAGATAGAAGATTTGGACATATCTTTGGTGAGTTTGGTGGAAAACATTTGTAATAAAATTTACAAAGAATTTTTTTATAGCATCATTTAAATTGAAGCAAGAAACGGATATGGCTATAATGACGAAGCAGGTGTCGCTGACTTATAATACATATAACTTATGGATTTTTGTTCAATGCGTTCGAAAATTCACAAGAAAATTTGAATACTCTCTGTCAGAGCATAAATTAAGGAAAAGTGTAGAAAAGTGCGACAAATTACATCATTGTTAAATTTAGTGAACCCGGGACACATTTGGATGCCGCATCACTGTGAACCAAGTAGACTGACGCCAAAGTGTTGTGACTAAGGTGACGACCAGCGTCTATTTTGAATGGAATATTGATTTCGAATACCCTGTAAATTGAATGATGGCATTTAATTTGAAATGTCAACAATATTTCTTATTTGATAACACATAAATTAAGAAGCACTTGTGGCATATAGATTAAGTTGAATGAAAACAATTTGGCTGCTTACAGGGTATATGCGCGCTGGGCACTCTCGACTACAGCAGTCTACGTTTTTTTATAGTGAATGACGTGCGACGATGTCTGGTTTTCAGGGAAAAAACCTAGCCATTTCCGCTGACAAATAAATAATTAAAGATTTACAGCGGCGGCGTTTGGCAAATAATGGCAGAATACAAATAAAGTGATTAACAAAAAAATTAATTTTTAAAATATATATGTATTAAAAGTGCTATTTGACATAAATTAATAAATTAAGAGATTTCTGAAAACTAATAAAATCAATAAGATTAATGTATCTGCAGTTTCACTGAAGCAACAAAATACACAAAATGACAACAAAATATTTAACAGAAATTTAATGTTTTTATGCTGCAAACAGTGCGTTATTTTCACTTGTTTTTATTTTCAGCAAAATGTGCATTTTATGCGAACGGCGGCTGTTTGACCACAGCTGAATTCACTGTTTGTTCAACTCGACAAATTTACAGTGGGGGTGTGGGTGGTGGTGCGTGGTGCACGCACGGATGCGGTGATGAAAAGCGGTAAATAAAATACGACAAGAACAAAATGCACTTGTCGAAAGTGTTTTGATTTACTATTTTATATCCTACATTAAATATATAAATATTACATTTATTTCTTCATAGAATAAATGTTTAATTAAATTGTTAACATATGTTAAAAAAAAAGGACATAGAAATTTCGAAAGGCTAAAGTTTCAGCTTTGTTAACAAGGTTCAGTTTTTTTTATAAATAATTAATAATTAATTTATAAATTTCGCTTTATTCACAACAACATAAAATAACATTTAGAACAAAACAACTTTTTATTTAAGAAGTTATCAATAATAATAATACTTTGGCTAGAGCATTAAGTACTACTATATTAGGCTTGGATATCTGCAAGTCGTGCACTCTCTACCAGTACAGTCTCCCCTTGTTTATTGTAAAATTGTTTACCTATTTGATGGTTGCAGTGCATCCATAATAATGAGAATCTCCTTTAACGATCTTTAATTAAAATGTCAGTTTATGCTTTCCATGCAAAATTGAAATTTGGTCGTCAAAATATGTGTATTAATTATGTTATTAGCACTTACAATTATATTATGTAACACTCAATCAATTGATAGTTTTTTGAAATAACTTAGATTTGTCAGAAATCTCGATTAGATTAATGCTTATCGCTGCATTTTTTTCATCAGCTACTTGAAGCATCGTCCAAATTGTCAACCCCTAAAACTCAAATTTTCATGAAACTCTCTCAAATAAAAACAAAAAAAATATATATATATCGTAATCTGAGCTGCGACTAAAACTTAAACTATGCTCATATCCAAATAGTCTACCCAGTCAAATGCCTGTCAAAATGTCAAATGATTCCGCTGACATGTGCGACATGGACGCTTGTTTGCTGCTTGATTTGTTTGTGCACAATTATATATATATATATATATATACATATATTTTTTGAATAAATTTGTGTTTGCTCTCGAAAAGTGTCACTCTGTCAGACATAGGCAAATACTATTATAATGTGCTGGTGCTTTGACCTCTTGACATTTTTACAACTCACATTTGAAGTCGAGCTGGAACATGTGTGACTAGTTCAAAAGTTGACAGCAAATTGACTGTATTTATAAACATTTTAGTGCCGCACAGCATAACAAGCGGCACAAAGCCATGTGATACCAAAACACGCCCCCAAATCATTTTTTATATGCTGGTTTTATGATCTTTGCACTGAAACTGGATGCAACACAGTTAAGAAACTTTACGAGGAAAATCTTTTTGTAGGCGATGCCTACTGTATCCTTTTTTTATTATCCTGGTGGAATTAGAAGCCAATTGCACTGTGCACTGTCATAATCAAATATCAGAATATTTATAGTAAAAAATTTAGCAAAATATTTAGAGTCCTTCTTGCTTCGAAAGACCTTAAGTAGAGATCAGGTAAAAATTTATTTTTTTTTTGTTTTAATATTATAATATATCATAATCAAATATCAGAACATTTACAGTCAAAAGACCTTAAAAAGATATCAAATTTAATTTTAATTTTATTTTATTATATTTATTTATTTGTTATTTATCGATATTAAATCAAGTATTTTTAGAAAGGAATGAGTTTTAATTTTTTAAAATAGCAAAACCAATCACAATTTAAACGAGAAAACACTGAACTCAATTTTCGGTTGACTTTTATTAGGTCTTTCCTTAGAGCGTAATATTTAGCTTATATTTTAAAATCTCAAATCCATCTTATATAAATTACAGAAAACCGTGGAAACTTGATCCCAGTTGTACTTGAAATTCGAAAATCGATTGTCTTAAATATAAACAAAATTTTCAGTTAGCAAGTACTTGATCTCGAATACGTATTGCTAGAAATCAGTTTCACACAGTTTCTCTTCAGGTCTTAAACCATATCCCCTGACACCAGGTGAGCGGAGAATCACACTTTTGTCCCAAAACGAGCAAGGGTTAAAATCTTCCCACGCATTAACAAATAAATATTTACGTCTTCGTCAACAGATTTTAGTCAAATTTGTCTCCCATCATAATCAGAAACGGAAGTTCTTCATTTGTCCACAGCCCTTTTTAAATTAAAAACTACGCGTTTAAGTAAAAAGACAAACAAAAACGAGGCGCTGACAACACCACATTTGAGACTTCATGAGGCAGCCATTGAGGCGAATCCTGAGACACGTCTGGCCATACAACTTCAACAAATACACATATATACATATATATATATATATACAAATGTGTATGTGTGTGTGTCACGCATCATTATCGCCTCTTCAATGGGCATTTCATGTTGTGTGAGTCTTGCTTGATGCAGATTTCCCACAAATATTTAAATGATTAAAGTTTGAACAGATTTTACTTACTTACGGTACTCTTTATTTTATTAATGATATTTACTTATCTTTTTTTCATGTCTTTTACTTTTTTTCCAAATTGGATTAAGTTTTTCCGAAGGATTTAAATAACGCAAACATATTTCATTCTTGTTAGCTTCAGTATTAATACATCACTTTAATTATTTTCAATGTTTACAATCAGCGCTCCATTTCTGGTTATACAAATATATATTTTAAAAACTAAACAATTTCAAAAATTGTTGCATTTATAAAAGAAACATCAGCAAAAATGGTTGATGCACACAACCAACTCAAAATGAAAGACTCACATATTATTCACATAGAAAAATTTATCAACATATGTGATAAAATGTATAAAAATCTTTGGGAAAAAAATAAAATAAATAAATAAATTGCGAAACGCAGACGAAATACTCTATAATTTAATAGAGAACTTTGAATGATAAGTGCAAAAAAAATGAGTTTCAATTTAACTTAAAAACACACAACAGAAAATGTAAACACAGAACATTTATTACAATTGAAATAAAAGCTACATTTTAATATCGGTGTGGAATTTTTTAATATGCCACGCACAGGATATTATAATTATAATGCCCTGTTGCAAAGTGTATGAAAATCCTGGAAAAGCTCTTTGGTAAGAACAAACGATGGACAACGTTGGAAAAGTGCTGGCAACATTTTTCTTAATGTGTTGCATTAATTCTGCAAGCATAAAGATAAAAATGCAAAGCGGATGTTGCAAGGCAGTTGCATTCACAACGAACCATGGGTGGACTATAAAGTAAAAGTATAAGAAGAGAAGCAGATTTTTAATGCGGTGGCAGATAGAAAAGAAAATCTCTTTGGTTTTTATCAACACATAAGAAATGCGGCAGTGACTTTGATAATATTTTGTATTCAGACTGCCACAATGCGAGGCACTTTAGCTCTGTATATTTCGAGGGAAAATTTTTTTAAACTGTTTCTATTGCCACGTAAATTGAACGCCGCTGCGTATGCCATGCATTTTATTTTTTTGATTTTTTTTTTTGCACAAGTGAAAACTACAAAGGCAACAACTGCTGAATTAATGCAAGCCGGGCCAACCATAATGAGTCTATCAAATTTTAAAATAGCTTGCTGCACGTATTATGGATACCCTGTACCAGTAAAGTAATGTGGCTTGAACTATTTAATTTGGCTTAAAACTAAGTAAAGATGTTGATAATTCTTAGATTAGTGTTTGGTATTCAGTTCTATATTAAAAAAAATCTCTAATTATTAGGCAAATTTCAAGAATTGTATATGTTTAATTAGGGATTAAAAAATGTTACACAATTAATAATAAAACGTAATTTAATTCAAACCAAACTTATAAATATTAAGCCAAAAATCTTTTTAAAATGGAAACTGCCTAAATGCAGAATAATTCGTATTTGACTTAGGAATTTGTGTAACATTCAAAGATGATTTTCCGATAAATCGAATTTTATATCCTATAAATTATTGTTCTAAAAACCACCAAGTGCATACAGCATCCAGGATGCAGAGCAGTGAGTAGTCGTTTTGGCTGTGTGCTGCAACATTTTGACTTGTTAAGCTTTTTCATTTTGTTAAATATATAAATCATGCACCCTCAATGACCTCATAAAAGCTGCATAATGAGCAACGCAGCACGAGCATTGAGTCCATCCCAGAACACATGCAGCGAAGGAAATACACGGAAAACAAACAACAACAACAGTAACAACAACAACAACAACAGCAACAAAATACACAACAACGATAAACGGCATACGACAAACTCGTGCGGTGGCAAAAGAGTTGATTGCATGTCATTGCTGCATCGTCTGCATTCAGCAAAGCGGCCAACTGATAAATGCAGCATGCTGACCAATCCACAGGCAATATATTTAAAACGGTTTTTATGCCAAATGGCCAACCAAACCAAAATTAAAAACAAAATACGAGCACACTGGTAAAATGTTAAAAAAAAAAAAACAAGCGATTATAAAACGCCGAACTTTATCTGCTGACAAATCATTTCAGATCGAAAAATTATTATGTATTTATGTACATTTAAAAAATCATATTAATTATTTATTGTTTTCTGTATCACGACAGAATATGCCGCATTTGTTGAAGCGGAAGTGGTGACATATACTTCAAAGTCTATGTCGATCACGCTACTTAAAACTTATATTTTTCACCATTATTTTAAATAAAACAGTGATTCGATCCAAAATGCAACGAAATTCAGAAAAAAAAATTAGTATTTAATTATACCTTTAATTGTAAAATTATAACCAAAAAAATAAATATTATATATAGTTCGTTCAGGTCGCAGTCATCATCTGACGTTTCTTATTAGCCAGCTGATGGGAAGCAGATTGAGAAGAAAATATATATATAAAAAATTAATTACTCAACATTCACCACAAAACATATATCAGACGAAGTTTTGCTGGCAAAATTATTTCCTGTTCCTTTATCACCGGATAAGGATGGGAAAAATGTTTTTTTTTTTTTTACTACATCCAAAACCTCATCGTTTGTTTCAAGGAACCAGGGTAACACAGAATCGATTAATACTTATCTCTCGCCACATTGATTAATATCGAAACTCTGAAAACGCATTTATTGTGTTTCTTATTTTGCATTGTATTCTTCAGAGTTGCTCTCAATCCTTCAACAATTAAAAATAATCCTTAATTTGAAACTGCATTTGACTCTTGATATATATTAATAATAGAGTCGTAATAACTCAATTATTAGCTTTCTATTATTGTTTTATTAAAAACTATATATAATAATATATTATGTCTAAGATCCATTTCGATAGATATCAGTTGAAAATAATTGATTAAGTACTATTCCCAATAAATTTGAAAAATTAAGTAGATTAATAATTATAATAAAATGGCAGAACTTTTAAATTTAATATTTGGCTAAGGGAACATCAATGTGCCCCTTATCTCAAACTACATAGACTTCTAATTGATATATATTATACATACTACTGACTCCCCTAAGATATCGATCATAAATTGGATGGTCACGCTTACTCCAACTTCCCAAATCGATATTGATATATATTATACATACTACTGACTCCCCTAAGATATCGATCATAAATTGGATGGTCACGCTTACTCCAACTTCCCAAATCGATACACCTGTCAACAAAGATGTATGGCGTAAAATACTCTTAAAAAATTCGGAAAACAAATTTTTATCACTTCCACATCCGCTCCCAAAACAGATACAAGACTATATCTCCGGCAATTTAAGAGTTACAGTTACTCATCTTGGTAGGTTAATTACTAGAAACCTTCTCTCAGAATTTATTTTAGCTACGCCCAGTACCAGCCCCAAAATCCATAAAAGCCCATATCTAAAATCATTTTATAGCTATAAAAAAAAGTGGCATCGTTTTCAGAAAACTCTTGTTTTTATAGAGTTACAAGTGATGCTGAATAATGACACAATTGTAATACCTTCTATAGGAATTCTATTAAAATTACCTCCTGCACAGTTGTCAATGTTGCGTTAGATGTTGTTCAAATTTTGTGTATGACCAACAATAACAAACAAAAAAATAGAAACAACCAAGATGATTGCACTTAAAAGTACCCTGTAAATGAATAAAATAGATTTTTACATAGATATTTGTGTGGTACACCCAAATGCAGGGTGTATTGTAAATGTGGCAAGCCATGGAAGTTGCATCTTCTTGTCATTTTTTCTATTTTATGTAATTTCCATAAAGTGACATTTTTATCTTATTTGCCTGAACGCATTATGCATAAATGTATGTGGAGTGTAAGTATTCTCCATGATGAGGTGCTCCATGTAGCATCAGGCTAAACCCCGATTGCAACACTTGTGATGCCAGGCAGCATTAATTTATCTCACCGCACACTCACACACATTTGAGTGCCTCAAATTGGATGGTTTCGAATGCAACAGCAGCGGCAGCAACGGCAACAGTAGCAGCAGCAGCGGCAGCTGGCTTTTCAGGCTGTCACATTTCCAGTTTGCCACAAATGGAAATTATTAAACACATTTGTGAGTGTCAATGCCGCCGCAATTGGTGTCTTCTATGTATGTATGTGCGTGTGTGCGTGTGTGTGTGTGTTTTAGTGCGCATGCAAAGTCAGCCCTATGTTTATCTTTGTAATTCCACAAAATTCTGTTCAATTTGTTTCTTAGCTCTTTCGCAGCGTTTTGATCTATGCATATTTCTATTTACCTGCTGATCAAATTCATAATTTTTGGTAAATAATTTTGTTTTAGGTTTGCCTTATAATCGAGTAAAAATGGATATAATAAATTAGTTTTCTATTGATTGCATATATATATGTATGCATATAGTTAGAGTATCCTAAACTAAATTAGCTAGTTGCTGCACAAAGATACTTACAATTCAAATTTGGGATATTTATGTCCTGAAAGGGATGCCTTGGTTTAATTGAATGTTAACAAATATTTTCCACTGTGTATATATCTTTCGCGTATACAAATTTGAACCGCTTGTTTTCTAACCTTTTTAGAAAATCGACTTGCAAACTCGATAAAATGTCTATTTTTTAATATTAATTTATAATATTTATTTTTATTATTAATATATATATTTTTATAGGATACACACAAATTTTGATAAAAATTTTAACTAAAATTAGATAAAATATCTAGTTTTTGAAATAAATTTATAATATTTATTTTAATTTGTGTGCTATATATTTTTATAGGATACAAATGCAAACACTAATTTTAAGTAAAAATTATTTCTTAAATTCAGAAAAAAATATAAATGAAATTCGCGCTGTCGACTGATATGTAAGATTTTAGCTATATATGCATTCACATATATAAAAACACATATATATTGAAAAATTAGACATATTTTCTAAATTGTTTAAAAAAATGTACCCTGTAATTAAGAAGAGAAAAACCTTGCTTTTTATAGCCACAACATTTATGATTAATCGGAAGAGATACATTTTGCGCCCAAAAGTATGTTGATTTTCAAAAATTCAAAGCATTTTTTTGCGGAAAGAAACAAAAACCTAATCAGTTAAACACGGCGATTAGAAGTAAGATCAAAGTCAGATCAGATATTAAACCTGAGCGACTTAGTTTCCCACGACTAAGGAACTGTTGTCGTGGCAGATGTGGCAGTAGACGGCGAAAATGGAAGCGAGGAAAAAGAGTGTTGAGGAAGAGTGCTTAGAATCGTGTATCTTAATTACTTTTTTTTTTAATTTTCATAAGTAGAAGAATGCAAAGCACTCAGAAAACCAAAAAGAGAAATAAGAGAGAAAAAAAAGGGTGAGGCAATTTCTCAGCGTAACTGTCAACACCAATTTAAAGTGCTGAAACAGGTCACGGGAAGCAACCAAAAAAAAAAATCACAAAGGACCTAATAGACAGCAGCACTATGATGTCCTGTGAAGCAACAATTTCTTATGCAACACCAACACCAAGTTGGAATATGACATGTGTTTCAGTTTAAGAAAAAAACAAAAAAAAAGAGAAAAAAGCTGAAAAACTCATAAAACAAAGCCAAAAGTAAATAAATTAGCTGCACAAAATAGAAGGACAAAAAACAACAAGTACTTAGGAACCTGAAACCGATCCTGGCCGACGGACAGACAGACACCAACAGCAGCTACGTAGTAGCTGGAAGGGCATAGAATATGTGGATGCCACTGCTACTGCAGCAGCACACTTGCTGCATCCACATTGGTAAATTGAAAAGTGTCTGTTGTTTGGGGTACAAGGATAACATTTTCTCACGCAACAGCAAACGGCACTTGAGCTGACAGTTGCATGTCATAATTTAACAGTTAGAAATGTGTGGCTTGTTGCAAGGATAATCACAGAATCACAGCTGCCGAAGCGACACAGCTCCTGTTTATTTAGTAGTCGGTTCCCTTCTGGCCATTTTTTGTTTTTGTTTTAATATATATCTTTCACTTTGACAGCTAAGCGTTAAAAATTGGTATTGACATATTTATGCACGGTTCGAGTAACCCAATGAAAATTTTAAGTACCGCATGGATCGCTGATAGCATATTAAAAAAATATATAAATTCCTGGATAGAGTTAAAGTAAATAAGAAAATTTATAATTTTTTAAATATCCAAAATTTTAAATTGATTACAAAAAAATGTAAAATATCTACTTTTGTGATTTAAGTAAAAGATACACGCAATTTATATAGATATTATTTAAATCTTGTTACAAAAAACACACAAGCAAAACTACTAACACAAGTCAAGAACTGCAAAATGTTGAGCATAAATCATTAAAGAACAAGGCTATTAAGTTTTGACCACGTTGCTAAAGCACTCCAAGACTTCAACAGCAAATGCAAACGCAAACGCAGGCACTTGAAGGATACTCTGTCAACGCTCTGCTAACTCTGTTATTAGCACAGCAAACACTGAGACAACACACACACACACACACACACACACATACATAAATATATAATACTGTCAACAGCAGCAGCTGCCTATGCACAATTAAAAGCGAAAGGATAAACACAAACAAATGAGCAACACAAAAAAGGCAGTCAGAGTTAGACAAGTACAAATTGTGACTGGCATTTAAGAATTAAACATGCAGCAAGTCATGGCAACAAGCAAGATTTCCACAAATAACTGTAATGGATGTGATCGACGTATGCCATACCCTGTTGCTAGGCGTAAGGAATTCAATCGTAAAGACATTTTATTTTCTTAATTTGCATAAATTTTTTATTGCATAAATGTGTTTCTATTTTCGCATTATTTTTGTTAATTTTTTTTGTATAATGAGTATCCATATTTTTGCATCCTTTCGACGATGACGATTTAGACAACATATGACTCATTCTGATTGCTTAATAACTTTTGAATCCCCTTTTAAAAATTGTGTCCACACTTTAAGCCCATCTTTATTGCATGTCTTCAAATAAATAAAGAGCTCGAAAGGATTAAAATATTTATTAATTTAATTTCATCCAGACAAATATGACAAGTGCAGAGAGCGAAAAAAATAATAATATACAGCTTCCATTTATTTATCAAACATTAAAAAAAAAACTAGTTTCGAAAGAACTCAATTAAACACAATTTGGCCAGTGAATAATCCAGAAAAAATAATAATATAAATAACTGCTTTCATTTATTTGCCAAAGATTAAAATCACTACTAATAAAAACCTGTACGTATAAAAAATTTAATTATAACTTTTTTTTCCTACACCATATTCCACCTTGCATGCCTGATAATTGGAACGAGTAAATATACATATATATATTAATATAAATATATTTGTATGTGTGGGTATTGGGTACCGCTGTATGGGGCCAAAATTGATTTATACCTCGGTTGGCCTGTTGCATACTGCCTGCCTATTTATAGTGAACATTTTTTAGAGTTCACAAAACTCAAACACACATTGACGGTCTCATAAAAGCGCATAAATATTCTATTTCGGGTTGACAGCTTGACAAGTGTGCATGAATATTGCAGGCGCAAAGTAAAATATCTTTGATAATACAAAAGAGTGAATTTTGAAAATAGAATTAATAAATTAATAGTGTAGCACAAAACAACATTTTTGTTATTCAATATTAAGAAAATTATAATTAACACTTTAGGAAAACACTAAAATTTAAGAATTCATAATAAACTTAATATAAAAATGGGTAAAGGTAAATTAAAATTTGTTATTTACTGAAAATCAATTTTGATGCTGTTCATAAATAAATTAGTACTTTTTTTTGTGGCAGCAAGTGTCTTCTTCTACATAGGTATAGTAATTTCAGCTAGAACATAGAACATCAAATAAAAAATAAAAAATAAAACACAGCTTAACTATCCTGAGCAGAGGGTTGGGACCACATGGAGCGACGAACAGACAACGTCTCGCGATCTTGGCTACTCATGTGTGTTGGAGTGAGATGGTTGCAGCGAGCCCTAGGAGGGCATTGAGTTCTATATGAGCAAGAGCTTGAGCGGAAAAAAACAAAAACAAAAACAAAAAGGGATGGGGCCAATGACAACCACTAACAAAACAATAAACAAAATTCCGAAACAGTGCAAATCAAATACTGTTTGGAAATATGTACACACACACACACATGTGCATGTGTGTACACATAAAAACAGACACAGACATAGATGCCGTAAGAAATCGATGTTATGAGCGAGTGAACTCCGCGGGGGCAAGAGCACATAAATGCAGCTATAAAACACTCGACGAGCCCCCGTTCGCCTCTGCGCTTGTAACTGTAACCCTAGCACATATGTAATTAGTGCATTTTATTTATGGATATGGATAAAATGCAGTTACGCATGCGCAATGCACACATGAACCGAAGTAGAGAAAGGGGTAGGGGCATGGACAGAGAGTTGGGGATGGGGTTTTATGAGTGCATGTGCCTAGGATGTGTGTCTTCAGGTGCCTGGGGGTCTTTGCCATTGCCAGCATCAAACAGTGCCTAATGTCATAACTGTAATTTGAATTTATTTCTGAGTTGCTTCTTGTTTTCTGTTTGTGTTTGCAGTAATGCCGTCTTTTGAAGTACACATAAAAAAATATATGTTCAAATTTACATATTTTTCTGTTGAAAATTCTGTAATATTATTTAACTAAAGATATTTCTAAATTTTATTTTATTATATATTACACATGGGCTGTTTCATTTCAACTAACCTTCTAAACAGATTCAATTATTTTAAGGGGTATGTCAAAGTATTACATTATTTTGCTCCGGCTTTTGTTTATGCACATGTCGCATTACAATAGTTTGGTTTGAGTGTGTTTGGCCCTGCAGCATTTACTTAATCACATTGCCTGCCTGCACTTGAGCCTGTGCGCCATATGGGGTCCCTGCACAAATTAATGTTGATGCATTTGATAACCTGTTAAATCGAGTGTGCGCCACACAGCAATTGAAAAAACACTTAGAAAACCATCCTAAAATGCAAAAAAAATACCCAAATACTTTTGTTATTAGAAATAAGGCATTTGTCCATGAAGTATGTGAAATCTAAAATACTAGTTTTAAATAAGTTCTGCGAACAGTGTATTAAAATAAAAACACCTAATTTTCGTAAACGTTGAATGTTTAAATAATGTGTTTAATTAAAGTGATCATATTAATGTACAACAATATGTTTTTAAATAAAATAAATATTAGTATTAGAAAACTTTTTAAATGCATAATTTAGAATATTTATAAATGTAAGTTTATGATTTAATAATAAGAGTATACTCATAGCGTAAGTAAGAAAGTGTACTAGAAATAAATGATAAGCCCTTTTTTAAGAAAGTCGCAAACTTTTGTTTAAGAAGCAAAGTTTCTGATGCAAAAGCTATGTTAAAATTCAAAGCGATTATTTCTCTGTTTATCTTTATACTATATTCATAATACAGAAGAATTATTTAGTTGTACATAGTTTAAATTTTGATTTATGAAAATAAATAGTACATAATGTGTATATCTAAAAATTTATGCTATTATAACTGTCTACAGCTTAATTGAAAATTGGAAAAGTCAGCTAGGTGCCATGGCAACTCATATTGACTGTTATTTCTGTGTATTTCTGTTCATTTCCAGTAAAACAAGTGTGCGCTGCGCACATCGAAATGATACAGTCGCAACAACATATAATCCTGCCATTTAGTCGGCAACAATCTGAAACAGTAATTAATAACAATTGTTTAAGTATGTCCAAAATTAAACTGTCAAAAATTTCAAAATTATTACCTGAGCAGCCAAACGGAAATGCCGAATATTTTGGGCACATAGATCATACGCTCATTGTAAAGAACGCCCTTAACGATTTTCTCTGCCACGTAGGACGTGGGAAGACCCGGATAATTGCTGGATATTCTGCGGAAAGTAATTATTAATTAATATGCAAACAAATTTAATTAATTAAGGCTTGTTTCTCACAATGTGCCCTAATGCGCCTATTTCTAATTTTTGTCTGATTAGATTATTTCCTCAATTCATGCAACATATTTTGGGTTTAAGATTTAGAAATTGTTTCCTAATTTTTAATTTCAACCTAAAAACTGAAATATTAAATTATATTTTCAGTTAATTTTGTTTTTTACTGATATATATCGACATTAAGTAAGAAACCGAATATGTAAAATTTAAGGTTATGAAAGGATATCCTTGGGTATTTGCTTCATATACCAATTTTTGAGTAATGAGTAGCTTACCCGGCATCGCTTAGCAAAGGCAAATCGCCGCTGGTCCTCATTAAATACGCATTGGCGACTGTTGTCCGCACGTAATCACAGTCGGAAAGACGAAGTTCCGCGCGCAGGGCTTCCATGAATCCCATAATGCCGTATTTGGTCGCTGTATAGATGCCGGCGCCAGGCAGCGGCACCAGACCTTTTTGTGCGGAAAACATAATTAAAATTAAAGTATAAAAAACGCTACAAGAAAAATTTGGGATTAAGCTAACCTGCTAATGCGTTAACCGCCACCAAGTGACCCGATTTCCTTGTAATCATCTTGGGCAGAAACTCTTTTGTGGTCTAAAAATCAATATAACAATCAAGCTAGTAATTTAAATCGCTCGTTCAAGGCACAAACCATAATATAAGAGCCGAGGTTCAGTTGCAGAATAGTATCAATCTCGTCGCTTTTCAAATGTGGCGTCGATGTCATTGGCATCAGGGAGGCATTGTTGACCAGTATCTCGACAGGACCCAATTCCTTTTCCACTCGCACAGCCATCAGCTGCAGTTCGCGTGGCGAAGACACATCGTTCTGTGGCATAGGGAAGCAAATGGTTTAACATTTATATTAAAATCACTTGCAAACATTGCTCACCTTATAGGCCTTTGCTATGCAACGAGGTATTTTGGATAGCAGCTCCACGGTTTCATAGCAGCCCTTGGAATTGACATCAACCACAGCCACCTTGCAACCTCTCCTCGCCAGCTCTAGGCAAATTTCGCGACCCAAGCCACTGCCACCGCCTGTCACCTGAAATGGAAAAGGTTCTAAATTAATAACCTGTTCTTTATAATTTAGAAAATTACATTTAACTCAAATAAAATAATTGCAATCACATTTTTAAATTTCTTTATAATATAGATATTTTGCACTTAAAAGAAAATCACATTGAAAACTAAAATAGATAACAAAATAAAATAAAAAAGGACATATTGTTTTCCAAAGTTATTAAAATATTTACCCAGAATTAGGAATATAAGGAAAAAATAAACTGTAAACAGATTCCAAATAATAAAGATGAATAGAGAAAAAATTTTGAATTGAAAACGTACATCTTTAAATTAAATAGAAAAAACTATCGTTTTAGTGTAAAAAACTCATACTTTTTGAGTGTGCGTATGTTTATATATATGTATATAGATAATATACGACTACTTAGAGACGTAATAAGGCAAATTAGTACAAATTAATTGGCTTTATTTGAAAACAATGAAGCACTTTACTAACGTAATTCAGTAAAATCTAAATGTGCTGCTACTGATGTGCCTCAAACTAACAATAATTGAGTGACTCTTGACCGTAATTAAAATTGTTTGACCCCAGTTGAGTGCTGTGTTTGCCTCTAAATTAACTATACAATCTACAAACTATATGTATAAAAAAATATTTATTTATTTTTAATTTTTAATTTCGTGTGATAAAAAAAACGAGAAGTAATTACATTATTATTTTATGTACATCTGCAACTATCTAAAGATAAAGAGATACTACGCAATCAATGTATACATTCTTAAATGTGTACATATATATCTATATATACGTGTAAAAAGAGAATACTTATCTGTATTCTGTAATCTTTAGTTCATTGTTTACTTTTGGCCTTGACTTTGCAAAGCTGTGCAAAAGTCAATCGTTTTTAGTTTTGTCAAAGGGAAGAAAACAAAAGTGAAGTTGAATTTCGAAATTCCTACACATCAAAAATAAACCTGTTTTGTTGCTTTATGCACTGGTATTAGTGAGTGTAAACGATCGTCCAAATATTTATAACAAACTGCGCTTTAATGACGCATTCATATATCTATTTGTGTGTGTGTGTGCTCAAATTCGTATTTCGAACACACCTACACCATGCCATGCAAATGGAATTCTAATGAAAAAAAAAACATTCCATATTAGTAATGTATACATCACTTCCCATGTGTGTGTGTGTGCGTATGTGTGGCTCTCTTGGTTATCATTTTTGGGCATCAGTGTTGACCTTATCAATTGACTTTTCAAGCATCAAATCGTAACTGAATTTATGACTGCATGTGGGCAACATTTGATTAAGTGGTTTCGCCATTTAAAGAAATGCAATTTTATCCAAGCTTTAAAATTCATTTTTAATTATTATTATTATTATCAGAGTTCAGTTCACTTTCCACATTCCAAGCAAGAAATTACAGCAACAGTAAATGTGTGTATGATGTGTGTGTGTGTGTTTGTGTGTGTTTGTGTAATATGCAAGGCGTTGACTGTTTTTGGCGTAAATATTTGTTTTAATAAAAACAACAATAACAATAAAACTTTTGCTGGGTAAGCGAGACAAACGAGCCGCACCCATTTGGATGTTAAGAGAAGCAGCCACTGGAAACTGAAAAAGAAAATTGCGTGACATATATATATATATACATAGATACATACTTAGATACCTATGTGTATTAAATTGGAATGATAAAAAGTGCAAATCAAAACTTATGTATAAGACAAAGTCAGATAATAATTTTAACAGCTACCAATCCCCACTCTCTCTCCTATATGTAAAAGGTGTACTGCTTATATGTAAAGCTTTCAATACAGTTTTACTCGGGTAGAGCTGAAAGGGAATTATTTCATTCTCTTACCAATGCCACCTTGCCGCTGACATCCTTCTCTTTGAGTCCAAGTGCAAAGAGATAATCCAAGACGTGTTTGAGGCCGACGGCAAGTAAAACAAGCGGCAACAGCAAGAGAAAAACAATAATTTTCAAATTGAAAATGTGACGAGCTGTTTCGTCATTTCGATGCACCAAAGCAGCAGCGGAGGAAGAAGAAGAAGCAGCAGCAGTTGAAGTTGCAGTTGAAATTGTTGTTGGGGGCGTGGCAGGGGTCGGCGATGCTGGCACATTGATTGTGGCACGCGTTATTGTTGTTGTTGTTGCCGTTTCCACCATTTTTAACACACACACATACAAAACAGTAAATATAAATAAATAAATATATTCAAAAATATATTTCTTTCTTCCGCCAAGCTCTTGCGTTGTGAATTTTGCGCGTGCGTCAAGCGACTGATATCAAAACATAACTGAAACTAAAGCCAAAGCTAAAAAAAAAGCTAAAAGCAACGCGCACCGTTTCCAGTAGTCGTCGTCGTCATTGTCTCACTCTTTTTCTATGCGAACTGGAGATTTTTCTCTCAGCCAACATCGTCGTCGCGTCATCTTTCTGCTTTTGACTGCAAAAAAAATGAGTAGCGATCGTTGCTGTTGTTGTTGGGAGAGGTGAGCTTCTCCCTGAGTGACTGAGCTTTGAGTGGAATTCAATTGCAAATGCATAAATGTTTGTATATGAGAACAGTTTCACCTGCTGTCTTCACTTAATATGCAGAAGTCACATGCATAAGTATTTAAATATATGTTTTAAAGCAAAGCTCTACAAACTCTACTTATAAGTAAGAACAGCAATAAAATGAAAAAAAAAGGTAAATGGCAAAGTATTCACTGAACTGTAAAAATACCCAGTGTGTAACACTTGAAGCAAAACTACGTTAAATTTTACGTTTTTCTTTTAAACAATGCGTTCATAAAAAATTACAAAGAAAAAAAATCAAAGAAATTATTGTGAAAAAAATCGGAAAAAAAATTTTGTGTTTAAATAAGATTTCAATATTTATATCCAGCAGTTGATGCGTGAGTGCAATTTTGGTCTTACTTGAAGAAAGTTTAACTCAATCGCAAACAACTTTTTCCGCTGATAACTAGGTGTATAACAGAAATGCACTCAATATTTACTTGTTTTGAGTGAAATTTGTTGAATTTTTTCTTCTCTCAAAAAAGAGAAAGCCGTTAAAATTACAAATTCCGCCTATCAGAATATTCTGCTTCTTCTTCTTATTATTCTTTTTTTTCTTCTTTGGCACTGTCCTATGTCAATGGACATGTGCGTAGAGCAGTCGCATAAATATGCATGCATATTTGTGTATATATGTGTATGTGTGTGTGTATGTGTGGCAATGAGTAAAAGTTAAATATAATAAATGTCTGCTGCTCATTTGTTGATAAGCGTGCATGTGGCAAAAAAAAAACACGCTTACAACTGAAACATCTGCTTGCTGATCTTTGCCATTTCGCACATGTGCAAAAACGCCCAGATTGAAACGGAAATGTGGCGCACTGCTTTTCTTTTTTACCATTCACTTAAACTACAAAGAAAAAATAAATAAATAAATGAGCAAAACGAAAAGAAAATGCAATTCATGCATGCATATGAAAAATCCAAGTAGATCTTACCACATTCGCTGCCTGGCTGACTATCTACTGTGCTTGGGTGCATTGACCGTAGAAAAAACTGTTTTGATCAATAAAAATAATAATAATCGTATGCATTTGTTTATTGAACCGGTAATAACAGTCGAGAAAAATGCTGTTTTTAACTCAATTTTAACCGGTAAAAGACTTTCTTTTATTTTGATAATAATATTTCAAATATGCTAGTTTTATGTACAAAGTACAAATTATTATTCATTAAGTTAAGTTCAAAATACTTATACTATTTACTCAATTTAGTTTTTGAATAATCTGGTTTTTAATTTAAGAACTTAATCTCAAAATACTTATATCCTGTGTTTTTGATTAATTTTTTTGATTTACTTGTTACTCAACGCCATATTTGGTTTAAAATTCAACATACTCGGTACTTTTCGTAAGAACTAAATATCATACTCGAAAATAATTAAGTAATATATGTAGATGTTAAAATTCTTTTGAAAAACTTGGCTTAGCCAAAAACAGTTTTTAAAAATATTGCAATACAAGATATATGTTTTTAAGTAAGAATTCCTCCAGGATTTTTTACCTTAAGATTATTTTTATAATATTTTTCAGTATATTATAGCTTGAAGTTAAATTAAAACTCATCGTGAGAGAACATTTAGAATACATCAACTTTTGCTGCAAAACTTTAATACTTATTATATATAAATTATTGTCAATAAATTGTACTTTGTCATAAGGTAATAATTTGTAAAAAGAAAAAAAATTTGACACTTTCAAATTAATTTTCATGTTTATATTAAGTAATTGTTGTGCTTCAGTGATTTGCTTTTTCACACATCTTCAGCTAAGTCAACTTCAGAGCGCTTTCTGTAATAATAAATGATAAATTATAATGACTTCAATATCGGAATAAAAAAACATACTCTTCAAGTTGAGCAAATGATTGGCATGTTGTCGTATTTTTGTATTATGCGGATTTCGCAGGAGTTCGACAGCCGTCTTCTCAATCATGCCCTCGATGCTCTGCAAGAGCAGCTCCTTCTTTGGACACTTGACGACCAGACGATAATCGCCATCAAGCGAACGCGTGACTTCCCAGTCGGATGGTACAGGTTGCACATCGGTGCTATCATTGCTCTCGTTCTCCTCCTTAACTTCCGTTGGCTGAGTTCGACGGCGCCGCTTCGTGGCGCAGGATTCGTCATCTTCCGATGGAATCGATGGTGTCTTGCACTTATTGCTCTCCAAATGGCGCTCATCTTGGTTACGATCGCGTTTCGGACAGGTGCATATTTTTACACATAACACCTGCTGTCCAAGCACATCGCCGCTGCAAGCAGAAAATATTTGATTTTAATTGAAAAAAGTTATGCAATTAAATTCAGAGACTTACCTGGTGTTCTCCAAGCAGAATACCAAACAGGTTTCCTTGCGCCCGAAACATGAATTCTGGCAGGCAAAACTAAAAGCGAGCGTTTGGCGAACAAATCCTCCACCCAAATGGTTGGATCGACTCATATTCAGAGGCACCAGCACCGAGTAACGCTCCTCAATACTCCTGCCCTGACTTGTGCCGCAATACGATGTTTTTGGATTCTCGCAGCGCAACAGACTCTCTCGCATGCCCTGATTGTCCCTGACTGAAAAGCAACAACAATTAAATTATTAAATTGAGTACATCTTTTGGCTAGCCAAATCTTTACTCACTGGTATCGGTGCTCAGATGATTCTGACAACGCAGCACTGGCCCACTCACATCCTTGACAAAGCACAAAAATGCACGCAAATTCAACGGTTGAATTGGCAATTTTGTTTTGAACTTGACATCAATATTAAAGGTTTTATGCATCCGTATGTAGAGTTTATTCAATGCTATCGAGAACATCCATTGCGATTTGGGCGGCTCATCGAGCACCATGCCAAACTCATAGCCACCATTATTGTGATTTAGCAGTTTGGGCAATGAGCTGGTCTGTGACTTGATATCCTGTAACATCATGTCGCGCAACATGGATTGCTGCGTGTAAAAAAGAAAGTTCATAAAATAAATAAATAATAAATATAAATATATATATATATATATGTATATGTGTTAATGTGACCTCTTTGTAGTATTTATCTGTTCGGTTCAGTCAGATTAGTTATGAGTGTCGCGCCTATTGATTAATTGTTCGTTCGCTTGACAGGACATCAAGATAATTTTTTTGTTGTCGGCCGACCAATTGTTAGCCAATAAAGTATCAATTAAAATTTGTAGTCAGCCACAGTCTGTAGACGACTCTTGTTGGCAAATGTCCTCTTTTGGCATCAGTCGCTTCTCGCGTCGACCCATTCGTGGTCATGCGAAACTCGTTCAAATTCTGCTCATCTTGAACGTTTCGCTGTTGACTTTATTCGGTTTATTTTCCATACGCTATAATCGTCGGGGTCGGAAACGTTTCGTCTTCTCGAGAATATATTTGGCCTACGACATGATGGTGACTGCTCTATTTACGGGTATCTATGTGCGTCAACTGTATGTGGATTATATGAAGGAGCAACTAAATCTGCACGATACCGTCAAGCTATATAGTTATATGTACATTACGGTGGCAATTATTAATTTAATTAAACAAATGATAGTGAGCCATCAGGTGGCAAGGAATATGAGCAGTGTGCGCCTCTTTGATATACTGGACGAGATCCACTTGGAAAAGGATACGACTAGGAATTCGGTGGTGATAGCATTGATCAAAGGCATTGGATTTCCGCTGGTCATCGAGATAGCATTGATATTGCAACAGCGTCGCCTTGAGCCGGACCTCAACTGGGCCTGGTCCCTTTACCAACTGTTGCCCATGGTTATATCGAATATATTGAACAGCTGCTACTTTGGTGCCATGATCATCGCAAAGAATATTATAGAAGCGTTGAATGAGCGGCTGAATAGGCAAGTGCAGCAGGTGAATCTGTTGCAAGACGAACAGCAAAAGAAACTCCAAACGAATTATTATCGGATACAGCGCTATTGTAGCTTGGCCGATGAGATCGATGTGCTCTCCAAGAAATACCACATGATATGCAAAATCGCAGAGGACTGTATGGCTCCGATATCACTGTCGATAATCCTATCGTTAATTTGCCATCTGTTGGGCATCACAGTTGGTTTCTTCGATCAGTATTATGCGATTGCCGAGTCTGTGATTGGCAGAAAACCATACGACACATTCGGTGCACTTATCAATTTGATGTTCCTCGCCATATCGATTGCGGAAATTGGCTTGCTAACTTATCTCAGTAATAATTTTTTGGTAACCACACACTTGACTGGCAGCATTTTACAGCGCCTCCAAATGCAGCAGGTTGATTGGCGCTATCAGCAATGTGTCCACGCTTTCTCACTCCAAGTCACCACCATCAACTACAGAATCAAGCCAATGGGTCTGTTTGAGATTGACATTTCACTCTTAACCGGCATCCTTTCCACAGTGGCCACATTTTCGGTCATTCTGGTGCAATCGGATTTGTCACAGCGCTTTAAATAAGATGATGTTTACCTGACTAAATTGCATCAAGTTTCCCGACTGCAAGTAAACACAAATTAATTATTCAAATATATAGTATTATCAAGACGACTTAATAACTTACATTCAGGCCTTGTAGATAAGCCATTGGCTCCATTGCCCTGCAAATATAATATCGATAAGATCATTAAATGAAATCCACAGAAAGAGGGTCTCATGAGGCAGAGAGCCTTTTAATCCTATGTGAATAAAGCTATATGTTTATATCGGGATTCAATTTTCAATTTAATTCGTTACTGATACGCGCCACCTGTTGCCCAGCGGCTGAACTTACAAATCCTCGGTTTCATCAATTTCCTGCGTTTCCTGAGATTCCAAGCAAACAGCTTCCTCCGTGCCAGGAAAATCGGTGTGTTGTCTGCAGGGAGACAAGGTTTTAATAATAATAAGCAGAAATGTAGAATAGTTCATAAATTTGCTTATATTATTTGGTCGTTGAAGAAATATTTAATTCTCAACTAAGTGTTTTACAACAAACCGATGAAACAATATCTGCGGCACAATAAATAAATAACTTAAATTTGCACGAGGGAAAATAAGTAATTAGGGTGCGCAATTAAAAAAAACAAGTCCGTTGCAAAATTCAAAGAGAAATCGAATATATAATAAACTATAGTTATACATTTTAAGCTCCTCAAGCTACAAGTTCATGAATGCGCATGTCAATTTTTGTGGATAGTGATCGTTATTTGATATTACCTGTTCTTCTTCAAAGACATTGCCAGCTCAATAAACATACTCTTTTCAAGTAAATATTTTACATGTATTTGGCATGTATTTGTGTATTCTATTGTTTAATTTATTCCAAATATGTTTTCAAACATAACAAAATAAACAAGTGTCTTCTTCTTTCCACAACAGTCACAGTGGTGCGCAAAAGCCATGAGATCTACGAAAAAACAGCTGTTGTCGATAAGTGCGCGCAGGGCATTAGCGGTATTCCGTTTTTTGATTTCGACTTAAATCGGGTTTAATTAAATGTGGAACTTGTATTGCCCAGCGTTAATAAGAATAAATATTAAATCATATTGTATAAAAATGTCATCGACTTAATAAAGGCATAATTATCTTTGGGCATAGTAAACTAAATCAAGTAACAAAATTATACAAATTCATTAAAAGACAGTCTAATAATCAATATAAGATTTAATATTTCACGAAACTCTTATATATTTTTTATTCATCAATGATCTTACCTCAAAAATATGTACAATGACGAATTAATCAAATTAAGCAATATATCTTTTTTTTATTATAAATAAAATTTGTTAAATAAAATTGGTTTTAATATAATTGGAATGATAAATACAGTATACAAAAGACTTAAACAAATCTAAAGTGAACTTATAAAGGTAAAATTCAAATATATCTTTAATATCTTTGCTCAATTGCCTCACTATTTGGAAGCTCTTTTGGGGTCTCTGTGCTCATTGTAATATCGTCAATCAAATTGTTCGAGTGTCTGAAAAAATATACAAATAAAATATTTAAAAGCGGAACTAATAATTAAGCTTATAATTAATATTAACAAAATTACCTGTAAAACACGTAATGCTGCAGCATGAAAAATATGTCAAATAGCACTGAGAACAAACCCAGACCAAATTTGGTGGGGTCTCCAAATATTGAAACCCAATCGTCTGTAAATAAATAAATAAATTTTTGAAATTACTTTTCGCATAAATATGATATATTTCTATAGTGCTTACCATAATTATGTGCATTCAAAATCATTTGTAACATGCTGAGAGTACCGCCTGTAAAATCCAATAAAATATTGCCAATACTCCTAAAAACAAAAAAAACCAAGGGAATTTTAATTAGCAAAAATATGCCAATTATAAATTATTATTTTAAATAATACTATTATTATTATTACGTACCATCCGATTGTACTTTTCCTCCTGTAGTTCATTAGGGCTTGTGGTATATACTTGATTATAGTTATTGTCAACTTTATATAGCTGCGGATGTTATTATTGTTATTAAAATTAATACACATTTTAAATATATTTTAATTTTACCTGCAGTAGTATAGGAAATCCAGCCAATGTATTACAGATCCGCCAGCCAAGCCTGCAGATATGATGACGACCAGGGCAAATAATACCAATAGACCCCAGGCGATTTTTGAGACACGTTGCATGCCACGCTAAAAATCAAATTATTATTAATAAGAAATTGTACATTTTAGTTTAGCTATTTACCTCGAACATAAAACACTGTCCGATTGTAATGCATGTGGCAAACATGGCGTGCAACGAGAAGACGACATCATTGAGCATGACGGGATTCACGCCTCGGGGATGCCGATCCCCATACTCCTCCTGCAGGCTCTGTATAAAATACAGTCCACAATTGAACATGCTATAAAGCGTGAATCCCACAATGTTCATTGCGAGAAAGTCAAAGTTTAAGCCCTCAACCGATCGGCGACGATAGTTGATCCATATTTGTGGGTAAAATGAAATGGACCATGCCGCAAAATAGATCCAGCCAAAAATGATAGAGGTATAAATAATAGCTTCCGATTTGGCGACAACAACTCGCACAAAAATTTCATCGGTGCTGAAAAAGAATTAGGCAAAATAAATTGAAAAAAAATTGGGCTTTCAATTTCTTAGTTGTATCTCACATTGATTTGTCGCTGGAGTTACTGCTGGCCGTGATCTCGACATGTCCTGCCTGTCGTCCTGTCACAACGACAGTCTGATCCAGCGAAACGCCGGATGCGCTGACAAAGGATTCGGGTTCCAAGTCCAAATGATTATCATGTTGCCTCAGCAGAGTCACATTCACATATTCCTCAGCATTATTTCTGTTTGATTTGAAATTTTAATTATAAGCAATAATTGTAAAAAAAAAATTTATATTATTTATTAGTCTACACTTACCTGGCATATATCACAAAACTTTTCTGCGCATTCAGCAAAACGGTCAAGTCATGAGTATCAACAGTAAAAACTGAAGTTTGTGCACTGCTAGAAACAACTGGTGTCAAACAGAATATTATTTATCGTAAAAGTCTTTAAATATTTATTTAAATCTTACTTGTTACTATTACGGCCAGCGCTCGCAGCAAAATGCACGTGCAGCGTGTCATTTTTAATTATTATTTTAGCAAAGCCTGGAAATTAAATATTTCATCATTATTTATTTATTGGTCACACATATTTTTATTTATTCTGTGCAAAATTGTATGCACTTATGTTAGAAACAACAAATAACGCAACATGCTCAAAGGGAGAAATATTTCCTAAGAAAGAAATAAAACAAATAATAACTCAATTCTAGCAAACTTGTCATAATTTTGAAATTATTATAGCCTTATAGAGAGTTTTATAATTTTGTCGTAAAGTTTGTAAGGTGTGAAGTAATTATAATATTTATCTGAATCGGTAGCTGTTTCAGCCTTATCTGTGTATCTGTCCTCATTTTGTACACGAATTTTTTGAATAATTTTAACTTCTGCATTTTTACAGCTTTCTACTTCAACATTTTCTGCATTGGTTCACCTTTTTATATACATTCCTTTAAGATTAAAAGATTGTTTTTCGTTTTAAATAAAATTCCTTTTTTATTAAGATATATATATCTTAATAAATATATATATATATATATATATATATAAGTGATGGATATGCAGCAGTAGCTGATAAAGGAACAATCGTTAGGAAGCTATATATCATATCTTTTAATATTTTTTACGCATAGCGTAAATAATAAATATACTTTTAAAATTAAATTTTGAGAAATTTACGAAGTTAATTGTTTTTATTTTTTGGATTTGCCAGCAGACCAATCTCAACAGGGTATTTATTCTTCGGCACTTATTTTCTTTTTGTTCATTAAATAAACACCTTTAATTTTTCCAATTGTTTTTGGGACAGATGTTGATTCTGCTCAAATAACAACAGATTCTTCTGAAGATACAACAAGCAACAATGTTATTATTGTTGCTAATGATGATATATGTGTAAAAAATTCTGTTTTTACTTAACTGAAATCAACATCTGCCACTCAAACTCCAATCAGCATTGTCATATACAATATATGTATATATATATATATATATATATAAGATTTTAGTTGATTGCATCTGCAGTGCGTTGATTGAGAGATAAAAAATATTGTTCAATCAATTGAAAATTGCGAGAATGCGGTTAAATTAAAGGGCTGTTAACAACGAAGAAGAATAAAACAAATATCTGCATGGCTTAAATTGAAAGCCGGACAAAAACTGTTATTAATTTATTGATTGACACTTGAAATTGCTTGCGCGTTTTTTTTGTAAACTTTATTACAACTTCGCTGCAAATTTTTATTGTGCGACCAATAACAAAAAATCTATATTTTTTATACGCAAACGCTGAGTCAACAATTATTCACATAAATTGCTATATATAAATACGTTTGCAAATCAGTGATAATAACAATGAGTATTGTCATGTATTATGGAGTGGTTCTCAAGTACAACTCAAATTGCCGCATGTTGCAAACGAACAGTCTCGCAACTAAAAAAAAATAACAAGCTTTATTTAATATTATTTCTCATTAAAGATATATACTATACAGCCAGATCATAAATAACTTGGCTGATAACGCTAATCGGCATATTGATGTCGGGTGTATTAATTGGGCAATTCTGACAAGCCGATAAAGATAAAGATATCTGAATCATTGTACACAGCACATCAAAATACCGGTCTAATTAGAATTACAAACGATTAAAGTAAAAACTGGTCAAGTTAGATATTTAATGCAATTCTCACTGAGCTCAATCTGTAAATAAACAGACAGCCAGCAAGAAAGATATATATATATTAAAAAAAAAAATACATGTGCTTGTATTTGTGTACATACAAAAAGAGCGCTTTGCTGACTTGACAAATTGTATAAAGAAACAATAAAAAAAAAAAAACAAAGCTTCAGCAAAAAAATTTTAAGTCTGTTTTTATTTATTGTTTTTTTTTCCAGCCGGATTAGAACTTTCACTTGGCAACTTTATTAAATTGGAAAGCACTCGAAATCGACTGATTTCTGAACAAAAACAACACTAATCGTTGCAGAATTTAAGTAATTTGTGTCTTATCACGAAGGATATTGAGTTTAATTCATGCACAAGTCGAATTAATCATCGCGTCTGTTTTGCACTCCGAAACAATGTGTTTAACTGTGTTTTAATTAAACAGGCTTGTTGTTGGCTTCGTTGCTGCCGATGCCCCGAACTGTAAATAATGCGTGCGTGTGTTTGCTTAAACGAAGGCAACAACGGCCGACTGACTGACTGACTGTCAAGATACTGACTGACGCCAAACTGCACAGCGCCAAATACACTTATACTGGAAGTCAGAGTCACACACTGCAAATCCGTTGATAATTTCCCATCACAAGCGCAAGCAAGCAGAGCAGGCAAACAAACGTTCGCCAAACGATTGAAGCATTTGTTTTTGTAATTTTTTGGTTTTTTTAGTTTATTGGTATTTTGTTTTTGCACTTCACATTCACATTTAAATTCAGGTTGAAATTTCGAGTGTGTATTTAAATTCGTGTTATTTCAAAAAATTCAAACGCTTTTTGGTTTCTCCCAAGTGCGTAATTGAATAACTCGTTTTATTTATTTATATATTTTAAAATTAAGTGTTTGTAAATTTAATTTTAAAAAATACTTCATTTTATTATTATTTATTTATTATATTATTATTATTATTATTAGCAACAAATGAAACAATCGATTCATATTCTTTCTTCTTTTAATTATTTTTAGTTTAAATGTTAAAAACAGTTATTATTATTAATAACTTATTACAGCCTTTTAATCTTAACTTAGCTTTAGAACAACTGCACTTTACTTGATATTTTTTTATTATGATTCCAAGAAATATGAATTTCTTAGAAATGAAATAATATTAGATGGGAATATTGTCATAGCAGCTGTGGCCCATTAACTAAATTTCAAGGCTGGCTGGCACTAGGTCAATGCTACTTGTTTATATATTAATAACAAACCAGGTTTATGTGAGTCAAATAATTGTTATGACTACTTAAAACACATTCTTACTTTTCCTTGTTATATAAGTACGCGTAGCATAGCTATATGTTACAAAATTATTGTTTTTTCACAGATTTGGATTAATTTAATTTAAATTAAACATATAAAGAATACCTTTTATTAATTTATATTATTTATTAATTTATTTTCTATATTGAATTGAAAATTTAATCTCACATAAAGTATATACATTAAGCATCATTTTTTGAGTCGTTAAACTTGATTCATCATTATCATATAAAAGCTACAAAGTTCATACAAATTCTTGTGACATTGAAAACATTTTTTAATTTATGATTATATGACATAATAATTTCTATCGTTAAAAACCGAAGACTGTTTTACAAATAAATGAGGGCCTTCAGTTCCAATATTAATTTCCTATCTACAGCATGATTTTAGCATTTTTGTCTAAGATTGTGATACAAATGTTATTCAAACCCATTTCAATTGCATTTCTGAGATAAGATTAGCTTACCTCACTTCCAGATTGCAGGTCCATTTTCTAAAGTCACGATTGTAAATAGTAATCAGCAAAAGTAGACAAGATAACAAAAATCATATTGAACACGTTTTAACAGTTTGTAAAAAAAAGTTATTTAATATCCACACAGGCACACACATGCACAACAAGCCGCATCTAAAAAATAATAAATTAAACATCAAGGAATATAACTGAACATAACTGAATAAATTCACAACTTATTTGGTCAGTTACTTATATATACTTGATACAATTTTGCAAACATTCAAAATTCCAATTAAATATCACAGTTTAAAAACTGATATTATGCGAAATGATTGAATAAATAAATTAGAAATTATATATGAAGATATATTGTGGGATTAGGATGCGGCGTTCGTAGTGTGTAGGCAGCAAAAGAAAGGCACAGTTTCAGGCAACTATAGCTGAGTATTCTGTAATATATATATATATATATATATATATATACGTATATATATTCCAGTTCAGGATTAATCACTGCTGCTTGTTGTTGCTGAGTGCAGCGCGTCGATTCTTCTCGAGGATTAAAGCGCGTCTGCAAATCGAAGTAGAAACAGAATTAAGAATAAATATTAATATTGACTATATCTATATAGTGAAATTAAACTCACCGATATCGCTCGTAGAAGCCAACAATGGTGCCCAGTTCCTGCTTGAAGAGACGCACCAGCATGCTATCGAAACCCTCCAGTTCGGGCAGACTAAACATGTTGAAATGCAGCAGATGATCCTTTGTGGAGTCCGCCTCCGAATAGACAGCCAACCATTTTGGTATCTCCTCCAGCAGATAGGGATTCGCCGGCACCAAAGCGTTGTGGGTGTGCGACGGCGGTGAATACATTGTTGCCTCCGGTCGAATGGCTTTCGGTGGCTCCGCGGACGTTGTGTAAACGTAGTAGGAGGTGAGACAAGGATGCTGTCGCTGGCATTGGCCCGTATACTGATTCTCGTAGTAGGTTCCGTGCAGCTTGGAGACGACACGACGCCAACCCACCGGTAAACCTTCGCGCTCTAGCGGATGATTCCAGTGCGTTGTGTGCGCATTGTGATCAATGTAATATTTGCGACCGTGCAGTGTGTATTGTGTGGCCCAACCGGGTGGCAGTGGCAACTCCTCGCTCTCGCTCAGCGATTGCTGTGACGGCACCTTTTGCAGTGCTCCATTGCCGTTGTTCGCGTCCGTTGAGGACGCATTCGATGCCGGCGGCGTTAATGGCGGTGCATACAGCGATTGTACAGAGGCGGAGGCGCCACGAACGCTGCTCGAACTGCCGCCCAACGAGCCGATGGAGGGCACAGGCAAATGATGGGGATGCCCATGTGCATGTGGATGCAGATGCGCATGCTGATGTGGATGCTGTTGATGCTGTTGCTGCTGCTGCTGCTGCTGCTGATGATGATGATGATGATGATGCTGTTGTTGTTGAGCTAGCGTCGCTGAGGATGCCGTTGTGTTGCTATAAATGGGAGATTCGGAGCGCTGGGATTGAGTGGCGCGCATCGAGGAGACACGATACGGATTCTCATAGATAGGATACGAATCACTTGAATAGCCAGTCAATTGCTGTTGCTGCTCCATGGGTGATCTGCAAGGAATATAGATTAAGGAAAGCAGATTGCAAACCCAATCCTTACCTTGTGAGTGGATAACGCGTCTGATGACTTTTGGCGGCGACGGTTGAGGCATCGAAACGCAGCATGGAACCATAGGCATTTTGTTGTTGCAATCGCTGCTGCTGTTGCAACGCAAACTGTGCCGGGGAGGAGGAGGAGACGGAAGAGTTGGCTGCTTGTTGTCGTGGCATCTGTAGCATATTTGCATAGGATGCGCTAAGCAAGCCCTGATCTTCATCATAACTAGTTGTGGGCAGATGCGACTGCGAATGCTTCTGCGTGGAATAGCTGCGCTGAAATGGCGACGACGACGGTGACGATTGCTGGCGACGCATCCGCTCCATTTGCTCAATATTCACATAGTTGTTGTTGTTGTAATTGTTGTTGCCCTGCAACATTAGCTGGCTGCTGCTACTTGTGCCACGAAATTGTGCTGGAGCATGTGTCACAGCATTATTATTGGTGTTGTTGAGTGGCAGCTGACTTTGTGCGCGCCGCGCATGATAATAATCCGGCTGGGCATCGTTGCAGGAGTACGTGTTGCGACTACTGCTCGAGCTGCGCAGCTGCTTAAATTCACACGATGGGGAGCTGCTCGCGCAGCGTTGCAGCGACTTCTTTTTCGCTGCTGCAGAAGCGGCAGCCGCATTCCGCTGATTGTGCTGCCCCTGATCCGTGTAATCAAATTAAGCAATATATCTTTTTTTATTATAATCTAATAATATTCTGAAATCACAGATTAAATAAAATTTGTTAAATAAAATTGGTTTTAATATAATTGGAATGATAAATACAATATACAAAAGACTTAAACAAATCTAAAGTAAACTTATAAAGGTAAAATTCAAAAATATCTTTAATATCTTTGCTCAATTGCCTCACTATTTGGAAGCTCTTTTGTGGTCTCTGTGTTCATTGTAATATCGTCAATCAAATTGTTCGAGTGTCTGAAAAAATATACAAATAAAATATTTAAAAGCGGAACTAATAATTAAGCTTATAATTAATATTAACAAAATTACCTGTAAAACACGTAATGCTGCAGCATGAAAAATATGTCAAATGGCACTGAGATCAAACCCAGACCAAATTTGGTGGGGTCTCCAAATATTGAAACCCAATCGTCTGCAAATAAATAAATAAATTTTTGAAATTACTTTTCGCATAAATATGATATATTTCTATAGTGCTTACCATAATTATGTGCATTCAAAATCATTTGTAACATGCTGAGAGTACCGCCTGTAAAATCCAATAAAATATTGCCAATACTCCTAAAAACAAAAAAAAAACAAAGGGAATTTTAATTAGCAAAAATATGCCAATTATAAATTATTATTTTAAATAATACTATTATTATTATTACGTACCATCCGATTGTACTTTTCCTCCTGTAGTTCATTAGGGCTTGTGGTATATACTTGATTATAGTTATTGTCAACTTTATATAGCTGCGGATGTTATTATTGTTATTAAAATTAATACACATTTTAAATATATTTTAATTTTACCTGCAGTAGTATAGGAAATCCAGCCAATGTATTACAGATCCGCCAGCCAAGCCTGCAGATATGATGACGACCAGGGCAAATAATACCAATAGACCCCAGGCGATTTTTGAGACACGTTGCATGCCACGCTAAAAATAAAATTATTATTAATACGAAATTGTACATTTTAGTTTAGCTATTTACCTCGAACATAAAACATTGTCCGATTGTAATGCATGTGGCAAACATGGCGTGCAACGAGAAGACGACATCATTGAGCATGACGGGATTCACGCCTCGGGGATGCCGATCCCCATACTCCTCCTGCAGGCTCTGTATAAAATACAGTCCACAATTGAACATGCTATAAAGCGTGAATCCCACAATGTTCATTGCGAGAAAGTCAAAGTTTAAGCCCTCAACCGATCGGCGACGATAGTTGATCCATATTTGTGGGTAAAATGAAATGGACCATGCCGCAAAATAGATCCAGCCAAAAATGATAGAGGTATAAATAATAGCTTCCGATTTGGCGACAACAACTCGCACAAAAATTTCATCGGTGCTGAAAAAGAATTAGGCAAAATAAATTGAAAAAAAATTGGGCTTTCAATTTCTTAGTTGTATCTCACATTGATTTGTCGCTGGAGTTACTGCTGGCCGTGATCTCGACATGTCCTGCCTGTCGTCCTGTCACAACGACAGTCTGATCCAGCGAAACGCCGGATGCGCTGACAAAGGATTCGGGTTCCAAGTCCAAATGATTATCATGTTGCCTCAGCAGAGTCACATTCACATATTCCTCAGCATTATTTCTGTTTGATTTGAAATTTTAATTATAAGCAATAATTGTAAAAAAAAAATACATATAATTTATTAGTCTACACTTACCTGGCATAAATCACAAAACTTTTCTGCGCATTCAGCAAAACGGTCAAGTCATGAGTATCAACAGTAAAAACTGAAGTTTGTGCACTGCTAGAAACAACTGGTGTCAAACAGAATATTATTTATCGTAAAAGTCTTTAAATATTTATTTAAATCTTACTTGTTACTATTACGGCCAGCGCTCGCAGCAAAATGCACGTGCAGCGTGTCATTTTTAATTATTATTTTAGCAAAGCCTGGAAATTAAATATTTCATCATTATTTATTTATTGGTCACACATATTTTTATTTATTCTGTGCAAAATTGTATGCACTTATGTTAGAAACAACAAATAACGCAACATGCTCAAAGGGAGAAATATTTCCTAAGAAAGAAATAAATCAAATAATAACTCAATTCTAGCAAATTCTAGAATTCTAGCCTCATAGAGAGTTTTATAATTTTGTCGTAAAGTTTGTAAGGTATTAAGTAATTATAATATTTATCTGAATCGGTAGCTGTTTCAGCCTTATCTGTGTATCTGTCCTCATTTTGTACACGAATTTTTTGAATAAGTTTAACTTCTGAATTTTTACAGCTTTCTACTTAAAAATTTTCTGCATTGGTTCACCTTTTTATATACATTCCTTTAAGATTAAAAGATTGTTTTTCGTTTTAAATAAAATTCCTTTTTTATTAAGATATATATATCTTAATAATATATATATATATATATATATATATATATATATATATATGTGAAGGATATGCAGCAATAGGTGATAAAGGAACAATCGTTAGGAAGCTATATATCATATCTTTTAATATTTTTTACGCATAGCGTAAATAATAAATATACTTTTAAAATTAAATTTTGAGAAATGTACGAAGTTAATTGTTTTTATTTTTTGGATTTGCCAGCAGACCAATCTCAACAGGGTATTTATTCTTCGGCACTTATTTTCTTTCTGTTCATTAAATAAACACCTTTAATTTTCTAAATTGTTTTTGGGACAGATGTTGATTCTGCTCAACAGATTCTTCTGAAGATACAACAAGCAACAATGTTATTATTGTTGCTAATGATGATATATGTGTAAAAGATTCTGTTTTTACTTAACTGAAATCAACATCTGCCACTCAAACTCCAATCAGCATTGTCATATACAATATATGTATATATATATAGTGACATATCCAGATCATGCAGATCTCTCATGTCCACACTCACTGCGACAACGCCACGCGCAGATCCCTTATGCAACATCAGAAAATTTCTCCAATAACAAACCCAACCGGATATTCTAGCATAAGCAATTTTACTGTAAAAAAAACGCTTCCATAAGCCAATAATGAAATAAGACGCAAATGCGAGCTTTCATTATCGATTAAACCAGTAGCATAAGTAGAGTTATATTTTGTACACCAAACTGAACAGACGTGTTTTGATGAATAAAGAATTATATTTTTTAAATCAAATACCGTAATCAGACATTCAATTATATATATATATATATATATATATATATAAGTTTTTAGTTGATTGCACCTGAAGTGCGTTGATTGAGAGATAAAAAATATGTTCAATCAAATGAAAATTGCGAGAATGCGATTAAATTAAAGGGCTGTTAACAACGAAGAAGAATAAGACAAATAGCTGCATGGCTTAAATTGAAAGCCGGACAAAAACTGTTATTAATTTATTGATTGACACTTGAAATTGCTTGCGCGTTTTTTTGAAAACTTCATTACAACTTCGCGGCAAATTTTTATTGTGCGACCAACAACAAAAAATCTATATTTTTTATACGCAAACGCTGAGCCAACAATTATTCACATAAATTGCTATATATAAATATATAGAAACGTTTGCAAATCAGTGATAATAGCAATGAGTATTGTCATGTTTTATGGAGTGGTTCTCAAGTACAACTCAAATTGCCGCATGTTGCAAACGAACAGTCTCGCACCTAAAAAAAAAAAATAACAAGCTTTATTTAATTTCATCTCTTATTAAAGATGATGTTGCAAAAAAAAATATTATATTTATATATACGATAAAGCCAGATCGGGTGTATTAATAGGGCAATTCTGACAAGCCGATAAAGATAAAGATATCTGAATCATTATACACAGCACATCAAAATACCGGTCTAATTAGAATTACAAACGATTAAAGTAAAAACTGGTCAAGTTAGATATTTCATGCAATTCTCACTGAGCTCAATCTGTAAATAAACAGACAGCCAGCAAGAAAAATATATATATATTAAAAAAAAAATACATGTGCTTGTATTTGTGTACATACAAAAAGAGCGCTTTGCTGACTTGACAAATTGTATAAATAAACGATAAAAAAAAAAACAGAGCTTCAGCAAAAAAATTTTAAGTCTGTTTTTATTTATTGTTTTTTTTTTCCAGCCGGATTAGAACTTTCACTTGGCAACTTTTGTAGAAATCGACTGATTTCTGAACAAAAACAACACTAATCGTTACAGAATTTAAGTAATTTGTGTCTTATCACGAAGGATATTGAGTTTAATTCATGCACAAGTCGAATTAATCATCGCGTCTGTTTTGCACTCCGAAACAATGTGTTTAACTGTGTTTTAATTAAACAGGCTTCGTTGCTGCCGATGCCCCGAACTGTAAATAATGCGTGCGTGTGTTTGCTTAAACGATGGCAACAACGGCCGACTTACTGACTGACTGTCAAAATACTGACCGACGCCAAACTGCACAGCGCCAAATACACTTATACTGGAAGTCAGAGTCACACACTGCAAATCCGTTGATAATTTCCCATCACAAGCGCAAGCAAGCAGAGCAGGCAAACAAACGTTCGCCAAACGATTGAAGCATTTGTTTTTGTATTGTTTTGGTTTTTTTTTGGTTTATTGGTATTTGGTTTTTGCACTTCACATTCACATATAAATTCGAGTTGAATATTCGAGTGTGTATGTAATATTTGTTTTATTTTTTATTTCTAAAATATGCAAACTCATTTTGGTTCTCCCAAGTGCGTAATTGAATAACTCTTTTTATTTATTTATATATTTTAAAATTAAGTGTTTGTAAATGTAATTTTAAAAAATACTTCATTTTATTATTATTTATTTATTATATTGTTATTATTATTAGCAACAAATGAAACAATCGATTCATATTCTTTCTTCTTTTAATTATTTTTAGTTTAAATGTTAAAAACAGTTATTATTATTAATAACTTATTACAGCCTTTTAATCTTAACTTAGCTTTAGAACAACTGCACTTTACTTGATATTTTTTTATTATGATTCTAAGAAATATGAATTTCTTAGAAATGAAATAATATTAGATGGGAATATTGTCATAGCAGCTGTGGCCCATTAACTAAATTTCAAGGTTGGCTGGCACTAGGTCAATGCTACCTTTTATTTATTAATAACAAACAAGGTTTATGTGAGTCAAATAATTGTTATGACTACTTAAAACACATTCTTACTTTTCCTTGTTATATAAGTACGCGTAGCATAACTATATGTTACAAAATTATTGTTTTTTCATCGATTTGGATTAATTTAATTTATAATAAACATATAAAGAATACCTTTTATTAATTTATTTTCTATATTGAATTGATAGCAAATTAATGAATTAAAAATTGTTATAAAACATGCACAAAATTGAATCTCACATAAAGTATATACCTTAAGCATCATTTTTTGAGTCGTTAAACTTGATTCATCATTATCATATAAAAGCTACAAAGTTCATAAAAATTCTGGTGACATTGACATTGTTTTACAAATAATTGAGGGCCTTCAGTTCCAATATTAATTTCCTATTTAAATTGCATTTCTGAGATAAGATTAGCTTACCTCACTTCCAGATTGCAGGTCCATTTTCTAAAGACACGATTGTAAATAGTAATCAGCAAAAGTAGACAAGATAACAAAAATCATATTGAACACGTTTTAACAGTTTGTAAAAAAAGTTATTTAATATCCACACAGGCACACACATGCACAACAAGCCGCATCTAAAAAATAATAAATTAAACATCAAGGAATATAACTGAACATAACTGAATAAATTCACAACTTATTTGGTCAGTTACTTATATATACTTGATACAATTTTGCAAACATTCAAAATTCCAATTAAATATCACAGTTTACAAACTGATATTATGCGAAATGATTGAATAAATAAATTAGAAATTATATATGAAGATATATTGTGGGATTAGGATGCGGCGTTCGTAGTGTGTAGGCAGCAAAAGAAAGGCACAGTTTCAGGCAACTATAGCTGAGTATTCTGTAATATACTCCTAATATATATATATATATATATATATATATATATATACGTATAAATATTCCAGTTCAGGATTAATCACTGCTGCTTGTTGTTGCTGTGTGCAGCGCGTCGATTCTTCTCGAGGATTAAAGCGCGTCTGCAAAACGAAGTAGAAACAGAATTAAGAATAAATATTAATATTGACTATATCTATATAGTGAAATTAAACTCACCGATATCGCTCGTAGAAGCCAACAATGGTGCCCAGTTCCTGCTTGAAGAGACGCACCAGCATGCTATCGAAACCCTCCAGTTCGGGCAGACTAAACATGTTGAAATGCAGCAGATGATCCTTTGTGGAGTCCGCCTCCGAATAGACAGCCAACCATTTTGGTATCTCCTCCAGCAGATAGGGATTCGCCGGCACCAAAGCGTTGTGGGTGTGCGACGGCGGTGAATACATTGTTGCCTCCGGTCGAATGGCTTTCGGTGGCTCCGCGGACGTTGTGTAAACGTAGTAGGAGGTGAGACAAGGATGCTGTCGCTGGCATTGGCCCGTATACTGATTCTCGTAGTAGGTTCCGTGCAGCTTGGAGACGACACGACGCCAACCCACCGGTAAACCTTCGCGCTCTAGCGGATGATTCCAGTGCGTTGTGTGCGCATTGTGATCAATGTAATATTTGCGACCGTGCAGTGTGTATTGTGTGGCCCAACCGGGTGGCAGTGGCAACTCCTCGCTCTCGCTCAGCGATTGCTGTGACGGCACCTTTTGCAGTGCTCCATTGCCGTTGTTCGCGTCCGTTGAGGACGCATTCGATGCCGGCGGCGTTAATGGCGGTGCATACAGCGATTGTACAGAGGCGGAGGCGCCACGAACGCTGCTCGAACTGCCGCCCAACGAGCCGATGGAGGGCACAGGCAAATGATGGGGATGCCCACGTGCATGTGGATGCAGATGCGCATGCTGATGTGGATGCTGTTGATGCTGTTGCTGCTGCTGCTGCTGCTGATGATGATGATGATGATGATGCTGTTGTTGTTGAGCTAGCGTCGCTGAGGATGCCGTTGTGTTGCTATAAATGGGAGATTCGGAGCGCTGGGATTGAGTGGCGCGCATCGAGGAGACACGATACGGATTCTCATAGATAGGATACGAATCACTTGAATAGCCAGTCAATTGCTGTTGCTGCTCCATGGGTGATCTGCAAGGAATATAGATTAAGGAAAGCAGATTGCAAACCCAATCCTTACCTTGTGAGTGGATAACGCGTCTGATGACTTTTGGCGGCGACGGTTGAGGCATCGAAACGCAGCATGGAACCATAGGCATTTTGTTGTTGCAATCGCTGCTGCTGTTGCAACGCAAACTGTGCCGGGGAGGAGGAGGAGACGGAAGAGTTGGCTGCTTGTTGTCGTGGCATCTGTAGCATATTTGCATAGGATGCGCTAAGCAAGCCCTGATCTTCATCATAACTAGTTGTGGGCAGATGCGACTGCGAATGCTTCTGCGTGGAATAGCTGCGCTGAAATGGCGACGACGACGGTGACGATTGCTGGCGACGCATCCGCTCCATTTGCTCAATATTCACATAGTTGTTGTTGTTGTAATTGTTGTTGCCCTGCAACATTAGCTGGCTGCTGCTACTTGCGCCACGAAATTGTGCTGGAGCATGTGTCACAGCATTATTATTGGTGTTGTTGAGTGGCAGCTGACTTTGTGCGCGCCGCGCATGATAATAATCCGGCTGGGCATCGTTGCAGGAGTACGTGTTGCGACTACTACTCGAGCTGCGCAGCTGCTTAAATTCACACGATGGGGAGCTGCTCGCGCAGCGTTGCAGCGACTTCTTTTTCGCAGCTGCAGCAGCGGCAGCCGCATTCCGCTGATTGTGCTGCCCCTGATCCGTGTAGGACGTCCACACATTGATCACCGGTATTTCCGGTGGCGTCTCCTTTTTCACATACTTACCGACGACGCCCTCCTTGTGTGCCTGCGTTTTGTCCTTGCTCCGGCGCGAGAGCATCGTCTGTTTTCGATTGCACAGCAAAATTGTTAAATAGTTCATGCAACGCCGACGTCGTCTTTTTTTCGTCTTCGTTTGTCTTTGAATTTAGCTGTTTTACTTTATTATTTGCTACTGCTAAAATTTCCTTAGTGCATTTTAAGTGTGTGTGTGCGCTGCGAGCCACTGTTAACTGGAGCCGAGTACATGAACAGTTCAGCCAGTTCCGTGATCAGTCGATATTAGAATATATAACGCGGTTTGCTAGTTTTGAAAGTGTATACATTTTAATTAAAAATTAAAATTAATAACTGTTTATGGATAATGTTAAAAAACATAGTTTAAATGTACTGCAAGCTTTGTTTTGAAAATTTATCATATCGGTAACCTATCGATAGGCATCGATTGGCTCTCGCCGAACTGCCCACTTGTTCAATGAGCAATTTTAATTCGATTCGATTTCTAAGATTTTATTTCAGTTTCGAACAACTCAATAAATGTTTACATTTCGAATCAAAAACAATTAATTATTGATGCTACTCCACACTTTTAATGGTGTCCCTGGGCCTCAGCCTCCAGCTGTTCCTTGGACTTGTAACCGACCTGCTCTTCGGGCGTGTGTGGCCAGAAAGTGGGCTTGTTTAGTGGATCCAAAGCGCTGTCTGGGAATGCATCGCGATAATCCTCCATGGTCATCTGGTCGTATGGCAGCAATGCCTTCAGATGGGCAATCTCTTTCTGATAGTTTTGAATGCGCTGCTCCGACGCCTTCTTGTACGAGCCAATCTCCGACTGGGATTCTTTGATTTCGCCATCCACCTGCGCAGACACATTGTCCTTGGGATATGGCACCGAAACCGCATCATACTGCTTCTGGAAGGTATCGACGAGGCCGGCAACGGGAATCAGGCGCTTGTAGTAGGCCCAGTCGATCTTTGGCGGTGTCTCCGGATTTGCCATCACGGCACGCACATAAATATCAGACTTGGTCTTGAAGGCACCAAAGCTGCTCTTTTGGTTCGCCGGAACACGTTCCGCGAGTGCGGACCAATTTACGGAAGATGCGGCAATTCGGCGAGCGGCCATTTTTATGCTAGAAATGAAAATTGTTTTGGTAGTTTAATCAAGCAAGTGGAATACACTTATGCACAATTATCTTCAAAGTTCCCAAAAAGTTTTGCTTATTTTCAGTTTGCAGTCAAAATAATTTTTTTGCAACAATTATGTAATTTTAGTCGCAACACAAAATGTACTACAAATACATGGAATTGCTACCTACAAATGAAATTATATTATATAAAACGTGTGCACTGCAATTAGAGTTTCGTAAATTGATTTTAACCTTTTTTCTATTAAATTATTATGTATAATTCTTAAAGGCAAATTTTCACTCGACTTACTTCAATAAAAGACTTATTATCGACAGGTAGGCCTATCGAATAGTTGAAGTCTAGAATCGTTGGCATAACATTTGTGTTACTTTCAACATTTGGTCACACTGGTCACTTGTTATTGCTGTTGTGAAGCAATTGTAATTGTTGCCATAGTTCTTGAATTAAAATGTTGAAACTTTTACCACAAGGATTGCAACAGATGCGCGCGCTTTCATCGGCAACGGCATCCGTGACGCGTTTACATCGATCTGTGTATTGTCGCATTTATCCAACAGTTGTTGTGCATCCCGATGGATCTACGATTAACATTCGATATCACGAACCACGTAAAATAATCAAGGTAAATTACATAAGTGTTGGGAAGAATGAATGTTATTTCTTAACATTTAAAATTTCAGCTGCCTCTGGATCTGAGCACACTGTCCGATGCGGAGCGCAAGGCTCGCTTGGAGGCCCGAAAGCCGCGAAAGAAGGTGAAGATTATGGACGAAGTGGAGGACAATTTTAATGCCAAAAAGTATATGAAGTTCATTAAGAAACATAAGTAGCCTTTATATTACAATAAGGAAATTTCGATTTATTGTTAAAATAAACCAATTCTGATGTCCAAATGTGCTGATCGAAACAAAAAATAAAATAATGTATTTTTATGGCAAACTAAAAAAAATACCATATTTATGTTTAGCACTGTTAGCGGTCGGTATATTTGCGTTGGCCTAGTGCGGTCACTCTTGCGAATTTAATATGTTAAAGTAATCGAGACAGAAGCGAAGCTTGACGTGCTTTCGCGTCGTGGGTTATTTTGCATACGATTTTACGCGATTGCAAATACAAATAATAAACAAAAAATACTCATTGCCTCTTTTTTGCATATATATAACTTTGCACATCATTATAAATACTTATCGAATCGGAATGTGGGCTCGTTAAGTGCATAATAGAAAAATGTTGTCGTCTATAAAGAAAACGTACATAGATACAAATAAATATGTATAAATGTATGTAAACAAAACGAAGACATTAAATTAAGTGAAATTTTGCTTCCAAGCACCAAGAAAAAGTTGTAATTTTGTGTTCATCTTGTGATTGTGTTTTAATTTCAAATTTGAATACAATTGCAGCCAAAAAGAAAAAAAACACATACACAAAACGCACTTATTGGATTATAACAACTAATATAACTGGTAAATATATATATACAAACATTGTTATTATTTATATACATTTTTGTTTATAAGTTAAAAAAAAAACATTAATTAGGATTTTTTCTTTAAATGGGATCTAAAATTGCATTTGTATGTAATGAGTGTATGTGTAGGCGTCTCTGCTTTATTGTGTCTGTGTGTGTTGGTCTGTGCTGATCTATGTTGGTGTATGTAAGTACTTGGTACATGTTTCATTCTCTTTTCTGCTGCATTTTCGTCGGAAGCGTTTGCTGCCCATAGATTTGACCTTTGCCTGGGACAGTACATCAATATTTCTGTAACAAAATATTTTTAAATATTCCCCATATAATTCTTAAATAGATGTCTGTATTTTTAGAAAAATATATATTAAGTAAATATCTGTAGTTATTATGCATATGATACATAAGTTTTGCTCTGCTTCTGCCCTTTGCTCCGCCTCCTCATTTATGTCTGTCTGGCTGTGTATGTGTGTGTGTCGGTGTGCGCTTGGAATGCTGTTTTAATGCGGGGAGCTACACAGACACACACACGCATATCTAAATATTTTTGTAAGCAGCGGAAATGTAAAAATAACACAAACTAAGCGCAGATGATGGGAAAGAAGCTTCATCGTCTCGTTTTCCAATACCATCAAATTGCATTCTCTTTTTCTTTTCTTTTTCTTTTCTCGTGTTTTTCCTCTTTTTTCTTTTTACTGGAAAGACACTTTTTAACGTAAAGTGCAAAATGCGGCGACAGATGTTTCACTTCTTATTATGCATTCATTCATTCATTTATTTGTATGTGTTTGTGTGTGTGTATATATGTAAAATGATTGGTGCATTTGAAGTCAGTGTGAGTGATTCAGTGTGATGCTTATTGGATTTGGTGGTGGTGGTCGGCGGCGGCCAAGCACCAATTGTAGTTTCCGTTTTGCACCTTTTTTCGCTTGATGCCAGCTGCATATTCACTACGTATATGTGTGTGTTGGTTTGTGTTTGTGTGCCTGCACTAGTTGTTTTTTTTGCTCTGTCGTTTGATGTTCGTCTTCTGGTTTAGTTGTAGTTTTCTCTTCTTAATTTCTAATTCTACTTGCACTTGAAGTCGAAAATAAACCAGGCAAAAACAATTTCTTTTTTTTTTGCATTATTAAGCTAATTTACTTAATTCTCAAGCCTCGAAGTACACATTTGCACAGTGCAAGAATTTACAATTGAAAAATTTCGACGACTTAAAAATTCTTGATTAAATTCTTTGCACATCAAATAAATTGACAAGTAAATATCCCAATATTATTTGTCTACTGCCAAAAAAATGCCTTTCGCTGCAGACTGTTTCCCATTTTGTCAAAAGTTCCAATTGGGGGAAAAGTTTTTTTTGATTTGATTTTGAACTTATTGTTCCACTGTGTGACTATTTAAATTGTTTTTATTTATCTGTGTCTGGTCTCTGAGTCTCTCTCGGTCTTCCTTCAGTGGCCCATTTGCGTCTTATATGTTTTTGTTCTTAAAAACTCTAGATCGCTTTGTTTATAGAACTTTATCATCAGTTGTTTGCATTGTGTTCTTAATTATTGTCATTTTATTGTGCGCTGACTCAAAAAGGGGGAGGGGAAAATAAAAGAGTTTATTGTCTTTGTGCAATATCCGGGAAATGTTTGAGAAAATCGCGAAAATGGCACACAGTCTTCAAGCAACTGTGATCCAGTGTGGAAGGCTAGTCTGCTGATACTCCTGATATTTCCTACTAAAAGATCGCGTGTGCTTTAAGCAATGAAAGAACAAATTCTTGATTATTTTTTATGTGCTTCTGTAATGCCTTAAATTTGCAGTAACATTCCGAGGTATTTTATTAAAGCTTTTTGTGATAAGTTTTCTGGCCAAGTTTTCGATTTGCTCGGCTATTTTTGCCATTATCTTATCTCAAGGTTTGCTGATAAAGAGGTGAAATCAAATTGCCAACTTGATGCTGTTGTCATAATATTTCCGATTAGAACACACACACAACAGGCAACTATTTGTTATGTCATCATCATTTGTTTATCAGTCCTTGCAGCTGCTCGCGATTGTATTCGCTAACCACAAACCATATATTTTGTGGATTTTTTTTGTCGTTTTTCGGCACAACTCAGTTGAAGGCACAAAAGCGACGATAGCGCAGTTCCATTGTACTGCGCCCACTGTCCCTGGTGGCTACAAATTCTCGAATATATTCGTTGTTTAAAATAAAGTGTTTGCTGTTGGTTTTTTATTGCAAAAAAGTGTTATCAAAATAGCAAATAACTCTGAAATTGCACTGCAATTCAATTCAATTCAATTCAATTCACGTCACTTTAAATCACGCGCACCCGTGAATACTAAATAAAGTAAAGATACCTGTTTGCGAAGTTTAAGGCAAGCTAAATTTAAATATTTATTATCTGAAAATAGTCAATTATCGTTTCCATTGAGATGTGAGCTGGGCAAAGTTCGTTCAGTACTTATTTGAAATCTTATCAACTTAAATTGATATAGAAATATATATATTGACATTGAAATGCTTCACCTAAACTATTCAGATCATGTTTTATATATTCCGATTTAACCATGAGCCAATTTAAAAGAAGGTACCTAACTTAAGCACGTAACTTTACAAAATTTTGGTATATCTTACCACAAAAAAAATAAATCTGTTTGCGGACCAAACAAATATTGTTCTTGCTTTTATTGATCGCAAAAGCCAAAAGATGTCAACAAAAAATATTGCTTTTTTCCATTTGCTTCGTAAGAAAGCAAACAAAAATATAGATTTGTGTAGTATAGCAGCGGAAGAAAAAATAACACCAAAATAATAATCTGTATTTAGAAGAGTATTTTGTTTGACGTGCATTTAGTAAAATCCTAAAAATCATTCAATAATAGAGCATTCTAGTCTTTAATATGGAATTGAGGCTTAGAATGTATTCCAAAAATATTGAAAAATAGTGAGTGATTATTTTTAAAATATCTCTTTTATAAATAAAGATAATCTCTATTATTATATTCAGAAGAGAGTTAAAAATCGTGATTGATTGCAAAGCCATTTTGAAATAATGTATATTGTAATAAAGATATAATATTAATAATAAAGGTATAATATTAATAAAATAACCCTTTTGGATTATAATGTTTTTAATAATTCAAAAAATGTTCAAAAAGATATTCTAAAAAATGTCGGCAATAACTTCAGCATATCAGATTATTATTTTACATTGTCTTTGAATCGCAATAATAATAAATAATCCTATTCTACACATAATAAGATAATAAAGCTCATAATATGGGGATATATTATTCAAAGTTTTCCAACATATAAAACTTTAAAGAAACATTTTGTAAGCTATCCATTAATACAAGTGCAAATTATTTTTTTGTAGGCACTGTGTGCGCACGTGTGGACTAACCATAAATATTTGGCTAGGTAATTAATGGTAATACGAACAATTTTTATAATCGCACTTAAGCTAAAGCAAAACAGCACACGTTCAATTAACAGAGATAGTATAGATATTGTTGAAGATTGAGCAAAATTTATAATTATCATATTGATTATAATTATTTGCAAGGCGTTTTAATGAAGGTTGTTCAACTTACACAAAAAACAGTGTGCATATTAAACACAAATTATTGTTTAATTTGTTTACTAAACTTTATTTTCTTTTCTTTTCCTCCTTAGATTTCCAGAGCGCTTCCTTTTGAGTCAAATCTTCCGTTCCATTCTGTGCCAAACTGACTAATGACGTCACAGCCCCTCTTTTTTTAATGTCATTTAACAGAAACACATATACAAAATTGTTGTGAATTAATTTGTATTTAGTTTCTCACATAATTGTCAATTAACTTGGCCAAATATTTGTAGTTTTTGTAACTGCTGTGTCACGGTCAACCAATTGGTGACCGTCTTGCTTGCAACGTGTTCGTGTTGCACCAACCTACACCACCACCCACTGTGAGTGTTTCCCATGTGAGTTTGCCAGAAACCAGCGCAGCTTAATCCAGCAAAAAAAAAAATCCTTCCAATATTTAACAAAAACAAAATACGTCGTAGCTGATAAAAATGAGCCTAAATCAACACAGTGGCCCCGGTCCGCCGGAAAACCACATCAACAGCGGCAGTATCACAAAGCAGGATAGATTCTGCGATCAGGTGGATTCCGCCAATCCGTTCATGTGGCAGGACAACACATCGGGCATGTGTGGATCGTCGGCGTACAGAGTTGCCGGCCTGCAGGAGAAGGCAAATGGTGATATGTTCCCGGCTGATACGACATCCTCGGTGCTCTACAAGGACAGCAGTAATGCGACTAACGCTAATATCCCCATTACCGGTAGCGTCACCAATGGCCATCCACCGCCACCAGTGGCACGCACCATATCCTCGGATCGACTTGTTACCGGCTCGTCGTGCAAGGCTCTGCGTACGGCTGTCTCAGCTCTATATTCGGTTGATGATTTTTTCAAGGAAAAAATCGGATCCGGTTTTTTCTCGGAGGTTTATCGGGTAAGTGCGAAACACTTTTTTCTTTTTCAAATTGGTTTTTATCAAAAATATACATGCATAGTAATAAGCTGTTGGGAAACACTTCTCATATTAACTAGTTTTTTGAACATACCGAGCTGTAGTCAGAAACATGGCTTTATGTTCTACACACAAATCTGTGAAATGTATGCTTATATACATATATAATAATCATTCGAAAGTTTCTTCTAAGCAGCTCTTCATAATTAAAAGGCGCTTCAGTTATTAAAACAGCATTTTAAAAGCTGTTAGAAACTTGTGCACCTAAAACGTTTTACAACGTTTAAAAAATAGGTAGAACGCTACAACTTTCGATTTTCTCTTCTTTTCTTATTGCTTTAGAACTTTTTTGGCCATGATTCAAAAATATGGCGTTTTACTCTTGAAAATTAAATATGAGAAGTACGATTCAATCTTATTGTTCTCATATGTTATTCTTGTAGACTGTGTTAACTTTTTATTTATTCTGTTCTTTGTTGAATTGTAAGAATTTCGGTTTTAATATGTACTTCTGTAATTTGACTGATAACATTGTTGAAGCCCAATTCTATCTATCAGGTAAACATTTTCCAGATTGTATATTTGAGTGAGAATTCATAAAGGGTTATATTCAATAATATTAATTGAACTTGTATAGCCATGATTGATATATATTGCGTCTTACTTTTGAAAAGACACCTTTTTGACTCAAAAATTCAATCTTATTGTTCTCATATATCTTTATTGTAGACTGTTTCAATTTTTTTCATTATTTTTTTTTGTTCTTTGTCAAGTTACAAAAAAAATTACAGCTTCATCCGGTTTTTTGGCTGATAATGATAGTGACAATGCTACTAAACATCTACATGATTATTTAATTTTGCTTATCCAAAATAAAGGGGCCATATTCAATATAATTAATTGCCACATACATCTTTTGTATCACATGATAAACGATTCAACCACAGACAAAATCACTGCGAAATAAACTCATTCAAATTTTTAAATGTCATCAAGGTATACAATTCTCGTTAACTTTCATTTTCGTTATTTTTGTGTGTTTGAAAAATTTGTATAGACAAATTTCGTTACTATTTTCTATTAAATATTTTGTCATGCATGCTTATAACAATGACGCCATGGAAAAAACGTTACAAGCCTTACAGTTTAGATACAAAGTATTTTTTCTTTGATGAAAGTTTAAAAAAAAAAAAAATAATATTACACACTAGTGTTTATTGTTATTCATTGATAAGTTCACATTAGCAACAAAAAAGAAAAAACACTCTTCACTTTCATAGTGAAATGCGCACATTTTATTTTTAAACAGTTTTTCGTAATTGATAAACAATTTATTTTCATATAGTTGAGTGTTCAGCTTTTGCGTGCGCATTTCTCACGTGGTCGTCGTCATAATTCGATGAATAAAAGTTCCATATGCATACACAATAAAATACCTTTCTGCGGTCTCCATGACGTCTGGATGCGGAGTAATCCTAATGTTGCGCGTGTTGTGTGTGAGGTGCGTTCACTTGTCCGTTATTCCATTCCATTTTTTTATTGCTTGGATGATTCGATTACATTTCCGGATCGCGTCGGTAGCTGCAAGTCAGAAAGTTCACATTTAGGATTAACTGTAATTTATAATTATAGTTTGCCTTTAATGCTGTGCTTTGCCGCGTCTCTGCTGCAATCGAAGTGTGTCGACGTAATTAAAATGTTGCCAAGATTTACTAAAATCATATCGTAAGCTTAAGCAGTAAAAAATAACGACCATAATTTGATTAAATAGTGCAGTAGTTTTTTTTTTTTGACTTAAATTTGCTTTACCTGATTGAAAAAAAAAGAAACGCACACAAAACGATTTGAAAGGAAAATCAATTTACATAACACTACGCTTAGTTTTGCGAAAAATACAAAAAAATGCTTAACGCACTAATCAGCCGGCAAAAACACTTTTAATAACAAAAGCTGTAACGTTTAATAGAAAGACGAAAAAAATAGCAAAAAAAAAGCAGCCAACAGCAGCCAATCCAAACGAAAGTCTTCAAAAGTCTTACATAAGATCAGGCAACCACAAACACAATTCCAATCAGTACCGTAATCATTTGGTATGTGCCTATTGTGATGTGTTTGATATTGTTTCCAGTATTGCAGTATTGCAGTATTACCTGTATTATAAACACTTCAAAGTTATGTAAAATTAATGATAACATATTTTTTTAATTTATAGAATAATCTTCATATTTTTTTTACATAATGTCCACTAAGTGAATGGTGCGTTTTTCTTTTTGTTTTTCTTTTGCTCAAACAAAACAAATCGATATTCATTAAGAGAAGACAATTTTGTTGACAGGACAGGACGTTCAACGTTTAATGGTATTTAACAACTCTGGCCATTAATAAAAGTCATTTCTTACTTTACTTGTTTGCCTAAATCATATATATATATATATTTACTTACTTTTAAAAAAGAAAGCAAATGAAAACAAATTGTAACGTTAAATGGTGTTTGTCTTAGCAAATTGGGAACATTTGCCGTTAGCTTGTTTGTTTGCTTAGTTAGTTAGGACCCAAAAAATAAACGACTGGTTGCACATGCAGCTGCCACATCGCCTGCAACAATTGCGTGCGCGTCCAGCGTGGAGACATATATATATATATAATTTTATATATATGTGTGATTTATATGTTTTAATTTGGAGTTGAATTCACTCCAACCGATGTTTTTTATTGACTCGCGCTGTTGAGTGTTTAAACCAACTTAGTTTACAAAAATTTGCCCTTGCTCATTACGTGTATAGCTATGTGAATGTTGTATGTATGTGGGTGTGTATGGGCCTTATCATTATATGCCCAATATCGTGTTATGTGTCATCTGTAAAGCTCCGTTGTGTGTATAGCTGCCAAACACCCACTTGCAGCTATTTTTACACTACACGCGCCCCACGTCGCGTGATCTGCCCACAAAATGTTGGTACGATTTGTAAGTGTGCCAAATAATTTTACGATGTTGCTTGCTTTCGAGAATCTTTCAAAAATATGCATATATACATGCATATATACTTGTTAAGGTGTGTGAAGAAAAAAGTAGACACATTCGCTGAACATGTTTGTATGTATGTATGTATGTATGTAAATCACATAAAGGGGCTACAGTATATCAATGAAGACAGGAATTGGCGTTATATGATGTGCACATCAAGTGCACAACACTTGCCAATAATTTTAGGGTTTGTTAAACAAGAATGCAGGCAGAAACATTTGTTCAAATATTACTCACTTATTAGCTTATTTTTTGTTGTCTATTTTATGACTAAACAGCCGTCAATTAAAAAAATAATTAATTACACTCATTAAATTATTTTGTATGGTTTTGTTTAATGTGGACTTAGTAGCTGACAATTTTTAAACAACGTTTTATAATAAAACTCATTTATTTGCTTTATGGACTAAAAGTAATTCACATTTTTTTTAAATGATCTGTTTTGTATTTATTTATTTATTTAATAGTTCAAATTAAAATGTCTAAATCTAATTTAAAAAAAGGCTGAAGGAAGTAATAAAATTAATAACGTCAAATAAAATACAATTAAATTAAATGATTTATTAAATATAATATCATGGGTAGGGTTTAAGTATTTTAAATTCTTATTATTTGTGGGGAGTCACTCAGTCAAATAATTCAGATTTAACGCACAGGAATAAGGTTTAAATATGTTAAGTGTTAAGCTTATTATTTTTATTGGGTGATTCCAAGCCATAAATACCCAAAAAAAAATAAATAAATAAAATAAACATGATTTTCTTTTGCCATCTATTTGAGCATGATGCATTGCAAAAAACAATGCAATTGATGCACACTTTCTATTTCAACTGCACGCGACAACTGCTCACAAGTATTAATGAAACAAAAATTACAAATTTGCGACTGTGTATGTGTGTGTGTGGGAAGTGTTTTTGCTGGGGGGGGGGGGGTTATTGTACTTGATAGGGGTTTCCATATACATGGTACATATCATATGGGGATAAGTATGTAAAAACTTGTATACGGTTAATTTCCACCGGTGTTTTTTTTGAAACGAAACTAAAGAGCGCGAACAAACCAAACTGAAGACGCCAACACCATTGGCAACAAAATAATATACATTGTGTGTTTTTTTTGTGTTGTTTTTTTTCTCTCACATTTGAAATGTGAAATTGAATGAGCTCTGATGCGCGGCTTGGTTGCTTGCTTGGCATACCGTTAGCCCCCCTGCAAACTCCTCCTGCTTGATTTGTGCAGCCAACTGTACCTACTCCAAAACTGCTACAACTCCTATCTTGAGTGTGTGTGTGTGTGTGGGGTAAAAAGCAATTATTTATTTCTTATTTTGCAGTAGCAGCATTTCACTTTTCTACTTGACTTTTATACTTACCACGGCTTGGTGCCTTGCAAAAATTTTGTTTTATTATTGTATTTTTTTTTTTTTTTTTTTGTGAATCCGAGTGCATGTGAAGTTTTGTTATTGAACTTATGAGATTATGTTACATATTTATACGTTAGTTAATTAGTTATGTATTCATAATTGCTCGTTCGTAAAGTGCCGTAAAGTGAAAAGTTTTTAGCATATTGTTATTCATTGTTGAGTTATGAGTTCATTTTCGATTAGTGTATAAGTAAGCTTTGTAATATTAATAGTTAAGAAATATTTTAATTGTGAAATTTACTATCATAGCGATTGCGAGAAAAAGTATAACATTATAATATAAGAAATAAAATCATTTGCTCTTAAGTACTATTGCAATTCCATTCGGTTACTAATATTGTCAAAAATCAAAAGCAGGAATAGGATGTGTTTAAGTAGTATAAATGTAGATGCCAAACCATAGTCGAAACGGTGTTTTTTTTACTTGCTCAACTATATAAAACGTATTTAAACATAAGTTTAACAAATGTTCGTACAATCTTGTCTGTCAAGTAACATGTCTTAAAGCTTATTTAAAAAAGGGAAAAATTGTTCTTACTATCGAGTAGGGCCTCTTTTTGCCCTTCTACCTGATTAAAATGTAAGCGCTTACTTCTGACCAAGTTTCTGATGTCATTAGTAGTAAATAGGATTAAGATCCAATGGCTGGGGTGGGGTTTTTAGCTGTTCACAGTGGCTAATCATCAAAATCGTTGATTTCGCTACTACTCGCTGCGATACTTATCAATAAGAATGAAATAAACTTTATCTGCGCATTTCATACGAGATCTTTAGTTATATATTTGATAATGTGATTTTCACCGGTAATCGATTCTTATCGCTATTAAGATAATGATTCAATTTATGGCAGTGCTTGCCATACCAAAATTTTGAGTATGTCCATAGCACAACATTCTGAGGCACGTCAAGAAATAAACATTGTGCTGACTATTTATTTAACACAGCAGGCAGTCTGCGCTTAATTTTTGTTTTGCTTAGTATTGATATACATAGGCAAAAGGCGTACAAAAACTAATTGATTTTTACGCTGTGTGTTGTGTGTTGCATAATCGTAAAAAGGCGCCCATAGAAAAACAAAACACGAGAGAGATAAAATGTTAAATGCAAACTCAATTAAGCTTCTAGGTAAAAAGCCCATCAGTTGTAAACAAGCCTCAGTCCATTTTGCAGCAAACTAGTTTATTGTTAGTTGCACTCACTCAGTACTGCTTCTGCCTGCCTGCTTGCGCCCGTAAATATGATTGAAAATGTGGTATTTGTATATATAAACATATTAGTTGATGGGTGTATCTCTGTATATCTCTCTCTTTCTATCTGTATTCCCCACTCTCTCTCTCTCTCTCTTTCTATCTGTCTGCTTGCTCCACACATGAAATAGGTGTTTGAACATGAGTATTGATCAAAAGTAAACCGATACAGACGAGCCCAAACATTTACATAACTCTTTGGCTTTTCCGTTAACAATTAAAATCACATAAAATGCAAAAGCAACAACAAAAACAACATATTCAAAACGATTAGCTATATGCAATCGATGCAATAAATGGTTGTGTAAAGTCTTGCAACCAAACTCCTCGACACAAATGGAAATACTTTAAGTCAGTATAATTAACGTTATGTGTATTATTAAACTATTTGCTGTCACATGTATAATTAAATGTGATTACGCCTACGAAATACACACATAAAACGTTTATTTTTCATTTCATTTGTTGGACTGATTATGGGCAGCAAATTACCAAATTATTTACGATAGCCAAATTAACAAAAATAAAAAAAAATGAAACATTATTGTGTGTGTACATATACATTATCTTAAGCGATTATTTTTGTATTGTTCTGTGTGATTCTGATAAGATTGCACAAACATTCAACAATGTTGCTACAGCAGTTAATTAATTTGCAATTCATGGCTATGCAGTTATAAATATTTTCGGTTTTAAGTTCACCTGTCTTGGCCAGATGCCCATGTTCAAATTAAAACCGTTTTATGGTTCAATCTTGTAGTAAGATCGATTGGCAATAGAAATACGCAGCATACACTGCAAAAAAAAAAATAGCCACGCTTTTGTCACCAAGCTTGAATCAGTTTGTGATTCAGAAAGTATATTTGTTCCCTTGTTTGGCGGCATAGTTTTAAAAATTAAATAAGTGGTTAAGTGTTTCTTTTACATTTGTTCACTTGTTCAATTTTTGTATTATTTTTTATATGTACTGCAATATTTTTCGTACATCTGTTTTAAGTACAAGAAATAACTTCTAGTATTCCGGGCGATTTTCTTAAATGATGCATGATTTTTTCGGAGTGTAGCTTCTCCCTGATAAAGATCAGAGAACATTCATTTTGCCACATTGGATCACTATACACTTGATGCTCGACTTGCCCCGATCACAACATGATGATTAGGCAATTAAATTTGAGTCTAGCAAGTCGCCATATGACTGTCGTATTTTGCACGACTTGTTAAATGTACTTGTTGAAAAATGTTAAATGTATAAAGCCATAAATAAAAAATAGATAAAATAACCGTTTAGCCGGCTTAGCCGCCACCGCAGATGAGTTGCACAATAGCAAAAAAGCATGTCCAAAAAGAAAAGAACGCAAAGTCAGCTTGGAGAAGTCTAAATACAAAGAGAGACGGACCAGACGCGCTTGGCAGGCGGCGTGAAAGAAAGCAAACTAGGCCAGATTCCATTCCAGTCGGCCGCCGACTGGCTAACAGTTTGTTTTGCTAATGGCGACGACCTCAATTTACCTGGTCAGAACAGCGAGCTGTTGTCTGTTAACAGTGGCGACACTCGCCAGCCCCTTTGTCTAAAAACTGGTCTTGATAATGCCTAGAATAATGGTAAAGTGGGAAAGAGGGGCCCTCTAAAAACTATAAACAATTTACAGCTGCAGGCTCAATATCTATATTAATATGGAATGGAATTTAGTATTAATTGGGTAAACTTCTAAAATAAAAATACAACCTTGCTTGCAACAAGCTGCAGCTTCCCAACAAACTATTTTTGCGCTGTTTGTGTGGCTTCAATACAGTTGATTTTCCTGTTCAACAATCTCTTTTGCTTTTGATCGACAATATTTTATTGAAAAACCAGCAACATAAGTGAAAAAAAAGAATAATAATACCCACACTAGAAATCGACGCGATTTAATTTTATTAAAACAATTGATCTAAAGAATGCAAAAAGCATATTTAAATTATTATTTAATATCTACTTTTGTTTTCAAACTAAAGGAAGTAAATGTTTAAACTCCACATAAATTTAATAATGAAGCATAAAATAATAATTTGAATTATTTTTGTGTTTAAAAATGAAAACATACTTAAATTCGAAATTGTAGTATTTCTGACAAGAAAGAAAACAAAAACAACGAGAATTTTTAAATTACCCTAACATTAAAATTGCCCTAAAAAAGAAATATAATTTCCGAGTTTGATAAATATATTTCTCAAATGCTTAAATGCTTGCCCTTAATCGACCAAAAACATCATGTTTATCTACACCACTTAGCAATACTTTCTACATTATTTTTTTTGAGTGTAGAATCATCTGACTTGCTGCCAACTTATTGCCGACGTATTGTTGACACAATTGTAGATTTTGTTTTTGCGAAAATAAACGGCACAATATTATCCGCTTGCCACAATTACTTAAATTCTCGTTGAATTTGCTGCCAGTTAGTGGATAATTTAAATATGTGTGAAATCGCATTGCTTTTTAGCTGAAGTATTTCAATTTGTAATCGAACACGTTTCTTTACAACAGGTGACATTGTGCTGTGCGTTGACAACTCGCAAGAGTTGCAAGCGATAATGCCTTTTTTGAGTTCAGATTTGTGGTTGCACAAAAAGCTTAACAAAAATAATGTAAAAAAACCAAAAAAAAAAAAATATAGCAGACGATCTTTTCAACATTCGTTCGACGTTCGTTGAAAAGTTGTTCAAACATGAAAAACGAAACGCAACTTTTGAAAATCATATTAAAAATGGTATTTGTTAACAGTAAAGCCCAAATTGCATGTGGGGAATTGTTCAAATAATTTCGCTGACGATGCAATCGATGTCAATCGTGGTCAATGCCGTTTCATCAAAACTAGTTTGGGAATATCTCCGAATGAGTGGACTTGAAACTTGAAGCTAAATTGTCCGTGTAACAAACAACAACAGCAACAACAACAACAGCATCATCAGGCGGGTTTTTGTTACCTGCTGCGGCTGCTGCTGATGTTGCCAGAGCTTCAAATGGACGTCTGTGACAGGCGTCCGGCAACTGGTTTGTTGCATTACACTACACGGCTTCATCTTGGTTTTGGTGGAAAAAGGATTTTTTTTTTTTGTATATTTTTGGTGCTGCTTATTTGTTGCAGCCGCTTGGCGCTTTCTTGTTGTTTTACTTCCGCAATTGCCATATCGCATTTCCCAGCTGAAAGTGAAAATACCGCAATACCATGCACCCAAATTATTTATGCTACCACATTGTCAAAATGTTGACATAACAATCATGTGTGGATGTAGTAACTAATTTACGCTATCAATTTTTTTTATATATAAGCAGAGAACATATATATCCGATTCCGAATTTTAAAAATATCATAATATTTTTAAATGGGGCAGTTTTTTTAAAATGTATTTTTTATATACTGAAAAAAATGATGACTTAATTGCTGCGCCTGCTTTGCCCAAGGCGGACACCTCCCATAACTGGATAGTGAATGTCCGGCAATATGAAAGTTTAAGTTTTTTATTGCCTAGGCTGTTAGTGGCTCACTGCAATAAAAAAGCCTTCCTTATAGTTATTACTATTTATTTATTCAATTTTTGTTGCTGTTATATTTTAAAATGTATACAGCCTTAAGAGATGTTTCCTTATAGTATTTTAAAATTAAAAAATGTTCAATAATTGCCTAGTGATGATCTCATTCACGCGCCTGTAAATCGCAAGCAATAGTCACCTATCCAGTTTATTTGTAATTAGAAATGATCTTTATTGTATCTGCTTGTTACTCATACGAATAGTAATTCTGTGCAAAACAGAAGAACAATTAAATGTGCACTTCAAGGATGCATCATTAATCATAATCATCTCATCTAATTTATTTAACTAGGTCACACATCGTACAACTGGCAAGGTGATGGTGCTGAAAATGAATCAATTGCGCGCTAATCGACCTAACATGTTGCGGGAAGTTCAGTTGCTTAATAAATTATCGCATCCTAATATATTAAGGTAAGTTCTCTCAAAGTAAAGCATTAACTAGAAAATAACTATGAATATTAACATAATATTACCCAGACAAAACTGAAACCCTCCTCCAAAATCATTTGTTTTCAAACAATGTTTCTACCAAAATGTACTTACAGCATTTGCAATTTGTCAGCACAATCACACATTAACAAAGTTCAACGCCATAATTAGACCTAGTAATTAATTAATTATGCATAGAGACCTTGAACTGCCCTCATTAATTGCAACAATTTATTCAATTTCATGCGAACAATTTGACACCTTAAACATCAACATTCCACATATAAAATTACTTTAAAACAAAAAACCAAAATCAAATTCACGTAGAAAAAGAAGACTCCTAGCACTGCTCCCCCTTTTTTAACCAATTTCGCATTATGGATTTATTCACTCGAGAAACAGTCATTTTTACTTAACATTATTCTCAAACAAACAAAAAATAATTAAATAAAAATAACAAAAAACCTAATAAAATAAAAAAGAAGTTCAAGGGCTTATTTCAATTAAAATTAACGGCTAAATTGAAGACATATTGAAGAAATTTTACTTTTATACCTATGTATATTTATGATTTATTGAACTTATTTATTTTTTTGTTCATCTCACAGCTTTATGGGAGTGTGTGTGCAAGAAGGACAATTACATGCCCTGACCGAGTACATTAACGGTGGCTCTCTGGAGCAGTTGCTGGCCAACCAAGATCGGTTTCTAAGCGCTGCAAAGAAAATAAGACTGGCGCTGGATATAGCGCGCGGAATGACATATGTTCACGAAGCGGGTATTTTTCATCGAGATTTAACAAGCAAGGTAAGTGCTACTAAAAACTAACGCTTTTTTTAAACAGCTCAACTAAAATGTGAACATCTGTTTTTGTCTCAAAAAAAAAAAAAAAAACACGTAAAATATAGAACGTGCTCATTCGTCATCTCGCAGATGAACAATACGAAGCTGTTGTCGGTGACTTTGGCTTGGCTGCTAAAATTCCAGTCAAATCGTAAGTACATTTTTGTTATCTAATCACATGCCTCTAATCTGGTTGATAATTAATAATCATTTGTTTTATGCATACAATTTCGATTGTATTTTTCATTGTTTTAATGCTTTGATGTTCACATTGGAATTAATGTATTTTGTGTTTGATTGCAGCGGCAAATCACGTTTAGAGACAGTTGGCTCACCGTACTGGGTTAGTCCCGAGTGTCTAAAAGGCCAGTGGTACGATCAGACCAGCGACGTTTTCTCATTCGGCATTATTCAGTGTGAGATTATCGCACGCATCGAGGCCGATCCAGACTTGATGCCACGTACCGCATCATTCGGCTTAGATTATCTGTCGTTTGTTGAACTGTGTCCAATGGACACGCCACCCGTCTTTTTAAGGCTAGCCTTTTACTGTTGTCTGGTAAGTTATTTAACATCATTAATTAATTTATTGTAATTAACAAATTTCTTCTTAACAGTACGATCCCAAGAGTCGACCGACTTTCCATGATGCAACCAAAAAGTTGACGTTGCTGTCCGAAAAATACGAACAGGAATCAATGTGCACGTCGAGTCCGCTCAGCTCGCTGGAATTGATCAATTCCCTGCCAAATAGTAGTGACATCGATAAGGTAACTGTGCCACCGATTGTTGGCACAATGAGTGCATCGCCCGAAGGCCGATTGCGTGACGTCGATGAGGATGGCTTTCGATTTCCTACGAGTATCGGTTGTAAATCCGCATCGGCTGCCACGCCCGGCACACCCAACTGGCTGCTGGCCGAGAACAGTAGTGATTACGATCAGCATATATTGCAATCGCGTGTGCGGCGTGCCACACAGAAGCTGGAGGCCGAGATACTGTTGCATCGACGATCACTCAGTGAGAATATCATACATTTTCCGCTGCACACGTCGCCCAGCGATAAGGCGCGCTGTCATCAAATGCAGCGACAGCGATCCTCGACCCATTCACCGACACCGCCGCGACAATTGGCAAATGGTGGTGCGGAAACAGCGACGGTGCTTATGCCCGTGTCGACGGTGCCGGAGCCACCACCATTGCCGCCACCAATATCAGCGGTGCTAACCCTGCGCAAAGTTGGCGAAACGATGTGCCTGAAGGATCCGCAATATAAGCCATCGTTAGCCAAGGATCACAATGGCGTCAAACCAAATCCATTCACGGCGCTGGCGCAGCTGCGTGGTGTTAAAAAGATATTGGGCGCCAATCCAAAGACATATGCAGCTGGTGTCGGTGACTTGTTTAGCTCGTGCTTTGAGATGTCTGCGCCATTCTTCAAGGAGCTGGTTGCCATGCAAAATAAAACTATGACTGACAGCGACTCCAAAATGGCGGCAGGTGCTGCAATAACGGCGAAAAAAGCAGGTGCAACAACAACAACAACTAGTTGTAGTGAACCAAAGAGTCTGCCCGTCTCCCCACAATTGTCGCGCAAATACAGCGCCATCGAACTGAAATTGCCGCATCGCAGCAACAATGCAACGGCAACTGCTACGGCAACTGCAACTGCTAAGGCAACTACTACGGCAACTGCGACTGCAACAATAAATGGATCAGCACTGCCCGACATGGATGACTGTGACCTTTGCAATTCTGAGGGCGAGGATCTGGATGGTGGCGGCAATTGTGCGGACGCCGAGTCCAGCAGCGATGACAGCGCTGTCCGTCCCTCCACAATGCCTGTTGCACGCAAATATCGCGCAAATTCCCTCTACACCCATCCGCTTTTTCGTGGCAGCAGTGGAACCATAACAAAATATCCCAACAACAGCGACCTTGAACCAATCTCCGCCCTACTCAAAACGAGTGCCTCCAGCAATGCACTGACAACGATGCCTCTTACTGTCGATGCGACCAGTTGCATTGAGCATATCATTAAGGATGAATCGAAGAGCAGCACATCGCATTCCCAAATGGATGCCGTTTCGCAGAGTACACCGCATCAACTGGAAGAGGATGATGATGAGGAGGAGGAGGAGGAGACGGCTGCATCCGAGTTGAATGAACTGAAAACATCGTCCTGCGAGATATTACCTGCAAAACAAAATCTGACACGGCGCGATTCCATTGAGAGTGGTTTCTATTCGTGCTTTAATGAGGAATCGGATGCGGCGATCACGGCAAACACCACCAGTTATACGCGACAATTGTGCGGCATCGGATCATTGGTGGTCGGCTCCAATAATAGTAGCTGCTGTTATGATCAATTAAAATCCCAGCTGAGGATCGAGACTGTGGGCAATAATAAACTCAAGTAAACGATTTGAGGACGCGTAAAACACGCAACGTTACAACAACAAACAACAACATTATTAAACATTTATTCTTTTTAGCGATAAACTGGCAAGTTTGTGTCGTTGCTGTTACTATGCGCCGGCGGGTTCAATTGTCGCCGCAGCTGCCGTTGCCGATCATCATCATCAAAAAGAAACGACATCGCCATCCGTTTTACTAACGATTGATAACGAAACTACCGCGATTGCCGGCGGTGGCGGTGGCATCTGCAACACATCGTCGTCGACGGCACTGGATTCAATGGATGAGCTGGATGCCGAAATTATTGCACCACGAACACATCACAGGCGTTACACCTGCCACCACTCGCTGGTGAGTGGTGGCGATGCCCAGATGTCGGCCACAGCGGGTATAATCAATCGGCTCGCTCTCGATTCGGAAATCCATTCGCTGCTGCAACGCAGCCCGTTTGCAACAAATCAATTGCTGTATTGCAAAAATCGCACCTCGTCCATCTACACGGACAGCTCGGACGACATCAGCTCCGATTCATTGCTCTGGGATGATCGTTCGTTCACCGCTCTGCCGAGTACACGATCTGCGCAAATAGCCAAAATCGTGGAGTACTTTGAGCGTAAGCGGCAGGATTCATTACCGCCGTCGGTGCATAATCGTAATGGGAATGGAACTGTTGCCGCTGCTGTGGCTGCCTCAGCCCTGGGCTCCAGCTATCTGTCGTATGAGGCACATCGCTATTCCGACTTTAAGCGGCATTTAAATCCAGATTCATTGTGCTTCGAACTGGACAAGCGACCGGTACAGCAGCGCATGATGGTCTGCGAGGGAGCCGTCAAGTCGAAGCTATCCATATTCGACAAAAAGAAGCAGCAGCAGCAGCAGCAGCAGCAGCAGCAACAGCAGCAGCATCAGCAACAGCAACAACAATAATCGGTCAGCAGCGGGCAGTGTGGATAGCCATATTGGCTTTGAATATTTATTAAGCAATTTCCAAAATGTGTTGGCAGCTGTTTTTTTTTTTTTATCCAACTTTCGGTTAGTTTTACATATGAGAGAGAGCTTAATCAATCAGTTTGCACACAAAATATTTAGTTCTTATAGATTTTGGGCAGTCTATTGATGATTTCCAATTTTCAATCATCACTTTATGTTTCACTGATTAAACGTTAGCACTCTATAAACAGATTTACATATATATTTTTTTTTTATAAAATTGCGAAGCATAAAATGTTCATATACTAAATTTTAAGTCTAATAGGTCATTTCAAATTGTAAAGTAGTATATTATGTATAGCAACATTTTTCATTTTCCGAACATTTTTCTAATATGTTGTACTGGTTCCTAGTCCTTCTTATTTATATAAATCTATGTTATGCGAAAGCTAGTAAATAATTGTAATTCAATCAAGAAAAGTATTTATTTACATTATTTAGTGTTTTAGCTGTTAGACTTCCAAGAAAATGGCATAGCTGTAATAATAATTATAATAATATGATCTAAATATATTTGTATTTCTTATACCTTGAACCATAAATATGGGTAATAATGGTATTGATAATGATAAATAAAGCTAATGTATATAATCAGCAGAAACAATAATCTGTGACCATACAAAATTGATGCATATTCTTCATCGGTTAATTTAGTCATATCCGTCTGTATGAACGTTTCGATCTCCGAGACTAACTTGGTTTGTATGTTCACATACTAGTATATATATATACATATTAAACTAAAGCAGGTGAAGCCCATTCAATATACTAAGGCTCTCCCTCCTTAAGCACTGACAAATCGATAAAAAAAAAAAATAGGAAAAGAAAAACGACTTTTATTTATACAAATAATGTAGTCTTAGTATTTAGTACACGTAAATTGACAAAATTTCATAACGAGAGCAGATAATAAATGACAGCAATTTCTAATTTTAAGATACATGTACATATGTCGTAAGAATCAGTGCAAAATACTATATGTTTGTGTGTTGATATGTGAGTATATATGTATTTAAACATTTTAAAATTATATATATATATATAAATTTGTGTGTACAAATGAAATTAAAGTTTTTGTATATATATGCTCCACATTATGGATTTAAGAAACTAGCCTCTGTTAGTCATGCAAATTTCGACAAGATAATTCTGCTAAAATTAGTAACTATATATTTTGCAGGAAAGAGTGCCACATCAGCTGTTTAAATGGATTCCGATCACTTCTGTTGAACTTTTCATATAACAACTAGTTTCCAATACGAAAATATTGAAATGCATTGCTAAGACTGAGTCAAAATTTGTAAAAATTGGTTGCAGTTGGTTATAGATTGAAGCCACTAAATGCTGTTTATATATATATATTTAAGTACCGGTATAAGTTGTACATATGCGTATTTAAGTGAATTTAACACTTAGAACCTTCACATTATCAGAGAAAACACATCGCACGTTAATTTCCATTATTAAATATTTTATTTCTGTCAACTGTTTAATGGTAACACTCAAGTATTATATTAACATTGCATTAGCACTACAATTAAGTACTACTATTAACTCATTCATCATTCATAAGGGCAATTTAACAGATTTTTGTTCACCAAAAATCGTGTCCATCATTAACATTATTAAATTACGATTGTGAGTACGCTCCAAATGTGGAGATATCCATTACCGAGTTTTATAATAAATATGTATTTTAAACATAAAAAGGGTACGGTTTTTGTTATTCACCTAAACTCAGATATGATATACTAAATGCCTACTGTTTTTTTTTTTTTCATATTATTTGAGTTTATTTTGTTCTTGAATTAGGTATGCTTACACATGTTTAAAAATTAATCGTAAATTTAACAACAAAAGTACTGAAATACTTGTTATTCCGCTTTAATTTAAGATGTTTTCGGAAATAATTAGGCACTTCAGATTAAGAACAATTTTACAAGTTTTGGAAACATCTGGACTTGTTTTTATGACAACCATTTTTTTAAATTAAAAAATTATGCTTCCGGTGTTTAATTGGGGATGGCTAAAAAGGTGCGTCAAACAATAATATCGGTTAACAGATTTACATTTTCGGCCAAATTTTCGGTTTTTTGCAACTGTTGAGTGCAACATTTAATTTTGCTAATATCATAAATTGAAGAAACATATTGAAAAAATAAACTTTATCGATTGAATTGCAAATTGATTTGCCGACTTTTATTATTATAATTATTTGTATAAGTATATAATAAATATGTATGCGTGTTCGGTATATTGTGGAAGAGGTTTGTACGTAGTTTTGAATACATGCTTGTGATTATTTAGCGACGATTCGGGAGTCCAATTTGAAAACGAACAATATATTTGTTCGTGTGTATTTCAAATCAGACTCGCAAAAGTCTTAGGTGTAAGTTCATTCATTGGTGGCTAGCATCTAAGCATGTCTGTCCGCTTACGACTAAAGATTAGCTGCAATAACGCAATTATTACATGATTCGTTTACAAGTTTTATACAAATCTTAGTTTTTTTTTTGTTATTTTGTTTTTCAAATAAATAATACAATCTAAAATGCTGCTAAGAAAATCAAATAGTGCCTTATTGAGTTATCTGGCAAATAGACTACGCGGTCCCATACGTGCCACATTTATGGGCCCCACGGCGGGTTTTGGATTCTGAACGGACTGCCGAGCACCATCTTCATATTCATCATCATCGCCGAAAAGTAGAGCAGCCAGACTCGTTTCAAATGTTGACTTTTTGGCTGCTGTCGGTTTTGATTGGTTAACTGGCGATTTTGTTGTTGTTGTAGTTTGAGCCTCACTTTTCAGCTGTACTTCAGCAATGGTTTTCGCTGTGGTTACACTGGTTTTTGTTGTACTACCTAATGGTCCCGGGTTAGGTGTAGTCCCAGCTGAAGTTATGGTTTTGGGTGTTTGTGTTGTCAGTGATCCAATCAGTGCCAGAGCCATTGGTTTACCTCTTTCGTTGCTCAAAGTTGTCTCTTGCTGTTGTTCCTGCAAGTGCAGATAATCAGTTGGATAGATGGGTCGGAAACCGCCCTGTAATTCCGGCTGGAAGTTATCCAATTCGGAATACTTTTCCGTAGTCGAATTCTTGTGTTCAATTTTCTTTTGATCCGTCACAGCGGCAACATCGGCACGATTTATACTATTCTTCTCGTACAATTGCTGATCGGCGGCAGATGGCACAATTTTCCAGTTGGTCAATGATGGATTACTGGTCACATCACCAGCACCGCCCAAGCTGACGCTTGGGTAAAAGGGTGCCATAAAGTTCTTCTCATAGTTGTGGCCACGTAAATCAAAATCAATGCCCAGCACTTCCTCGGTTTGTGTCTCAGCAGCATTCGGTTTGTTCAAGTGATGTGGCTCCTGTTTCGCTGGACCGCTTCTTGAGAAGGGATTCAGTTCGGTCGGCGTATAGGCAATAGCAATTGGTGCTTCTGTGCCAGCATTAAAGGCACTGTTGATGATGCGTGGCGCAATCAGGACGCCGGGTACATTCACAGCCGGCTGTTGCAGTTCTGTGTAGGATGGATCCGGCTTCTCGATCGGGTACGGAAACTTTTGCTTGTGTAGTGGCTGAATTTTTGCCTGCTGTTGCAACGATTGCGGTTTCTTGTTCTTCAAAATAGGCTCTTGGGGCTGATCGCGTATCACAGAGAAGGGTGTATTCTGGTATTCCACGGCAGACGATCCATCCGCTTCCGGATGCAATACGGTGTCCGCCTTTGTGGCATACACTGCGTATATATCATTTGGATCGGACTTCCGATCGTTTGCCTCTTGTGGATCATTATCGGCTGTTACTTGAATTTCCCCAGCTCCACTGTCCTCACCGTTATTGTTTTTCTTTTGCGACTGCAGCATTTGCAGGGTGATTACTGCCTCCAGTTTGGAGTCATTTGGACTGTTTGGTATATCCTTGTTGGGTGCTTCTGGTGGATCATTAATAACCAAATCGTCCTCCTCAAAATCACCTAAATCGCCACTAACCAACTTGGCTGCCTCGGGTGCATTTGGGGCATTCCGCTCAACCGGATAGTAGTTATCAATTGGACGCATGGCACCCTGCGGACGACGAGGATACATGCGGTCCCTTAGCTGAGGGAGTCTTTGGACATTGTTTGGAGGCACGCGGTAGACACGTCTGTTGACTGGAGGACCATGTTCATAGTCTGCCATGCGATTTAGCTGGTAACGTTTCTGCAAATATTGCTGTTGCAATGGCTGACGTCTATTCGCAAATTGTGGCGGAGTTGAAGGATTAAATGACGGTTTGCCTCCCTGCATGGGCAGACGTATGTTTCCAGGTTCCGCTTTCATGTTGCCATGTCCATGACCAGCGGAGATTTTGGCATTTGGCCGGAATTGTGGCAAAATGTTGGGCAGATTTATGTTGGGACGTGGACCAGTTGGATGCTGCGACTTGCGATCGTATTCCATGTAGAATGGTTTCCCCGGAGCCGATGTTGCCTGGGATGGGCTATGCAATGGAGCATAGCGTGGCGGTGGTTCCATATCCCGGGAAGGTGATTGAGCCAATTGTTCATTGTTGATCAGCTGTTGAGTTGGGAATTTCTACAAAAGTGAAAGAGATCAAAGTGAGTGACAAATCAATAAAGATCGATAATTTCGATAGTTTACCAAGTGCTGTTCGCGCTGTTTCAGGTTGACGACTTCGTGCTGCTGAATCTGAACACCCTCATCATCACTGAGCTTGGGAAAGACCACTGGATTTGCATTCTGTATCTGCTGCAGACTCAACGGCTGTGCATGTCCATTAATATGGCCCGAAGTCGGTGGACCTGAGGCAATCATGGACGAGGATAACTCCAGCGAATCCTCTAGCTTGGATGGGAAGCGTATATTGCTGGAAATCAACAATTCCTTGGTATCCTTGTCAGCTGGGTTACTTTGGGCTGCCAAGGTGGGATGCATCTTCTGATGGGCATTTGGATTGCTAGTTGGCTGTTTTTGTGCTGGACGTGAATTGGAACCAATCAGCGGCAATTGTTGGTAAGGCGAAGGTGCTTCGGGTGGTGGTTCTGCATAACCACCGGCAGAAGCTCCAATGCCTGTTCCCAACACAGTACCCACTACAGTTGATGCAGGTGCAGCAGGCTGGTATTTAATATTGGACTGATAATTGGGCATCTGCTGCTGATTGCTTGGAGGAGTTGGTTGTGCTTGTTGTTGCTGTTGCTGCTGTTGCTGCTGTTGTTGCTGCTGTTGCTGCTGTTGTTGCTGTTGCTGCTGCTGTTGTTGGGTGACAGGCTGTGGACGCTTAATGTTGACAATCTCCTCATTAATGACCTGACCGTACTGCACGCCGGGCGTTTCCTGTGGAAAAGGCCGCGTGTCCTTTTCCAGATTGCCAAAATTACCGGGATGAGTGTGACTCACTTGCTGTTGACTGCCCAGGACAAACGAAGCGGATTGCTGGCCAGGTGAGATGACCACATTGTTGATTTGACCCGGTATAGGTCGATACTGCATCACATTCGGTTGCTGCACCTGGTACGACACATATTGATTATCGTAGTTCTCCGGGCTGCCCGAGATCACCTTCTGCTCATTGGGATTCGGGATTGGGTAGTGTGTTGGTGGCGGACCCGAATGTATACCAGGTGAAGCCTTCTGATTCTGATGCATGGTCATCGGACGAGATTGCTGTGAGTTGGATTGCTGCACGGCAAATGGTGATGGCTGGGAGGGTGCTATGGGCTCAATGAGATTACCCTGGGCATCAAAGCCCTGGTTCTGCTGATAGTTGTTGGCCACGGCATTCTCCTCCTCGGCCAGATTGTTGAAAATATCGCTAAGTGTCATTGTTGGCTTCTTATTGTCAGCCGCCTGCTGCTCCTGCTCAGCCTTTGTGTTCTTTTGTCCCAGCGTGTAGTAAACATCCGCTGGGTCAAGATTTGGTAGTTTTGTGGCATCCAACTGGAGATGCGGGGTGGTCAAGATGCTTGGCGTTGTCGGACCAGAGGCAATCATGTCATTTTTAGGTGTTGAATACATTTTGGTGGTTGTCGTTGGCTCCGTCGGAAAGATGTCTGCCGATGGTGTCGGATGATGCGTGGTAAGCTTCATATCACTGCTACTCTGTGTGGGTTTCGGTGGCTGTTTGGATGTTGTTGAATGCCTGGCGGGTGCAGTTTGCACCGTTGTCCTCACCGTTGTTGTAGTTGGTATGGTTTGTTTCCTAACAGGGATGAACTTCTTTCGGGTTGTGCTCGTTCGAATGGGTTGCGGCGTTGTGGGTATCGCTTGAATGAAAGGACGACGAGTGGTCGTTGTTTGTTCTGTTGTTGTGGTTGTTGTGGCTGCTGTCGTCCGGGTTGTGGTTGCCAATGTGGTTGTCGTGGTGGTGGTGGTAGCGGCACTTGTCCTTGGTGGCACTTTCTTCGTGCTCGAAAAGTACCCGGCTTCGGTTGGTGGAACTGCAGTCAATTTGGTTGTGGTCGGTGTGTAATAATTATTGGATACAACTGGTGTAATCGGTGCTGCCACCATGGTGGGTTTCTTGTTTGTAATGTAGTTCTTATTGCTGCCTTGATACTTCAAATTGGCATACGAACTGGACACCAATGGGTACACAAACTTCGACGACGAGTACTTGACGGGCAGATTGAGAAAGTCGTGAATGTTTGGAGTTGAGCTGCTGCTAAGCACAATCTTCTCTTTGGAATTGAGCACCTCGTTGAACTCCGGCTCGATGCCCGCCGGTTTCTTGGCTGTGAAATCCAATTGACCAGAGATGGGATCTTGACGCGCATAATAGGGTTTGCCATCGTTAAAGATCTGATTTGGCAGCACATAACTATTGGAGATAACATCCTCCTCTCCGGAAGAGTCCACGTTGCGCGCCTCCAATGGCAACAGCGCCGAGGATGTCTGATCGGATAACGTGGCTTCACCTAATCCGCACCACAGCATGAGCAGCCCAACGATAGCCACATGGTAGGCTCCCATATTGCCGATGTTTTTACTAACTACAAAAAAGCAAATACATAAAAATTTATTTAATAAATTTATTGATTTAGAAGAACATTTTTTTTTGGGAATTATTCTATCGAATATAATTTGAAAACTATATTAATTACTGATTCTATATCTGCGCTTGAGTATAATGTTCTCATCAATTCTTATCCAAACAACATTTTCTTGATTTTAGACATAAATTCTAAAGTTACAAAATTTCTACAATTTGTATGAATTGCAGAAAAAAATATGTAAAATTAGAATGACGAAACATACTGAAATTTAAAATTAATACGGTTGTATATATATATTATTATTAATATATTTTAAAGCAATTTTTCAGCTATGCATATAAAGCTAAGCCATGAAATGTATTCCAAAATTCTACAAAAATATAAGTTAATTTCTTCTAGTATTTTGTGCAATATTTTTTTACAATAAAATAAGTGAATTTTTTTGTCAAACACATAATATTTCAGATGCATGGCGTTGTCAACACGTATATCTTTTACATATGTACATCATGATGATGATGATGATACCCCTTATCATAGCGATGACAACTTTAGTAAGTCGCTTTGCTGCCAATTCAACTGGAGCTGGCTAAATTTGGTGATGGCACTCGCAGCATTGAGGAGCGACTTCATGTTTTGCTTTTGATCAAAACAAACAATCAACAAATCAACAAATAAAAGAAAAAGTGAAAATGTTTTAAATAGATGATGCTGCACTCGTTATTATACACTGCAGCCATATACGACTACATATATAGTATATCCATTACTAGATTACATTTATAAAGTTGTTTTTTATATATATATATATATATTTATATATAAAGTTACTTATATCACTTGATAGTTCTTCGCAGAAGTAATATCTCTCAATTAGCCAAGATTTGCTATTAAAAGCCAGCAAATATTTATGGCAAGACAATTGTGAATTGTGAATTGGCAATTGTCAATGGCCAACTCATTACCACAATCGTTCGCTCTGCATGTCCGTTAAGCAGTGACTAGTTTTATTGCGGCTACTTTAAGCGAGTGCAAGTGGTGCAGCAAGTGCAGCAAGTGCCACAAGTGCAGCAAGTGGTGCAAGTGGTGCGTGGAGATACCAATCAACTTTCATTTAAATTGTCAAACGAATTGTCAATTATTCTCAAACACCGTAACGTCAAATAATTGGGCATTAAACAAGTTTCTTGTGCTCACAATCGAAACTCAGATATCTAAGTAAGTAGCAGCTATTTGCATTTAAGCGCTACAAATACCTGAATATGACAGATCCAAGCACTGGTTAACTGGGTAAATGGGTCATATTTTAGGAAACTTGTTTACTTGACAATATTTGCTACGCACCATCGATAATTCCATGAACGACAAACAACTAAGCCCGACTTTTAAACAACTAGTAAATACCCTGCAAATAAAATATTCATAATTGCAAATAGATTTTGATTTAAGATAAAGACAGAAAATTTACGTTATTTGAATTTAATTTGTTTTGCTTATATCTTAGTATTAGTTCCTAAAATAGTTATTATTTAGGGAAGCATAATATTAATATATACAAAATATTTATAGGAATCTGCATTTTATCTCTTGAATATATATATTTTTTTTATTATTTTGATTGGTGTCTTTAAATAGTTATTCTACTCTACTGAATTGCAGTAATTGTAACGAAACTCTTTTCGCAAATTTGTAAAGGATATGCGAAATATAAACGGAGCGAGAAATGAAGCCAATGTGTTCGATTTTGTTTTAAGTTAAACACGAAAAACCTGTCAATAAGGCAGCTCAAATTCCTCGGTTAAGACCACTGCGCATTTCTCAGTTCTAAGGTGCAAAACGAAAGACTTCAGTCACAAACTTGTGCCTGTTTATATAACCTAGTACGTGTGTGTGTGTGTTGGTGTGTGTGTGTGCAATTGACTTTTCTTTTTCTTTTATGATTTATGTTTGGACATATTTTTATGCATATTGAATTGGAGACAGTGTTGCTTCCGTTGCCTTAAATGCTCAAAGTTATTTTTCTCTCTTAATAAAGACATTTGGGTCACTGTGCTAATTGCTCAAAATTATTATTCAATATGAAACACCGAGAAAATTTGATACCGCCTACGGTAGTCGCAGTCGAGCAAGTCGTGTAGAAAGTGCTAATTTAATTAAATTTAAATATTAAAAGAGATGTATGGAATGCTTGCCTTGGCATTGTTCGCTCTCTACTGTTTTTTTTTTATGGACACAGAGTTTATTGAACTCTGCTAAGCATTGACCCACTTTTTGTTTTAGTAGCATTTGCCTAAACAATAAATTCAAAATATTACCTATTGCACTAATTAAAAAATGTCTGTTTTTAATGTGCCCTGCTAAGAAATCTAAAAAAAAATATATATTTAAGAAAGCAAGTTAATTGTAAGCCACATGCAATCAGCTGTTGTGTTTGCCCAAATAAAATATCTCATAGAGATATAATATCTATAATAAGTTAAATATGAAACACAAAACATAATAACGAAAAGTTGGCGTCTTAAATGAGTCTAGAGTTTAATTGCACAGCTTAAAAATTCAAAGTCGCTTCGCAAGAGTCAACTTTAAACTGCCGCTTCTACTATTATTGTGGAGTGTTGCAAGCTGATTCATCAGGCGGGGCTCCAGCTACTCAGCTACCCAGTCAGCCAGCCAGCCAGCTACCGCTTTTCTACATTTCTTTCAACGGCATTGGCTGCAGCTGCAACTTTCACTTTTGACAGTCAAAAATTTCTCGCTCATCTTCTGACGTCGGCGGCGGCGTCGGCGCTCACACACACACGCACACAATGATTTTATGCTCAACTTTAACCACAAGCAACAACAACAACAACGAAACCAAACAATTTTTATTTCACAGTAAAGCCAAAACTAAGTGGCGAAGGCAGAGCGGCAAAGACACATTAAAAAAAAACGGAATGAAAATCAGTGAAATTTATTTTTGTTCTTCTTATAACACGATCCATATAACAATATATATATATATTTTTTTTTTGAATTTAACACGTGCACTGAAACAAAAACCATATAGCATCCACTGTCTTAGCCAATATAAGAGCTGACCCCGTTAATGTCCAAGTACTGCCTGCATTGCCACAACACCGCCAGCAGCTGTGACTTTTGAGAATGGAATGTGTAGATGGGCCAACAGGGTTTGGGCCTGGATTAGAGTCTGGCCAACGGCCCATTCAAAAAATGATTACACATGCATTTTTTTTAGGCTATTGTTGTGTGAATTGTTTTGTTTATTATCTTTTGGTAACATTACATTTTGTTATTTTTAATTTAAGTGAGGTCAAATAAACACACTTTATTGACTTGTGGCACCCGGTTTTAGAGAAATAATAAATGACACATTTTCACCCAATTGTTAAAGTTAATTTCGTAATTTTATGAAAATGCTTCATCATCTTATTACATTATTTTATAATATCAACACATTATTAATTCATTATTATTCATACTCGTTTGTAAACTATATGTACTGCAAGTATAGAAAACTATTTTTAATCAATTTGCTAAAAATACATCTGATTTTATTTATATATTTAAATTGTCTGGCAAATAATTTCTTAAGAGTAAATTCTTCTGATTATTTTAATTAATTTTCTTCCTAAAATTAATATCTGTTTTTTACATTTTGCCAAAAGATAAAAAACCAAGAAACAGAAAGCCAAATAAAACAATGGCAAAAATTTCACTTTTTAAGGTGCGTAATCGGCTTCGGCCACTCAAATTTACATAAAGATATACAAACATGCAGATGCACACACACACTCAGATACATTCGCATGTATGTATGTATGTACATAGTACATATATAAAAATGATGATGATGATGCCTGATTGTGGTTGTTTAACAGCAAGTTTCAGTTTTGTGATTGGAATTTCATAAAATTGGTTTGGGAAAGCATTGTGAATCATCACCTCAAATCCAATAATCTGTAAAAGGCAAGAAAATGTGTACTATTCATCTATATATATGTATCTATTTATATATATTTATATGTATATATATATACATAATAAACACACATTAGTTTCTCTGCAAAGGAATGTTACGAATAGGTCAGTTAATTTGCATTCAGAAATGCATTACCCCACTAAGCAAAATGAAAAGCATCGACTCTTTTTTTTTTTTAAATATATATAAATAAGGTAGCGTTGTTTGCTGTTCGGCAGTGCTTTTCTTTTAATATCTTTAAACAATGAAAAAGAAACAGTGAAATTGTCTTTAGCTTTCTGAAGAGTCAACTAAAGTTCGTGCGGCTGTTAATAAATGGCAAATAATATAGAAATTATGCACTTGCAAGAAAGTAAGTATTTATATGCTATACCAACACTATTATTAATGGACAATCGACACTCGACTCTCACATAAAAGACAGCTGGTGAAAACGACAACTTTGCTGAATAAAAATGAGAGAATGTACATACGATGAAGAACTTAAACGATTTTGGCTTTGAATTAAATATATAATTGTAAGACGGATTGAAGCCACCAGTTTAATAACAATCGAGATAGGATAATAAATGTGGTGCTGCATTTACTGCCAGATCGTAGTCTGATTTATTGTGTCCCCTTCTGAATATATAGCTTTATATTCATTCGATGATAAAAAAAATTATATTTTCTCTTAGGATTATTGTCTTAATTGAACTTTCACATAGACGTAACGTTTGCACAGAATTAAAGAATTTTAATCAGTATTAGTATGGATTACTTGCAACAATCTTATGGATTCAAATCGCTTATGTACATTTTTATGGTCCCTTGATTATTTGGCGCATTGGAAAAGTTGCGTGGCTAATAAATGGATGAAGTGCACTTGATATGAATGCGCTCGTGCGTGCCATAATATTATATGATAGAAGGTTCGTTGACTGTTAAAGTTTTACTTTATCTGCAATGGGTTTAAGCCAATAGACTAAATGGTCTATTTACCTGATTTAATAAATCAAAACGCTTTGCTTGCTTTATATATGTGTGTGCCACAAAATGTACATAATCTTTAACGGACAAAATAGTATAAACAACTAACTTTATATGCGCTAACACACACACACACACACACTTGTGTATGTAGATGTAGTATATTACCAAAGAAAAAACAAACACGCAATCTTTTGTTATTTTGCATAAGACTCAAGCGTTTGAAAAATTCGTTTATTAATTGCACACAGACATAATATCTTGAGCATGAAATGTACTTATGAGTGTACATTGTGTATCTAAGGTTAAATGAGAAAATTAGGGCCAAGAAATTAACATGTTGTTCGCATTTATACTCAACTAAGCGGTAGCACAAATAATACAATAAAAAAAAGATACAAGTTCTAGATTCAAACGAATGTGTGTCAAAAGGTATAGCAGCAAAAAAAAAAATACCAAGTGGTAATAAAAGTAATCAAGAAGAAAAACAGACCATTTCCAGATGAAAGCCGCTACTAACGTATAAATAAATACGACATATATATATATATATGTAGGTATCCGCTTATGCTCATTAGTGCAAATACAAACACAAATTTACTAATGAAAATACATATAGAAATATATAAGTATATTCTTATTCCATGTAGTTCATAAATGTACTTATTTGGGATAGTTAGAAAATAAATTCTAAATAGTCTATATTTTCCATTTATAGTAGCCTATTGCTCTGTAAGATTTTAATTTACATATCAGTCGATGATTATAAGGTATAAAACAAAAGACTTAAGACACAAACTTGGATAAAGCACGGCATTGTTGCTTGCACAAAATGGCATACAGAATACTAATTACATATGTATGTAGATATAACTGTAAAATAAATTTCCAATTGTAACCAATAACTTTGGACTTAAAGATTTCACAAAACCATTGTTGGCAATCCTTTATTTATTTTATTTACATGTATATATCATATGTATATGATATGTCGCCGAAAATCCTCTCGCGAATCGAACTCGCTGACCGAACGCTTAAATAAAAACAAAACGACAGAGCGAGAGAGGTCTCAATTACCGTTTGCGATTTCCGATGGCGACGGCATACGAAATTTCATTAATTTCCCAAACACGTCTTTGCGTCTGTCGTCGCTACCGACTATTAATTTTCTTTTTTTTATTTAGTTGAATTCGACACACACACTCAACATATAACAACATCTAACAACAAACAACAATTTCAATATTGTATTGGTTTTCAAGTTTTACATTTCTTTTGCACACGTTGGTCAAACACGACGCGTCTGTTACTGTTAACGGTCTCGCACTGAATGAAGAATGAAGCACCGATGCGTCTAAAGAAATTTTTATTAAAAAAGAAAGCACAGCCAAATGAATGGCTCAATGAGCTGTGTGTTCGCGCGCCAGCTGCCTGGCTAACATAATCTGTTAAAACTGTTGCTGTTAAACTCAGATCTTGTGGACTTTGTTCCCACATCACGGTTTTTGTTTTGTATATAACAGTTCTTCTTGTGCATTCAATAAATATACATTTTTGAATTTTATTTAAAATTGAAAAAAAACGTTATAAGTTTTATGAAAATGTATGTATTTTTCTACAAGCTACTTAAAATAATATTTTGATTTTTCATAAAGTTCCGAAAATTCTAATTTCATGTTTCGCAAGTAATTTTGAAAACTATTAAAAATAATACGGCTCATATATGGTGAAAGCGAATTAGGTGCTAAAAATAATGATATAGTACTTTTATATCATTTCAAAAGTACGCAACCGGAACTAGTTATGAGCAAAAAATAAAAATTAAACCAACTAAACATTGACAATTTAATGGGCAAAGAAAAGCTGTCGACAATTATGCCTCTCTTTATTACAATTTAATGTACACATTACATACAAACTTATCAAGGCACATGGGTGTCATTAAGGTTTGTAGCTTGGTTTGTGTTTGTTTGTTTGTTGTTTATTGCGCAACTCTTGTGTACATTAGTATTTTGGCAATAAATGGAAATATAATTGACGTCTTACAAGCCGAAATATCTTCGTAATGAATAAGTCGCCGCAACCAAAGATAATAAATAGTAACCGGATCGGTTGGCTTCTTTTGGCTGGTTTTGGATCGAAAATATTGCATTTATACTTGCTTGAAATGAAACTTGACTTTGAGTTATTATTAATACGTTTGGTGTAATAAGACTTAATATCTTTTCAGAAATATCTACTTTTGCTGTAATCTTCCCCGGCCCAATAAATGTGTATAGAAAATATTTCAGATCGATCCACATTTAAAAAACAAATTTAAAAAAAGTGAATTGGTCAAAACCAAGATTATGTACATAAATTTATGAGACCATTGAATGATCAGAATAATAAATAAGATTGGTTATTATATTTTCAAATCTACAATTAAATTAAGCATAAATTAAAGAACAATTTCAAAATTGTTTTGTTTTTTTCTCTGTTTTCTCCAGTTTATGTGGATGCTGGCTCCCACTGCTAAGCAGTCGAGATTTTCATGCGACAACGACACGTTCGCAAGTTACTGATTAAAAGGATTATCGGGAGACTTGTTCCATTCCTTCATCAACATTTGCTTCCACTGAGACATACGCAACGAAGGATTCTCAGCTTTAATGCGTGGCATATTATTTGCAGAGAATGTTTTATATGCTGCCCGCATACGTTTTTCCGGATGCTTATCGTCCTCGATGTCATTAACACTTGAATACAAAAAAAATTAAACAAATTAACTAAAATATGGAATAGGATTTCAGGTGGCACTCACCTAAGTACGGCCAGTGCCTCGTCAACGTTTGTGGCAACCATCGTATCAGGCAGAGATCGATTTAAATTCTCCTCGATGACATTCTGCTGGACGATGACTCGCGTTGGCGGCGGCTTGTTGGCTTCATTGATGGCCTCGAGCACGCGTTGTTTTCGACTCAATTCCTCCACGATCTGCTGGCGATTTATCTTGGCCAACGGCTGCTTGCGCTGCGTGCTTATTGAGCTCACCTCCTCATCCAACAAAGCCTTCGATTCCGCTTTGCGTCGCGCAGTTTCAGCTCGTTTCTTTTCTTCTTCTTCGCGTCGCTGTTGCTTCTTGGCCAAATTCTTATCATCGTCTTTCCACAAGCGATCCTCCGCATCTTTTGCACTGCGCTCCTGGACCGCCTTTTTGTTAGCAGTAATGCGTTCGCGGGCCTCCGCTGCTTTCGAATTTGTACCCATTTTCTTTGGCATTCTGTATTGATGTTGCTTTGTACTGTTGTATGTTTACAAATGCTGTATGGGCTATGTAAGTGTAAAAGGATGAAATTTTTCTTTCAAGTACGACAAAATTTTGTTACCATATGATATCCAGGGCTGAACTAATTCTTGTTCCTATTAGTATTAAAAAACGGTCATACTGAATCTCTCTTCAAGTTTGGTGTTAAAATCTGTTTCAGTATTTTGGTTACATTTTTGATGCATTATTTGTTGCGCACAATAATAATAGTTGAAGTAAGAACATAAACACAAAATGGATATATTAAAAGCGGAAATTGCGCGCAAGCGTAAATTACTTGAGGAGAAGCAACTGATTGACGAAAAGAAAAAGTATTTTCGCCGCGGCGATCTCAGTGCAAAAGACACCGAGGAAGTGCTACAAAAAGTGGGCTACAAAAAACAGGAATTAATTGTTTCGCCCCGAACTGAGGGCGCCTACAGTTTTGTGGCCGATGGCCAGAATATACTGCCACGCCTGGAGGTCATACGTCGCCTGCGGGAACGTGGCGAGCCCGTCCTACTATTTGGTGAGACGGAGCCAGAGGCATTTGACCGATTACGCATCTGTGAGATCTCACAACCTGAGGCGAATCGTGGATTCCGCAATGATTTTCAAGAGGCAATGGAACAAGTGGATGCCGCGTATCTGCAAGAGATGTTCGCGAACGCACCTACAGCGAAGGAGGATAAGAAGTCAGATTTTGCTGAACTGGACGAGACAATTTCGTGGGAGAGCATACAGAAAATGGCCCAGAAGATGGGTCGCAACAAGGATTACGATATGGATGTGATAATAACACTGCTCACATTTCTCTTAAAGTTGTGGAACGCACAGATTGCCAGCTACACAAAGCACGAGAAAATGTCGACCAAGGTGAAAATGGCTCGCGTCATTTACACCCAGACCAAGGAGTACGTGAAGCCGTTGTTTCGTAAACTGAAGCATCATACGCTGCCCGAGGATATTCTGGACAGCTTGCGGGACATATGCAAGCATCTGCTCAATCGCAACTACATCACAGCGAGTGATGCCTACTTGGAAATGGCCATTGGCAACGCTCCGTGGCCCATTGGCGTGACTATGGTGGGCATTCACGCGAGAACTGGTCGCGAGAAGATCTTCTCCAAGAATGTGGCTCATGTGATGAACGATGAAACACAACGCAAATATATTCAGGGCCTGAAACGTTTGATGACCAAATGCCAAGAATATTTTCCCACCGATCCATCCAAGTGTGTCGAGTATGTCAGCAAGAAGGAACGTGAATAAATATTAATATTATTATAATTAAATATAGTATATTTAAATGGAACTATTTGTCAGGAATATATATATAGACATATAGAGGGAACTTCATCGATGAGCATCTTTATCGATATTGTCACTATTTTTTACCCAGCTCTGCTGAACGCAACGAAGATTTTTCCACAGCATTTATAAGGGTAGCTCTAAAAAAACAATAGGAGAAAATAATTTCCATTATCTCAATTAATGAGAGAATCCCAACGATTACCTGAGATTGCCCTTTTCCAGTTCGTGAACGCCGACGATTGTTGCTCCGCCTGGTGAGCAAACCTCATCACGTAGCACTGCTGGATGCTTGCCGGTTAACAGCACCGTTTTGGCTGCTCCCAGCAATGTCTGGGCAGCAAACTGAATGGCCATTTGTCGAGGTACGCCTTGCTTTACGCCACCATCGGCTAGTGCCTCGATGATGGTATAAACAAATGCTGGACCACAGCCGGTAACGCCAGTGACTGCATCGATCATCGGTTCGGGCATTTGTTGGGCCAAACCCAAGGAGTTGAGCATAAGATGAACCTTTTCCAGATCCTGATGTGAGACATGGGAATTGCCAGTGTACACCGTGCAGCCTTCGCCCACTTGCATTGATGTATTTGGCATTGCTCGGATCATTTTCAATCTCAAACGTTCAATAAATGCGAATTCCTCCTCGAGCGTTTTCAATGTGGTTCCAGCCAGCACGGATACGAACAGTTTGTTGGCATCCTTGGCAGACGGAACATGTTTGCATTTGAGCCCAGCTGCACATGGCTCCAACACGTGCGGCTTGACGCAAATAAAAATGATATCTGTGTGCTCGATGACATCGTAGTTTTCGTCGGTGATAGAGGTGCCCAATTCACGCCAGCGGGACAGATTCTCAATGTGTGGCCCGGAGACCATAACCTGGCTGGCCTTCACAATGCCACCATTAATGAGGCCAGAACCAATGGCGAAAGCCATGCTTCCGCCTCCAATAAAACCAATACGTTCGTCCAATTTTGCCATTTCGACGTTTTACAATTGCAAACAAATTTCGCTAATCGATTCTACTAAATATTTGCAAATAATGTGACCAAGTGTCGGAAAGAACAAAAATCCAACAATAAAAAATTCCTTATGACAGCTGCTTCACATAAAGGTAACGTCTTTTTGTACTTAGTCGAAGGCATTTAAATTATTGTATTTAATTCAAAGCCTTTGCCTAAAAAGTAACAGAAATATGTTTATACAGATTAGACACTTAAATATTATAGAAATTGAATTTCGAGCGAAAATCATGTTTCTAAATTTAAATGCAGTATTAATCGAGAAAGCAAACTATATTCGAAGCATTTCAGTTTTGACAATGCCGCAGCTGATGATTTAATTCAGGACAATAATTTATAGTTGCAATAATAGGTGCTATGGCAGCCATATGATAAAGTGATCCAAAACAGCTCCAACATATGTGCTGTCTACAGTAATTAGATGTTTATATTCCAGGTTAAGCGAATAAATCTTTCAAATACTACATAAAAGCTGACTCACGAAAATGGCTATATTTAGTGATGCTCATAAAGATTATATAGACAAAGAAGTATTTTCAACAACAAAATTGTAATACGGAATATGCATATATTATTTTGGGTAACAAATAAGGTGTATTTTTTTAAATATATTATATTATATATCATATATATATTTCATATATTAAATATCAACATAATTAACTACTTATAAAAGTAGATACATATAAATTGCTTACAGGCATTTTCTTCAGTTCAATTTGATATTTCAAAGATATATTTATGGCCTGCAAAACTTATTTTCTCGTTTTTTTCTTAATACATAATATGTATATATATATATATATATATATTTTTATATATCCAATGTTTGTTTTAAAATGCCACTACTTATAAGAAACTAATGACTGCAGTTGCTTACTGCTTATGTACAAAAAATAATTAAATCTTATCGTCTTATTATATTTACAGCTTGTTGGAATTACATTCTCATTATAATGGCATCTGCACATTACTTCAAATAATCTAAGAGCAATTTTTGACAATTTGTATCTAATTAAATGCCATAATCGAAAATTGCTTATTCGTACAAATCGTATCTACAGATAAATACAACATTAATAAATTCTAATCTAAATTTCATACTAAATCGTAAGTAGTTAATCGTTCATAGCTCCGTTGTCGTCTCCACCTCCGATCGATCTAAGTCATTCAAATAGGAGAAACTCATCTGGCCGTAGTCTCGCTTGGCAAAAATCACATTTTCATTTGTAAAACTCATATTGTGATTTTGACTATCACCATTAGATCTGTAAAAGAGACCGAAATGGATAACATTATTTCTTGTGTTCACTTTTTATTATAAATGCTCATGAATTGAATGGATTAACTTACCTTTGGAACAACGGATTGGCAATGGGCAGTTCGTCATCATTTAGACGATTATTCTGCTGGTTATTGCGACCAAGAGTGTTGGTCATAAGCTCTCCAGCACCATTTAAGGATGCCATTCCGCCAAAGGTGTTCCCACGCCTGCCCATCGTGCTAAATCCATTGTTTTGGGCACTGGCATTAGCCAAATTATTTCGGCTCGATGCATCATATTTATAGCTATCGTTCAGATAGTTATTGCTATTATGGTGTTTAATACGCCCCAATGTTAATGTGCCGGGCGTGCAATTCGCCGAAATGGCAAGTGGATTGGCATTGTTACGTGAATTCATTTCCAGTGTGCGATTAAAAGTATTCTGGCGATTGTTCATCGTCAAATTGTTGTTGTTGTTTATGTTATTGGCTAGATTATTCAGGTTGTTATGGCGAAGTGTGGAAATTGTGCTCAGATTGCCATCAGTTTGTGAGGGACTCGACTGCATTTCTCCGGTGCTATTTTGCTTGTGCGTTATATAGCTGACATTATCTAGGGAAAAGGCGTGATTCTTTGCACTGAAATCAAGCTGCAAGTCCTCATCACCATCGGGGGGAACAGCCATAGCAAGCATTTGGGTTTCGTACTCCTTCAAATTAGCCACAGCATCGCCAACATTCGAGGCTTGAGAGTTAACTATCACAGGATCATAGCGTGTCGGACTTGGTGCCGAATAATGACGAATGCGATCCTTAAAATTTTTATATCTAAGTGAAAGAAACATAATCGATTAGTTATTTGATCATACAAATTTTAAATTACATCATAAGCCTCGTACGCAATCGATTAATAATTATAATAAAAAAAATGTTTCATCTTCCAACGAAATAAATTGGATTAGACAGAAAAACTTACATCAAATTTAAGTCTGACATAATAAAGTAGAAAATTTAGATTTTTATTCTTACAGTATATCATTTTCCTTTAAGGTAAAAATGTTTACTATAAGAGTAAAAATCTTCACGATTTCGTTGATTTCAAATTACCACAATCGTACAAAAAAGATATTCCAAAGTGTTCTAAAATGTTCCCAATTGAGATAGTAATTTTACTCACTTGGACCATGAGATGCATATATAGATTATGCCAATTGTGCCCAGAATCAGTATAATGATAGATATGGAAATAAGCGTGAAGGAGAATACTTCGTCGTCAATGCTACTCGCAGTTTTGACCTAGACATAAAATGTTTTTTATTAGATTAGGTATTTTATTTAGCATGCAATACCCTTACCTTATGAACCTGTTCCTTCACTTGGAGTGGTGCGTGAATTCCATCGGCATTGGCATGTGCCAGATCTGAAGCTGCCAAGTTCAATGCCGAGGCAACAGACGACTCAAGCAACATGTCCTGGACAACAGTATCGTTGCGACTTAGTAATGTCTCCGATTTGGGATCGATAAGGTAGAACCATACATCGGTTGCATCCGGATTCTCCAAGACCGTGCCGTTATTCGTTAAGTATTTGTGATTGCTTATCCGTTCAATGCCACTGATCAATCCATTGGTCGTCTCTTCGATAAGCTCCTCCAGTGCTGCATAATGGTTACGTATCTTATTGGGTGCCGCATTGGAGAAGGCCAAAGCCATACGATTGACATCCGTTAACTTATTGATAACGATTCGTGCCCGCGTGTGATGTGAGCCCTGCTCGATGGCATCATTATCACTGGCCTCCACGTACAACATCATGGGAAAATTGGCATCATTAAAGAGCTTTGCCGTACGCAAAATACCCGTATCCTCAGTAAGCATAAAGTATGACGATGGCTGCAAAATTCGTGTTGTTAAGATAAAGAAATGAAAATCAATAATATAATCAAATATGAAAGCTGTTTGATATGTTGGTCTATGGTAGTTATTTTATGGGTATAATAGATCTCTCTATGGGTACAAGAGCTCTCATGAGAATGAAAATCAAAAGTTTAATTTTTCCCTGTTCCATGAATTTCTTTGTTTTCAAAACGTTTTCAAAACTTCTTAGCTGACAAAATTTTATTGTTCCCTGAAAGGTTATAAAAATCGCATTGCTGCTTACCAGATTATCATCCTTGATGCTGGGCTCCTCTTCGTCATAGAGCTTGTATCTCAATGATCCAAATTTACCCGAATCTCGATCGGTGGCCCTCACTTGCAAAATGGTCATATCGATGTCCATTTCGGGTGTGATAACGGCATAATACGTATCATTCTGGCCGTGGAAGCGATTAAAGACAAATTCAGGTGGATTATCATTTTCATCCTGCACCATTATGTTGACTGTGGTATGATCCTTGCGCGGGCTCACAAAATAGCGCTGGGAGACTAAGCGTAACTCCAAAGTGTATGAGATTTTACTTTCATAATCCAATGGCTTGGCAAGGACCAACAAACAACCGTAATCCTCGAGACCCAGTTCAAAGACTCCCAGCTCATTTCCTTGGATGAACTCGCATTTGAAGTTGGGTGCCCCTTTGGATGGTTTCTTGGAGTTGATTATTTGAATGAGCTTTAATGTGCTATTCACTGCTGTTGATTCTGGCACGCTGATGACATAGCTGTCATCGCTGAACGCTAATCCGACTGTCTCTGAGCTGACAATCAGTCCACTCTCCATGTTCATCTTGCTTTCCATTGAATTCTCCTCACTGGGATCAAGCAGCAGATGGCGCACAAACACGGGCAGCATGGCCACTGAGCTGAGCTGAGGTTCTCCCATATCGTAGGCTCGTATATCCAACTGATATTCCGTATCTTCTTCCTTACGCAACTCATCCCGAATGCGTAGTGCACCCGAATCGGGATCAACTTGGAAGTATTTGAGAGCCTTACCGCGACCAACAAGCTCGTATCGAATCACATTGTTTGGTGGGGTGCCATCAGCATCGATTGCCGGCATAGTCGCTATCACCGATCCAATGGGCTGATCATCATTTACCGTCACCGGACCCGGTACAGTGATGAATACGGGTCGCACATCGTTGCGGTCCTCGACCTCGACGACAATACGCACAGTGTCACCAGCCGATTCGCCGTCATTCTCAATTGTGCCCACGAGCAACTCATGATGTTGCTCCTTCTCGTAATCCAGACCCTTCGTTGTGCGTATTTCGCCCGATTTGGGGTCAATTTTGAACAACTCTGTGTCGCCCTTGCGCAGCACATAGGTAATCTCTGGCATAGTGTCGGGATCGTGGGCTTGCACAGTGGCCACTAGGAAGTCGGCTTGGTTCTCTGGTATTCGAACATTGATGCGGGCATCATTGAATTTGGGCACCTCATCCGGCAGATCGTGCACAATGACCGTAACACTTGCCGTACCCAGCCGGGCATCGGGTGCCCCATCCTTTGCCGTCACCACAAATTTGTATTCGTTCACTCGCTCATAGTCCAGCTCCTTGGATGTGCGAATCTCACCCGATTTTCCGTTGATGGCAAATGGGATATCTGTTGGTATGGAGTAGGTAATCTCTGCATTTATACCCTCATCCGCATCTGTGGCGTGCACAATGCCGACAAAGGCGTCATCCTTGGTCTCATCCACGTGGAATACGTAGGGCTGACTGAGTTCATCGAATTCCGGATTTTTGTCATTGATATCGGTGACTTTGATGTTGACCGTGGCACTACTCGATAGTCCGCCATTATCTTCTGCTTTCACAATTAGTTGGTAGCGTGTTAGACTCTCGCGATCCAGTTTCCGTATGACCATAATAATGCCACTCTGTTGACCCACCGAGAATTGTCTTAGGTCGTTGCCGGACATGATCGAGTAGATGACGGGATCATTTTCGGGATCATCGGCATGGACGACGGTGACAGTGGAATTAATTTCGGCACCCTCACTAACCTGCACCTCGTACAGGACATTGGTGAATCGCGGTGGCTTCGTGTTTGGTCCAGGTGTAACAGTCACCTCAACAATGGCCTGGGATGAGAGTCCCCCGATATCGCTTGCCTGCACCGTTATGCTATACTGCTCGCCAGCGAGTAAGCGTCCTCGAGTCTCGATCTCTCCCGTCTGCTCGTTGATCTTGAACTTTTGCATGCCGTTGTTAGAGACATGATAAATCGAGTAGGTGACAACGGCATTGGGTCCCTCATCAATGTCGGTGGCCATCATTTGTGTGACCAGACGTTGCTCATGCTGATCCCCAGCCGATATTGAGATGGGAGCAACCATCGCCAGTTTGGGAGCATTATCGTTAACATCACGCAAATGTACGGTTAGACTCAAAGGTGCACTCGCCGCATTGGTTCGGGGTTCCCGGGCGACAACCTGAAACTTGTAGCGTCCCGGGGCTGGAGGATCCCGATCCAAGCCCTCCTCATAGACAATCAAAATGCCATCGCTTGTCACATTAAATGACGGCGTCGTCAGTTCGTAAATATAGTCGGGCTTCGGATCATCCTCACCCAAGTCATCGTCCGTTGTCCTAAATGTAATTGGTTTGCCATTCGCATCCAAAACTTTTGTACCGATTGGTGAATTCTCATCAACATAGCCCTCGACATCGGAGGACGATATAACTGGTGGATTTGCATCAACTGGTTTCACAGCAATCGTCAGCTTGGCTGTTGTAAAGCGGCGCGGAGGAGGGGAGATCTCTTCAGCTCGAACTATTATATCATATCTTTTTGCCGTCGAAGTGTCGACAGCTTTGATCTGCTTTAAAACACCCGTCTCCTCATCGATCTCGAAGTAGTCAGCATAGTTGCCAGGCATTCCACTGGCAAAAGTATATCGTATTGGCGAACTGATCGTATCCAGATCGACCGCCTGTATCCGCTCAGGCAGCACATTGAGCACTCCTTGCACCGATCCGGCCGGCACAGATGCCGTATACTCGGGATTAATGCAGGCACCATCGAGAAGTGCACAGCCACGATAGATGAAGGACGGATCCATGTCATCAGAGTCGGCTATATTTACAGTTAGGGTCGCCGTCGAAGACAATCGCTCGGAAACACTTCGTGCTCGATCCTTAAAAAAGAAAAAAAATATATTTCATAATTGTTAACAATAATTAATAAACAATGGATGATTGTTTGCCTTGATTTATATTCCCACAGTGAGAAATTGCGAGCCTAATTGCTTTTAACTATTGTTTAAACAAATTTTTATTTTGGTTTTATTTATGTGTTTTAGTTGAAGTTTAAGTAATATTGCCATTATTTGGTTCGCTAATGTTGAGTTAATGAAGCATTCAAGACTATTCATTAGCGTTATAATTAATTGTACTAATGACACATTTTTACGCTCTAAAAACTTAAAAGTAAAGCTATTAATTTAAATGCCGGATAACGCAATAGTATAATTGTATAAGTAGGCGGTCAGAAAATAAGTCAAGCAATTATCTGTGTGGTCTGAAATGTTACTTACCGATGCGACAATTGTCAAAAAATAACGTTGAATCTTTTCATAATCCAAAGTCTTTGCTACGGTGACCTAAATGTGGCATGGGAAAAGTAAAGAATAAGAATTGAGAACTAAAAACATCTTTAGAGTGTTACTCACTTGTCCCTGATGGGGAAATGAAATGGCAAATGATCCGTAACCATCGGCACTAGTTAACTTATCGTCCTCAGTTGTATTGGTGTTGCCCTTTACTATAAAGTACTCAACTAGACCATTAACGCCAGCATCCTTATCGACCGCGTGAATGTTCCGAAACACTGTCGTGCCCAAAGGAGTGCTCTGTAAATATTTAAAATAATAAATAATCATTAATAAAACAATGTAATAACAAGAAAGAATGCTGTAGACGAGTAATCTCGCCTACGATTTACCTCGATACCAATTGTTAAAAATATTCTAATTTTATTGGAAAATTTCCCTTTAAAAAGTTATGCACCCAGATGCGAGCTGGTTAAGTAATTTCTTATAGCAATCACAGGCACTGAGGAGTAAAAGAGACGAATGCAGCGCATATTTTTATTCACTCATCCCTAATTGGCTGGCTTAAAACACGTGCATATACATACACACGTACGTTCATGCAATCGTGCGTAACGGGCTTCCTCAGAATACACACAAAAACAAATTGACGCTGTCACCGAATATCATTCTATCTCTTTTTCACAAATGCGCTCGCATATTATGCACACAGAAAATGCTTGCGGCGGCTGGTAGAAATTAGTTTAATATGAGAATATATTTTTTGACCATAACTTTGGTGTTCCTTTTCCGATCTTGATGAAATTCGGGCAATTGTTCAACATTATGCATATGCATATTATGTGTTTATTCGGCCTATAACATTGTGACTTTCATTGCTATCGGAAATCTAAGTATTTCGATAATTGAGAAACGTAGGAAGGTATCGATAAAATAAAGCACTTGTTCTGCGACGAACAAGTCAAGTCTCTAAATCTTATTGTATCTGACATCCAGGCAAACAGACAGGCGGACATGGCTATATTGATTCGGCTGTTGATCAAGAATATATATACTTTTTGGGGTGGGAGATGCTACCTCCTGCCTATTACATGCATTTGCTCAAAACCATTATACGCTTTTTACCCATTTCATATTAGCTTATTTGATAGAAATGGGACCAATATCGAAATATATTTTGAGACATACGCTGAACGTTTCTTGTACTATCTAAAATTAGATTAATATATCTTTCTTAACTATTTAAAAACAAAGAACCTTTTTATTAATTGCATAAAAGGGAACATTGATAATTCACCTATTGAAAAACACTTATGTCCAAAAATGCGCTATTATAAATTTGAATTATAATGATAACGATTGTTACTGTTTTGTGCCATGGAAATATGCTAAATACGTTGCACCGGAAACCAAAAATGGCATGTTCATGAAAATTAGGTAGCAAACTGTGCAACTGTTGAGCGCTATTGTTGTTAAATGGTTTGTGCAGCCAGCAACCAGCAGATAGCAGCCAACAGACAGCAGCCAGAAGCCAGCAGGAATAGCCAGCGATCCGGTAAACAACAGAAACAAGCTGGGTGACAAAACGTGCCCAACAACATTGAGAGAGAGATGCACCAAAAGTGCAGTTATATAACGGGCAAACAAGAAGCACAAAATGCGAACAGCCTTTTACATTTAACTATCACTATATACTTGGGCTTGTCTGTATTGTGTATAGTATGTGTGTGTGTTAGCATCTTTTTTTTCTTGTGTTTTACCTCAGGGTTACTTGTTACTGGTTTAACATTCGCATGTCGCCTGGCTTGGGGCGAGAAGTTACTTAGTCATTGTGTTGAACTTTTCAATTGGTTTCTCTTCTTATGTACATTAAATGGCAAAGCGGTACAAGTCAAACAGCCCACAAATAGGCGCGATTGTTATTGTTGGCATGTCTTATGCAATTTTGTTGCAAGGTGCAACACATCAAATCATGTGTAGTACATACCATTTATACCCTGTTCATATATTTGAACAATTTATGGTAGTCGAAAAAATATTATAACGTTACTTTAATGAAATATGCAATAATGTGCATATTCTAATCAGATTAAGAACCAGATTTGTTTCTCCCAAAAGAGGATCTAAGGGCATCTCACCATGTGCATCGAAAATAAATAGGACTATCATTTGTTAATTAAAAGTTAAATTGTTTGTATATACCCGAAAAACAGTGTTTCATTTTCTACTTTATAAAAAAGAGTTTTTTAGTAACCTTTAATTTTTGTTAATAGATATGATTTTAATGGTGCTACTTTTTAAGACTTTTAATCAATTTATTTTTTAATTATTTAAATTATACATGTTTATAATAAACATTATTTAATACTGGTTTTCTTTGCCAATTAAACTTGGTGGGAATCTAACAAACTTTTTTTTTGAGTGTAAGTAAGATTGCAGCCAGCCATTGGCTGGTCTTCACCTAAAGATTAAACGACAGAGAATAATGATATTTATATTTTACTTCTGTTGGCACTGGTTGAACTTTGCGCATTGTGCAATCAGGTTGAAGGAACACAAAATGTCTGAGTTTAAGTAAAAAAAATAAAGATGCAATATGCGGCCACTGAATAAATATCTGCAATTCATTGGAATTGCTTGAAAATGTTTGTTTTCTATGTATTCTACATATGCATATTTATGTAAGTTTATTTGTATTAGTGGAGATATTTATCGCATGCACGAAATCCTTTTGTTTAGTCCGTAGACAATAAAAACGAGAATGGCCACTTGGGTGTCTGTCGCCATAGATTTAAGATGGAAAAACTCATTTTATATACATTAACTAGTGGTTTATATGCTCTTGTTAATTTATCTATAAATTATTATACTTAAATGTTGTTGTTTTTGTTTGACTTAATGCAGTGTAATTGAGAACAACACTGCCGTGAACTGCAGTCATTTCAAGCACCAGTCAAGTAATTTTTTAAGTATATCAATTAAGAAAATAATAGTTTAAAGATCGAACTTAATGCATTCAATTTAGTTGATAATCCTTTGCGTGCATTATTTAGGCACGAACCTATTATTAAAAAACAACACATTGCGAATAGAAAGACAACATGTTGATTGACACCTATCTGAGGCGAAGAAATTGCATGCTATTCAACCAGATAAATATGCTAAATATACGTCAATGCATTTAACCTGTTTAAATCTGAAACTTTGTAAATTCCAGTGCAAATATTTTAAGCTTGCGTTTGTCATATTAAAATGCAAATAAATTATTCCAGGCATTGTTTGCTCCCAGCACACGCAACTGGAAAAACGCAAAGCGGACAAGAAAATACAATAGCAAATGTATATATATATATAATATATAAACATATATATATAAAGTATATATTAAATACATATATGTATGTATATAAATATATATCAGCAAAATATTCTCTTTAAGACCGCTGATGAAGATTCAGTTGGCAGATGCCCAAAATGGTCTTGTATCTGACTCTGGAAACCAGTTTGTCCGCAACATTTGATAAAAAAGAAGCTCAAACAAAACACAGTATATAGAATTATATACCATAAATTAATGTCGGAATTACGACTTAGCACAAAATTAAGCCCAACTAATTTCCACGCTCTTTTATTTTAAGAAAACATAACGGATGAGCAGACAAGAGACTACTTATATATTTATTATTATTACTTTTATCACTTTTATGGTAGTTAAACTTAAGTACTTAAGGTGTACTTACCTCTGGTACAGTGACCTCATACGGCGTGTTCATGAATTGTGGCGCATTGTCATTGACGTCGGACACCCGTACAATAAGCGGAATGTTTCGCTTCTTATTCGTCTCTCGGATCGTGCACGAGACCTAAAAAAAACAAAAAATCATTGCATTTAATTTTTATACGCAAGCAAGAACAAATATGTTTGGATAAAACATGTGAAAATGTTGTAGTCGAGTGTGCTCGACTACGCGATATTCTGAACCCAACTGTAAAATATAATAGCAAATGGAAGGCAGCACAACCTTTCATTAACAACTTTAAAATGTTCATTATGAGAATACATTTTGGACTAAAACTGTGTTTCTTAAACGACCTAAATGAAAATTAGCAGTCCATGTCTTTTAAATTGGAGCTCTTATTGCTATTCGAAATCGATATGTGTCGGTTTAAGCAAATGGGTCAAGTTCCCGATAAAAATAAATACAAAAACCAATATTTCAAATTTTAAATATCTAACTCTAATAGTCTCTGAGTTTCGCGAGTTCATGCAGACAGACAAACCGACGGACAAACCGATGTAAATTAATATATATAATTGACTGATACTTTATAGAGTTACAGATGATTTCCTACCTACTGTTGTGCCAATTCACTCTATACCCTTTTTACCAATTTTTCATTTGTTCAGGGTATATAAAAAAGTTATCTTAACATTTATTCCAAGATTCTTCCATTCAGTCAGATTATGTATAATAAATTACATTTCAAATTCAAGAATTCAATTGATTATTAATTAAACTTACCTAAAACTCAACAAACTTTTTTAGTAAAACTTGAGAATAGATTTTCTAAATTACTTGACATATTCTAGCAGGTATCTTGGCTTTAATTGAGACTCACCTGAAAGACAATGTGACTTAAGTTCTCCTCGTCACGATCGAGGGGCTGAAGCAGTTTTAGACTCTTTCCATCCAATTGGAAAGTGGGATGTCCCTTCGGAAAAACTAGATCGAGCGCTATTTCCGTAGAGGGATCCCCATAAATTGGCAGCTGTGCTGGTGTTGTCGATTGTCCAATGACTGTATGAAAAGATGTTACAAACCCGATACATACATTCATTAATAAAACGGGTAATTGGAATTTTATTAGTATCAGTGCTCAGTTTGAAACTCAAACTGCTTTTTTCCTTTTAACCGAGTCAGAAAGATGTCAAAGACAACTCGATGCTATGGAAATCCCCTATGTATGCTTGTATGTAAGTGCATATGTATCCATGCATCGACATAAGCCTTTCTCTTTGTCGGAGTAACTTAAGGTATTTATACGAACTAGTCTTTGTATGTGGAGGCAATCAAGTATCTAGAAAGTCCGTTGCAATTATTGCAAAATGTGAACACATACAATGTGGTGGGAAGGAGACAGAGGGACGGAGAGAGAGAGAGAGAGGGATAGGGAGGATGGAAAGAGACGACATTACGGCTCTGATTTCCACTGCTTCAACTCACATTTCAGTGGAGAAGAGTGTGTATAGCCATTAAAGGATATTTTTGCTTGGCGTACTGTGAGAAATTCTTTGGGGAATTCGTAATTAGCTTTTTGTTCTTAATGTTCGTACTAAAATACTTACAATTCCCTCGACTCTCTTCAATATCCAGTATAATGTTTGTTTGCCCAGTTTCCACTTCGCACATTTGTGATTTACCCAGAACACCGACTGCGTCTTCACAGCTCCCAAGCAGGAGAATAAGCCCCAGAAAGCAGGATCCAAATGGACTCATCAGACTGTAGAAAGTCATTTTAACTGCAAAGACAACATAAAATAATTGCAATTAGCAATGATTGCTTCAATTTGTGGAATGCACTTTATTTAATTTACTTAATATATTCTAATTAGTGCGAGATTAGCGCTTAAAAAATACACAAAAATGGTCAGCGTCTATAAATTATGAAATCTAAAATGGTTGATATTTTTTTTACTATATAAGAATTGCACTCCAATGGATGTGTTTGACAATAGTGTAATGCAAATAATTTAGATTTACCAACTTGCAATTCATATGAAAGTAAATAAATCGAAATAAATCAAATTTCTCTAGGGCCTGTCATCGAAGAAAGGTGAACTTTTGAACAAACATATAAAATTGAGCTATTGTTCTTGAACTTTATAAAGCATCAGAAATCAATTGTAAGTATGTAGTATATATTTATTTAAGCACAAAGGTGGCTGGCAGAACCTTAAATGGTCTGACATCAATATGCAATAAATATTTAACTTACCCATCTTGGTGCTGTCTACGCGTTTTTCTTGTTGCCCACTTTAGTATTGACCATATATAGACCTTCGGAAATCTAAGATAAGATGCTGTTGCCTGCTGTTATTTGTGAACACTGCACGACACACACACACAACATACACACACAACATACACACAGTCCAACAGACACAAGACATGACTAAGCTGACCACATAAAGAACGTAATCTTTCGCATAAGTCTGGAAATATGTATTCTGAACTTCACACATACTGCTATGTATGTATGTGTGTGTGTTTGTGTGTGTTGAAGAGTATTCTTTGGACCATAGGGAGCACAATAATTAATGCATTCTTTCGTAATTTAAGTAGCGAGCATCTTCTACGTAAATAAAACACTGACTGATTGCTGATTTGTAATTGCTGCTCAACGTCTGAGTTTTAACAGTAAGCGCTGAGATATTATTAGTGAAGCTCGCTTATAATTTATTAGTGGGCACCCAAAAGCAGTAAAAGGAAAATTCAATCAGCAAATGGTGGAAAAGGTCTAATTATAACTTCACTTTACAGATTTTTCATACGTTTTCATATAAGAAAAGTTCTGCTTGCAAGTTGAGGAAAGGTTTAATTATAACATTATTTTATAGATTTATCATACGTTTTTCCTCATAGGAAACTCAACTTGCAATTTGAGAATAGATCTAATTATAACATAATTGTACATTGCGTTTATAAGAGTCAGTTTTTTCCATTGGGCAAATTCGAAGAGCATGTTGTAGAAATGGTATAATTATAATACCATTAATTTAACTTTAGTACATCTGTCACTATTCCACATTTTGTATAAGTTATAGTGTTACAACTAAAGTAGAGATACTTGGCAATAAAAATAATGCATATGTTATCAACCAAAATAGTTGCAAGTAAAAATATAAAAAATACGTGCATAATCAAAAATATTTGAATAGTAACTTTTTGCACTTTGCCTAAAGAGAAATCTTGCACATATTTTTCGCCTGTCATTTTTTGCTTAGTTCACAATTTTTAATGGTCGTCAATAGGGTGCCTCTTTTCAGACACGTTTAGCTAAAAATTTGATGCGCCAAGAAACCGGTAAGTCAGTAAATATGTCAAAGGTTAAATGATGTGAAACCGAAAATGTTTTCATCAAGGCCCATAGCTTTTAGAAGACACAATTTAAATAATCGCTATATGGACATATTCACATATTAATACACATACTCGTTTGATTAAATGCTTAACCGCATTTTGTTGTGTATGGTGTCATATTCTTGATTTCAACACAAAATTTTGCTGAACTGTCGCAAGTCAGCAATACCATTCGAAATTGCAAGCTCTCCAAGAATATAAAAAGTTAACGGTAAGCGGATGCATACATAGAAACAAATGTATTCAATTATATTGACGAGTACACTCAACAAAATAATAACATAATCGTACAGGAAAAAGAAAAGACAAAATGTTGGCATCAAATTTCTAAAAAAAAGCGATGATTTTTAAACATTTTTATAGTGGAAATCTTTAAAAATGGGGAGAAAATAATATTTATTTATTTTTTAATAAATATTATATGCAAATATATTTGTCATGAATTTTAATAAAAAAAAAAATTTGTAGATATACAAATATCTAATATAATCTATATATATAAATAAATTAACAAATATATTTCTAACATATGCTGGCGATTTTTCTATTTTTCTATCTTTTTACCAACCTTTTTTATAATCGAGAAATATAGTAAAAGGTAGGAAAAATAGTTTTTTAAGTCTATATTATAGAAAATTTGATATAGAACATAATTTAATCGTTTACAATTAAAATATGACAATGACTTTTTAGTACCGTAATTTGTAATTCGGATAAGATTAATTATATTTTCTGAGCAAACATTTAATAAATTTGAATATTGAAAAAGCTGTCTTTCTCTGACCGGCATCAAGCCAGCCCCTATACACACATCGGATAAAGGATAACTTTCACTTGTTTTCTCTTGGGCAAATAACAGTGAAGATTTTCATGTATAATGCTGGACAATATTGTACATTAACCGAGAAAACAAACGGGTACTTGGTTTGTTTAAGTAAACATTTGCATACCAATAAATGATTCTCGCACGATTCGAATACATTTAAGTTTCACTTTTGCCAACAAAACGATGGCCGAGCACAAAATAACACACACACACACTGAGAAAGAGAGAGAGAGAAACACCCACACTAGTTAAGCAAAAAAAAAAAAAAATCAAATCTTTGAAAACCTGCTCAACACAAAAATCCGCCAAACAAAAACAATAATACAACTACTCAATACTGTCGACAGCTGCTGTGGCTGTGGATGTGGATGTGGATACGACTCTGGCAGTGGCTGCGGCTGCGTGCAGTAAAAGTAGTGTGGCAAGTTGATTTTCATCGTCTGGCAAAGTCTGTCTCAACATATACGACGACGACGACGACGACGACGACGTCGACGACGAGTACCTGTGACAGCAGTTTATTTTATTTGCAAACGCGCGCGCTCTGCACACGTGACCTCATTTGCCATTTACCCCAACATAATAATGCTTTTCCTCTGCCGCAGCACATTATTCGGGTCAAAACTCCACACTATGTTTCTGCCGAGCACGACAACAACAAGAAAAAAAAAAAAAGTGACTGCAAACATCCTGGCAGTTGTAATTGATGGAAAATTGAAACGTTTTTCAACGTTGCAATCGTAATTTATCTGGCATATATTGAGTCTACATATTTCTTTTATATATAGAGTCACGTTTGTTTTAATATTGACAGACATAATTTATATCTTCTTTGTTTAGTGCACCGTCTTTTGCTTAATAGTAAACATGGTAGTTTCTTATTTAGAGGCATGTGTGTTTTATAATTAACATCCATCATCTCAAGCTTTATATATCTTACAGTTATTATGTACTTATCTGGTTTTTTTCATGGTGGCTGTAATTTATCTGGCATGCTTGGACAGGTTAGCATAAGAGTATAAGGTATACTCGATTTATTGATATATATATATATATATAGAGCTATGTTTGCTTTGTAATTATCAGACATCATTTATATCATCTGCATTTATTTGCTTTATGGTAATCATTGTATTTTTATACAAAGACTGGATTGTTTTATAATTTACATTTATAATCTCTCTTTAAGTTGAGCTATGTTTTGTTTATAGTAAACATGGTAGTTTTTTATATAGTCATGTTTGCTATATAATTTGCATACATCACATCTATATGTCTTACAGTTATCATGTAAATATCTGTTTGCCTTATATCAACTGTAAACATTTGCAAATATTTTGTGGATTTCACTTTTGACTCATTTATTTTTATTTTTGCATTTCTCGCACATGAAGATCCGTAATTTTAGTTATATGACACAGACACTCACACATCTATATACCTATGTATATGTGTTAGAAAGTGTTATCTGTGAAGATGGCGAAAAAACAAGATTCTCAGCTTTCATCCAAGTCGCAATAATTTTCACACACACACACAAATACACACATATACGCACACACTTTAGCATAAGCGGTAATTTAATAGATTTGAGGATAACATTTTTTGTATTTATTACCTTTTTCAACTACTGCAATGATAATATTTATTACACTAATGAACACATCGTTACACGAACTTCATTTGCAATACAAAACTGTAGAATGAAGTTTTTTTGTGTTGTCAGCCTTATTAAAAGCCACAGAAGTGTAGCAGATACGATATATTTGCTATCCGCTTATTTACTTTTATTTACACTTCGTTTTGTGCACACATATTTAAGCCTGCTGCTGCTGTTGCTGTTGGTGGTGTTGGTGGCTCAAACGCGAATTTCGTGTGTGAAAAAATGTGGATGGGAGCCAAGCGCGCACGACAATTACAACACCTGAAATCACAGGTAGCTGGCTTAAGACTAACTTTTGCCGACCGTGGAACAAACAGCAACAGCAACGGCAACAAGTGGGCGCTCGACTCGATTCGATTCAAAGCGAAGCACGTTCCGATCGAAACGGTTAAGAAATCTGGTTTGTCTATGGCATAAACTGGTTTTACTTACTCGTTTGGCTGGTGATACAAGTAAAAGGATTATATACAAATAACTATTGTAGATATACATAAATAAATTATGTGCATTTGCGTGTATGTAAATGCAATTTGATAAATATTTTACATATGGTATAAAATTGCAAATCGTGTTAAGTGCAATATAGTTGATTAAAATTGGCTATCAATGCTGTATTTATCACATTTCACATTATCAGCTCACCCCGACCTATTCAACTGTCCAGAAGTGTGGTTGCATATTTGTGTTTATTTTTTCGCGATCTGCAGGTGCAGCATATGCAGCAGCAGCAGTAGCAGCAGCAGCAGCAGCAACCGCAGCAGACCAATGGAAGGCAATTGCAAACGGTTAACAGTCAACTGTTGAGTTAACATTAAATAAACAGCTCCAACTTGTTTCAGTTATGTTGTGCTGAAAACCAGTTCAAAAGTCTTCTTCTTTGTTGTGGTTTTTACAGCTTCTCAATTGTTTTATTGGTCTCTGTGTGCATGTTCTTGTTGCTTTAGTTGTTGACTATTCTTTGTTTTTTTTTTTATTGTTTCGCTCTTCTATTAGTTGGTGACTGCTATGTACAACGTCGACCACATTTCAGCTTGAGACTCTGTGGGGCTCCTTCGTTGTGCAGCATTAAATGAATGAAGTTTCTGAAAGGCAGGTTGCTTTTGCATTTACGCGTTGGCAGCAGCCTCTGAGTCTGCATTTTGCAGGTATTTTTAATGGTTGTGGTGCCGAAAACACAACAACATTTTCCTAAAATGGCCAAACGATTCGTTTGCTACTTTGCTATGCTGGCAACACACACATATATATATATATATATGACATATTTTTGCATGTGTGTGTGTATAAGTGTGTTGCACCATTTGCATAAATCGTAGCCACATTTTTGTCATTAAACACCTGTATGTTTGTACGTATGTAAATACATTAAAATGTATCTACATTTGTAGCAAATATTTGCACATTAAATGTAGCTCGCAAATCCTATTTGCGAAATTATCACAGAAGTAGATCAAATGATATAGTTATATTTATTTTTATATTCTTAGGAAATACATAAAAGTCATAAAAGTAGAGCAAATAGTTTTATAATTATTTTTATGTTTTTATTGAATACACATTCTAATAATTAAAGAGAAATCCCAAGTAAATTACCGTAAGAATAATAATGAAAATAGCGGAATTCAGTTATTAGTTTGAAATAGCTATAAAAAATAGCAACGATGATTAGCTTTACTGGCAGACAGTGGAAGTAATTGGTATTTATTACAACGGAACACTTTGAACAGGAATGGCTTAATCTTAAAATGGATACTTTGGTATTTTGAACCGGCTAACAGAGTTAACAGAGTTAAGGCAATAACCGGTAGTAGGACCCTGTCGGAAGCGCAGGTGTCGATGATAAGTGTCCCAATCTGCATAAATTATACGCAATTATTGCGACATTAGATTTTATTATAGAGACATTATCAGATACGAGCAGACTTATCCGGTTTTTTGAGTAATGGAAGTGTTTACACTGTAACATTTTATCAATACATTTTACGCCCTTTTTCCGGTCAAACACGTATCGAATTCAATTTGTTAGACTAGCTCTGAAAATGATTTTAAAAGTGATATAATGAAAATTCAAGTTTCAAGGTTCTTTATGCATTTTATATTAATTAATTTTCGATAACTTGTTTATCGCTTGAATTGATCTAAACTAAGAAAAATGTTCTTTGTTCTCTTTTTGTTGGTATAAAAACCTTTAAATTAAACCAGAATACTCTGGTCGAGAGTGCTCAATTGGAATATACTCCGTACAAAAAAAAGAAAAATTACTGAAGATGCATAATAATAAAATAGAGGGGAAATTACAAATAAAAAAATAATAATTAAGTGATATATTGGCATGTGTATAAAATAATTAATATTAAAATAAAATAATAAAATAACTGAAACTAGAAAAAGTACATTATATAAGATCTAGTTACAGAGTATATATTAGTTGATTAGCCTCGAGCAGACATGATTCTTGTTTTGTTATTTCCACTTTGGTAACCAACACCCTCAGCCAGAGTGGTGACTACATTGTGCCAACTAGAGGCAGCAGCAGTTGCAGATGCAGCAGTGGTAGCAGAAGTGGCAGCCACGTATTACTTGTAGGAGGAGAGTTTGCATGTTTTTAAACAATTTTAATTGCCTTTGCGTGTTTAGCGATGTTTCGATACAATTGCTTCCATTATGCGTATTTAGAACAGAGCTAGACAAAGCTCTGGGAACTAAAACTACTGATCTTGACTTACTCTTTTTTGATACGTTTGCAGAGGTCATTATAATTAGTCACTAAAGGTGCAACACACTGAATTATACATATTCCTGAACAGCATAGAAAACCGAGAAATTAAATCAACATCTCCTATATGGGTGGATGATGTTTAAGAGAAAACCTGTGGAATAATTAAGGCACAAGTGTTGGTACATTTGTACCATAACTGTGCATTCAGCAGCGAAGACTTAGCAATGCTGATAGTGACACTGGTTCTCGCTCTCGTTCTCAGTGATCTTTCTCTCTCTTTCGGCACGCATTAATTGGTAGAAAGTCTCTCAAGCACATTACTCTCATGGCAGTTGGCTTTGATGTGGCTTCACCATAAGAGCAATGTACTTATATTTCAAGTTCTCAGCCTTAGGCTGCTAACTAACTACTTCAACTTAATTGCTCAAATTAAATTTAATGCGATCTTATTTCTGGCAATTTGCTAAGTAAATTTTATGCTCTGAAAAATATGGCGCCCCAACTAGACGCAGTTACTAATTGAATTTTTAATTATATACTTTGAAAAATAATTGTAACGTAAGATCTTTTTAATTTAATGTGACTCTTATAAGTTTAAGTTGCAGCAAAAACAATTAAACGTTGATTTAAATATTCAAACCGAATCGAAATTAATTTATCTTTTAATAATCATGTGGAAGAAAATACATTTTTTCAAAATGCGGATCACCTAATGGAAATATGCATACGTGTGAAGAATATGCATAATTCAATATTGTTTTCTCATTTGTCCGTTGTGTGAGATTTGTGTGCTTATCGACTTTAAGTCAATTTTAAAATTCTATTTGATATTGTAGAAGTTGTTGCAGGTCCTAAAGCAGTTCACGTTAAACAAAGCAGTGCAGATTGCCAAATCGAGGTGCTTTTTTAGATGCATGGCGTTGCCACACGGATAACAGACCGCCATACGATATACCAACCAGCTAAACTAAAATTGCTCAATAATTATTTATAAAATCGACCTTGATACAGGAACTTACCATTTCGTCATATATTATTTTTGCTTTCGTCAACTACTCGCGGCTTAACACCAATTTTGGTATTTTGCATTGAGTTTCGATTGGCGACTTATCGACGAGCAACCATAAATAAACAGCTGTTCATCAAAATAGCGTACAACATTATTATCCGGTCACAACAAATTGCCAGAGCAAGAAAAGAACATTAATTGATTGTAAAAGCATTTCCTTTCGGAAGTCATTGTAAAGCAAAGTTTCTGGAAATTTAGTGGATACCGGTTGCAGGAGAAATATGCTTGCATACGCATTGTGACGAAAAAAGCAAGAAAGCAAAATAAAAATATAGGGGCGAGCTATTAAACCACATTTCAGAATGTCCAACGAGGAGTTCGTGTGGCGCGAGCTCGTTATTCAGAGACTGCGAGAACGAGACCGAAAGGAATGCCACAATTTTAAGGAGATTATTGTGCAAAGTAAGAAATATATTGCACATATATATATATATATGCTTAGTGCATTGCTAACTGGGTCTGAGTACTGGCTAAACTCAATTGACTTTGTACCTAATAAAATTTTACTTTTGCTTTATTTTATAGACAACCGCCTTATAGACCATGTTGCGCAACTGAAATCCGACAATCTGAAGCTGTCCGTCGAGAATGAGCAACTGCGAAATGCGGTGTCAACAGGTGGCACTGGCCCCAATGTCGCCATAGCTACGCTGGAAAAAAAGTTGTTGGCACAGCAGGAGGATCTCACAGATCTGCACAAAAGGAAGGGTGAACACTCCCAAATGATTGTCGATCTGAATCTAAAGGTGGAGCAGCAAAAGAAGCAACTTAACGAGAAGGAGCACAGGTGATTAAGGAGATGAGACTACCATTGTGGACATGTTTAATTAACCTTACATATAACGCTACATTTTCAGTCTTAACGAACAACAAACGGCCAATAACAGCTTACGGGCAGAAGTGCAGCTATTCAACTCCAGTTTGGATGAACTTAAGAAACTGAACACAACATTGCTGGATGAGCACACAGCATTACAGTTGGCGTTCGCCTCACTCGAAGATAAGATGCGAAATGTTCAGGTTAGTTGGTGCCTAATTTATTCCATCCACGTTTGCCTTTATTGTTTATACTTATATTGCCTGTGCTGTCATCATTGTAGCTTTGCTTTACTTATTTACTTATAAAATTATTACTTATTCTAAATTATCTTATTTTTTTTTAAATTGTATGCCATTATCATTGCTTATTCAATCTTAAAGAATCTTGGTAAGTTGCTGATATCTTTTGTAGTAAAGATCATATAAGTCTGTATTTATTTGAAGAGTTATTAAAATTCGTAAATGGTATTCATTATCATTAAATTTGCTGAATGTGTCACTCATTTATATAATGGGATATTCAGATTTAGCAAACTTAATGTATTATTTAGCGTATTTGATGGATGACTGTTTATATGCAAATTAGTCTTAATAAAGATCGGTATATAATATAAATGACTAATGAGTGTCAGTATCGATAATTAAGTGTGTAGACATTTTTGGAAGAGGAAAAGATCTATATATTATTGAGCTGTTAAAAAATATGTCTATTAATAAATTAAATCTTCCATAAAACAAACTTTTGCTTATATTTTAAGCAACCAGATGAAAAAAGTTCACCCTTCTAATTTATAATAACAACAAAATATTCATATATGATGCAGCAAATTGAACTTAATGCAGATCTTAAACTAAATATGAAATTTTCTTTCGATTCGCAGGATGAAAATCGATGTTTATTGGAACGATTAATGCGTTATAAGTCGAAAGATGCTGACAAACTGAATGAGGAGAACGAAAGTCTCATAAGGTAAAAATGAAATGAATTAATCTTTTTCCTAACATATATACGTATGCAAATTTCTCCATTTATATGTGCGTGTGTGAATATACATTTTAAAATTACTACCATTCAAAAAACATTCCATTATTGTGAAAACTTTGTTGTTTTTACTCCGCTTCATAATGCACATCAATAAAAAATTGTATTCACTGAATTGTTATCTTGAAAGTGGGCTATTCAAATATATAATATACATATTTTTATAGCCGACACCAGGCCACCTTGAAAAACATAGCTTAAACTAAGATCAAATTAAATGACATGTTATATGGAGTATTATTTATTATTTGTTCACATGGTTTTTATAAATAGCACGTGAACAAAATAAATAATAAACAGAGGAATATGAGAAAGTGGAAGTGTAATGAAGTATATTAAATCATCAGAACAGACATAATATATATTATACCTCTGAAGGGAATAGTAAACAAGATACACTATCAGTTTGTTTTATTTTATTATTATCAGTTTATTGATCATCCATATCAGCTCAATAGATCTAGCAATTTGCATAAGTCAGAATGATAATAATAAGTCGCATGAGGTAGATTCATTATGTTTATATTAAAGCACAATGATTATTAATTTTGAATACTATCTCTAAAACTCCAACAAAACATTATATAATAATTATTTGAAGCCTGTTCTTCAGATAACAACTAACACCATTAATACTAATTACAATTGATTATTACACCAACATCTAATATGAATATTTATTAAAAAAAATCATACAATTTTCAGCTTGCATTTTGGAAACATGTATTTTATCATCTTAATTTGGTTGCGTTATTTAAAATACCCTGTACCCATCAAATAAAGTTATTCGATAAAAGTAAAGGATTTAAGTCTGCTCAAAGTAAAGTGATACCGCAGCTCTTGGATATATTTATATATAGCTTCTGCTCCGATCTACATATTATCAGCATCCCAGAGAAGTTGCTCCAAAAATAACATAAATCTCAAACAAAAAAAAAACTCGTTACAAAAATTAATCAAGCCGTTTTCTGGTTCGTTTCAGTATTTCAAACAACTCGCAAAGAGTAGTTTATTTAATTAGTAAACTCTTTTGACAATTGGGTACAGGGTATTCATGTAGTCGAGCATTCTCGATTCTATTGTTTTTTTTATCTTGATTTGATTATACTTGGTTCAACATAAAATGTGTAACCGATTTCAAAATATCTAGAAAAAGACTGCCGTCAATTTTCAGAAAACGTTCGGCAAAGCTAAAACGGGACTTGGAGGACGCCGTCCGAGAACCAAACTCGGCAGTTAATCAGAAAGTTCCAGTGGCAGGTGGTACACCACTGCATCGCACCGCGAGTCCCCCTCAGTCTGGAGGTGTGGCCACAGTGAGTGACGACGAATTCGATGAGGGATCGATAAACGGCGCCATGGAAGCTTTGGGGCTCGACGAAGAGGAATATATCAATGCCCGATTTACGGCCGGCGAAACGACTCATGATATACGCCGTAGCATTGACACAATAAAAGCCGCCGGCTACTTAGGACAGTCAAATCCAACAAATATCTTAATGAAGTTCGAGGCGCATGAGAATGAATCGCATGCTGTGCGCTGGAGTCCAGTTGGTCGAATGGTTGCCACGGGCGGCGCTGACAGAAAAGTCAAACTCTGGGATATTGGCAAAGGTAGCTACTTTTTACGAAAGAGTGAGTTGCCCAAGTGTTTTATTAAATGGTTGTATATTGGTAGGTGCTACGGAGCCTCGTGCTGTGCTTAGTGGGAGCAGTGCCGGCATTAACTCTGTCGATTTTGACTCAACTGGTTCATATGTTTTGGGCACATCGAACGACTATGGCGCCAGAGTCTGGACCGTAATGGATAATCGGTTAAGGGTGAGTCCTACATTAAAACATGTCTTTTTTTAGTTTAGTATTTTCTTTTTTTTTTCATATAAATTAGTTTTCTTTTCAAGTCTTCGAGATATGATATTTGATAGTTTAGTTAAGGTGGACACAAACATTTTCATTTATTATTTACATTGCATTGTGAGTAGAGACTTTTAGCACTTGTCGCCTTCTAATCTTAAACCAGTTTTCAAATACAACATTTGCAATCTTATAGGGTAAATTATGACAAATTCATATTGCTTAAGCGTTGAAAAAAGTTTACTCAGTCTTTTTTTTAAAGTGATTTGCATGATTTTATAGGTTAGGTTCAATTTAATCAAGTTTTGGCCTTTTCACACAAGCAATTATTGAATAAATCAAAAACAAGAAATAAAGTCTAAATTTAAAAAGAAGTGTTTACTCAATAAATTTAGTTTCTTTTTTTTGCAATTCATTAAGTGAATATTTGTAATATGTTTTAAATTTTCACTTATAGATAGTCACTTTAAAAATTGTTCGATTTCCAAATATCACTTTTTGTTATTATGATTATATTTTTTTTGCTTGTTGTCTTAAATTCTATAATATGTTGTCTACATTTTATTAACTAAAATATTGCAATTGTTTTTAAGCGATTTCAAGATAACGCCCACAAAAATGTCTCCACGCATAGAAAACCCCACAGGGGGTGCTTGGCGGCATCTCATTTACCAAATGCGATACTGCTGCTGCCGCCGGGGTTTGAGTATTTTGTGGCGGCTTTTAGAAAGTGATTAACATATGGCTGTTGATTGTCCCGTCGTCGATATAGAAATGACCAAATCGCAATAACAATGAACTGCGCTATAAAAAATATTGTGGCAGCCACAATGAAACCTGAAACATACGTTTGTTATTCACTTTGATTAGATTGCATGATCAGTTAATAATAAGCTGTCGCTGCTTACCAATGCCGTTAATACAATATTCTGTTGCTCTATTGTTCACAACAAAAGTATTGTCATAATTATCCTTCACTGTATTTGTATTTGTATTTGCATTTGTATTTGTGTGCTGCTGCAGTTGCTCCCTTTTGCCGAAACCAAATTTTTCGGTTATCTGAATCGATTGCACTAGAAGCATATCCTCCTGACTGGTTGGTTGGCTCTCAACCAATTCAGCTCTTGCCTCACGACTTGTCCGTTTTAACTGTTGGCCGACAACACTTGCTGCAAGTTAACAAAATAATATATATATTTATTTTTATTTTGATTTGTGACAGGTTTATTTCTGTAGCACTTGACTGACAAGCTATATTTAATTATCTTGTTTATCGTGTTGTGTTTTATTGTTTATTTATAATAAGCAAATTGAAAATGATAAAAAACTGATAGTAAAAAACTGATAGTGTTTTGGACGAGCAGATAAAATGAAGTTCTTGTTCTTTTTAGAATTAATTTTCTGACATTTATAAAATAGATAATTACTTGAATCTGTATGCATGAAAAATAAGGAGAACTTATTAGTAATAATAGTAAAATCTACTTACTGGCTGATGCATGAATCTCTCGCCGTCGTCGACCATGAGATAGTGACGATCTGAATTCCTGAATAATATCGTCCTGGTCACATTTCACCGGCTCACAGGTGGGCATACAGGGCGTGACTAAAGCACGAAACTGGACCATATCACTCGATGGGAACTTAAAGGCATCGAAATTTGAAAAGAGAATTTTGCCCGACAATGGGCTTTTGAGTATGGGTCCCATAATTAGATGATCTGTGGGGCAGCCTTGTGAGTCTATTAGCGTTATCTCAGCATTATCGGCCCCATCCATGGCAACCAATTCACGTACAAATATCTCATACGGACTCTGCTGATCAACGATCTCAAAGTTAAGGGCCAGGGGATCGCCAACCTCTGCCGAGCGCATCATATCTGAGCCGTCCCTGGAGGTGATACGCATCAGCACATTGGGCGAATCAACGATAACCTCCTCAGATAATGCTGTCTCCACATCGCCCATAACACCCAAATCGACATCATTTGTCACCGACTTGTTGGTAAAATCATATTGACAGGTCACTGCCAGGCCCAAATCCGATGACGTGACTATAGTGTCATGATGCTGAATAACAACATCATTCATATAGCGACCAGATCCACTCTGACGAACATTGCACTCGAGATTCTGGTAGCCCATACGTATCTCAAAGTCCAGGGAGCTGCTCACATCCACCGAACATGATTTGGGCGAACCCTTCGCATACACCTTGCCATCGAAGAGCTTCGATGTGCGAATGCGAGCGACCATGTCACCAGCTCCACACTCAATGGTCACATTGTAACAGGATGACAGTTCATATGTGGCAGCCTCGGGTACCTCCAAATACGGATCTTCCACATCCAAAAGTGTTGCCCGACTGTGATGCGAGAGTCGGCAGACCATATCCCCAGTGTCACCATAATCATATGAATGGCATCTAAATAGAGACCGAATTATTATTTTTTTTTTCCATTTTTTAATTACAATTCTGTTAGTTTTGAAAGGAAATTTAAAATTTGCAGTCATATTTCGAAGTACTTACCTATATGGTGAATTGAGACACAATTCACGGCACTCATCAATGCTACCAACATCTTGGTAAACCGAGTCCACAGTTTTCAGAATTCTGCCTGGCAAACGCTTAAATTCACATAATTTATTTGGTTCCTCTGCGCAATTGTTCTCCAAATATTCGCTGCCATTATGCGCCTGGAATAGATTCGAACCGGCCAATGTGAAGCGGTCCATTTCAGCGAGTTCACAAGTATTCGAATCCCGATTGTAATTTGCCGATCTGCAAGAATATATAATTTATTGTTAAGCCGCAAATTCGAAATGCAGAGTAAAAAATAACTAATTGTCAATTTTATTTCGAATGCATAAATTAAATTTGTGAATGTCGTAATAAAATATATTTTGGACTCACCTGCATATAAATTCGTTTTCGCCGAGACACAATTCGAGGCAATCACGTCGCGATGTGACGGACATTATCCTTTTCGCATGTCCTTCGAGCCGATAGTTTTGCACTCGATCAATACACCAAGCTCTTGCACAAGGACGCACACCTAAGCAGGTTTTTTGTGCATAGATAGTAAAAACTGGGAATTGTGATTTTGTCAGGGCGCCTAAAAATTAAAGCTTGCATCAGAACCATTTCAATATCTTAAGAATTGGGAACTAACTATCTTTCTATAACTTTATTTATATATTTAGTGAGAGCTTACATTAATTCAGAATTTTTAAAAAATAAATGATGGAACAAAAAAAAAAAAAAAAAAACCGATTATAAAATCTCAACTTACCAGACAAAATATCTGCATTAGAAGAAAATAGAACACAAAGACCAGTTTCATAATTTACAGAATGACATGTTTCATTATTCTGACAAGATTCTAAACAGTCCGTCAGCATTAATGTGCCGGGCAATGACTCCATCACTCTGCCGGGTGCTGAGAAAACATATCTGCCAATATAATCGAGACAAAAAAAAAAACAAAAAAACATGAATCACAAGTAATGTTCATTATAAAATATAATCGTATGTAGTTTGTATGATGACTGTTAAAATTGAGATATTGTGGCAGCCGGATAATGTTTTCTTGCCAATTCTTACCCTGTGATAATTTCGAAGCCCAGCAAATCTGGATCACACTCTCTGATCGAGTTGTGATAATTGCTGGCTGGCAAATGGTGTTCAAAGTCGAGATCCTCCTGTTTTTGTTCCTTTGATAATTGCAGCGCTGCTTCGTCTGTTGTTCGGTTGGCATCTGGTATCGATATAAATTGTTAATCGCATTAGTAAAGGGTATCGATTATAAAGTTTATTGGTTGGCTGGTATTTTTCTATGTATTTTTAAAAATAACCCCACCCCCCGAACTGCTGCTGTTTGTACAAATATTTACCGTCAACCAATTTGGTCTTTGTGGTCCCGCGCTGCCGCGTGCCGGTATTAGCCAGATACAATGATTGATCATTCTGCTGGTTGCTGTTGTCGGTGCCCTTTGTTTTGTCACTTTGAGGCATTGATGCCTTTGCCAGCTGAATGACGACTGGTTGCAAGTCCGCCAAATTGTCACTACTGCTAGCTGATGCTGCTGTTGCTGCTGCTGCTGTTGCTGCTGCTGCTGTTGCTGCTGTTGCTGTTGCAGTTGCACTATTCGTTCGGTCAATACGAGAACCACGTCCATCGGCTGCCTTTGGGCCCAGGCAGAAGAGCAAAAGTAGAGGCAGCAAAAAGTGCGACGGCCTCATACTGCGTAATGGTTTTATGTTTTTCATTGGAAAAATATGCTGGACGGACTGCAGTGTGTGCGTTGTCTATTTTTGATTTCTTTTGTGATTTGCAAAAAAAAAAAGAAAAGAAAACGTTAAGAAAAATAATAGCAATGGTATTAATTTAATTATCTTTCATTCGTGCCACGGCCCAAGGTGTCATTTTGTCAGTGCAAAATTGCCTTGGCTCCCTGCTGGGCTACCATTCGCCTTATGGATGCAATGCGTTCTTGGGATCAATCCTAATGGCCTTAATATGGTATGATTACCTCTGTCTACATATATAAATAACTTTTTGCCTTGTAATACAACTACAAAAAAAAATATGTGAGAAGGCAAACTGAAAGATTTTAATCTTTGTGTGCAATTTAGATTATCTTGCGTGCAAAGATAAAATACCTGTTAATCGTTTAAATATATCTTTATAATGGATTGTAAATGTATAAAAAAAAAACCTCCATCTGAAGTATGACAAGGGAATTACAAATTAAATCGAATGAAATCTAACTTTTTCTAAAAAAAACTCTTAAAATATATATCTTTTTATGGGATATGCATGTCTCACGAAAATCTTTGAGTTTGTACGATTCTGCTGGGTGTATGCGATTTTGTTGTTTTCAAATTAGGTTTAAGCATTTCAAATATTGTTTGTTTGAGTTGTTGAGTTGGGTACATTGTTAACTGACAAAGAAACCCAACTAACGAACCCAGTTGAGATCTGTCTTTGGCGTCTTTGTGATGAGACGAACATCTTAAATGCAACATTGTCGAATGACATCTGCTGATTGACAGTTTTCGTGGTACGTCAACTTCAGATTACTTTTTTTTTTATAGTATTGTGCAGACCAAAAATCAACTGTATTAATTTTGTTAAATTATAGTCCAGAGTTGAAGTTGTAATAAGTTTTAGTTTAAAACATATTTGACTTACTTATGCATCCATTCGGTCCCAACTTTTCTAAATAAGAAGGCTAATTTTCTATGCTAACAAACATTAATTTGAAAACCTGTTCTATAATAATAATTACACAAACATCATATGAATGCAGACTATGCTAATATGGAAGTTCATTTTTCTTCTCACTGCATGGCAAATGTAGACGTCGTGGGAGATATTAGCATTTTAATTTACATTTACCGTCTTACACATGACCCAATGTAAATCAGCTACAGAAAGCACAAGAAGGTAGCCGACGTTTTACATTATAACCCACTTTCTATCCAGGGCCAAACAACTGTAATCAAACAAAACTCACAACTTTGGCACGAAATATGAAAAAAAAAAAACACAGAAACGCCTCCCATCTTCAGTTGTGGCTTAAGAGGTAGATAAGATATGTTTATGTAGTGGGAACTATGTTGTGAAAGCAACACCTTAAGGGTAAAATCCTCAGAGGAACACACACACACAAGGAAATGGCTATAAAAAGGCGTTAAAAGGAGAGATGAAAAAAAAATTTGTACAGGTTTTTTGTTTAATGATCCTGCAACAAGTAGCGAAAATTAATTAAATTAAATTGCAATATCGTGTTTGCAAATGGCCAGAGAAGAAGGCAAACCATAATTGGCCTTGTAAGCCAGTAAAAAGTGGCTCTGGTAAGCAACACACAACGCACAACAAGCGCCATTTAAGAATACACCTTTTTAGCGTCGACATGATTAACATGATTACAACCTATAAATTGCCACTTCTTCCCTCTGATTCACACACTATGCAATTAGTTCTTAAACAACTTGTGCCTGTGGTGTGGTGTCAGGTCTTTTTACGTTCCATGGAATGTAACCCGATACCAAATTGGTTGTCTTTAACACTGCTGCTATCAACTTAATCTGTGAATGTATTACCAGAAAAAAAAAAGTACATTTAAGACTTAAACTTGATAGAAATTTCAAACAGCAATTGATATTTGTCATAATATTATAAATTATAAAATGATAATTTCCTCAATCACACTTTACTGTGCGTAGCCATATATCAAATCATTGGCAAACTATGACATGAAGCGTTAGATGAGAACCTGCATTGATTTGGCCTAAATAACAATGTTAGGCTTTGGCTTTGGCTTTGGCTTTGGCAACAGCATCCCAGTGTTTGGTGCTTTGGTGCTTCACATTGTGCGCATTTTACTAAATGTATAAGTGTGATTTCTTCCAAGTATCTGCGCTGTGTGTGTGTGTGTGTGTGTTGTATCTGTATCTGTATCTGTATCTGCTGCACCGCCTTTTCTAACTGGTATTTCTGGATTGACATTTAAACGGTTCTTTTTGCGCACATCTTGAGACAATCCCGCTGTCCACGCTGTGCCATTGAAATGAGCACATTGACTGAAGCTGCCGTCTTATCATCATACCGCGAATCCCGCAACAACATCCATCTAAACATAAATAGATATACGTGATTGCAGTTCTTGGTTCTCCACTGAATTATTGCCATTTGAATTAATGACAACATCAGCATTGCTCAAGCACCTTTTTCCCAGTGCACAACATTTCAGCAGGTTTTCTTAATTGCCCAAAATTACATTTTTTTTGTGGGAAAGACATACAAATTTTCTCAACTAACACTTTATTTTCAACGCTGTCAGCAGCTCTGCTTCTATTCGTAGTTATTTATTCGTATTCGTAACCCAACAGAAGAGCAAAAATTAAATTATATTTAAATTGAGAAAACTAAAATACTGCAGATTTCATAACTTTCGAGACTCTTGTTGTTTCAAAAATCTCAGAAAAAAACAATTTTTTTTAATCTGAAGGTGCTAAAATTGTGTTCTTATAAAATGACGAGCAAAAAATACACAGAGTCCATAATATTTTGTGTTAATGCGAGTTACAAGAATATATAATTTGTATTTTGCACAAATTGATTAAATGGGTTATGGAATATTAGTATCTTGAAATCAGAAAAGAATAGAACAGAACATGTTCAAAAAACTAGGCACTAAAAGTAAAAATATTAAAAAATCACAGTTTTTCAATTAAGCACCATAAATTAATGTTTTGCACTTTTTTTTAAATTATTATGAGTTGGTCTTTTGCATGAAAGATGATTGTACAAATAGTTCGAAGGGACAACACACCTTCCGGCGGAGAATAATAATTTTCTGTTGAAATTAATAAATTCAAAAATAGGTAGTATTTCAGAACCGAAACTGTAGGTTGTGTTTTTAAATAAGACCGATTATCACAACACTGTCTTATGAGTTAAATTTAACTTTGCCGCTGAATTTATCTGTGTATTCAGTTAGCTATCTACTTTTAGGAGTAGTCGGAGCACTTACTTGAATACTGCAAGGTTGCCGCAGAACTAAACTCATTTGGCCAATGTTATGTTCTTATATTGCTCATAAGAAGCCTTTCATTACTGCATGCAAGTTTGACATTCCATTGAAGATTGAAGACGAAGCCACCAGCATGAATCTCAGCTTGAGTGTGTGGTGGATGCGATGCGTAAGAGAGTCATGCCTCAATTCTAGCAATACGTCAGCGATGAAAGTGCTATTTTCGTCTAAACTCAAAGTCTCCACTTTAAAGAGAGAGAAGCAAGAGAAACGAAACGCATAAACCAGTTGTCAAGTGCAAGTTATGCTCAAAGTCTACAGAGCGTCCATTGACCGTTCAGCTTCAGTTGCCGGGTTGATAACATTCTGCTTGATGCTCTTTCTAATACCTTGTTAAGAGTAGGTGCTTCGGTACAGCACTTGACGTTGCTAACAAAAACTTGGTCAGGGACATAAACAGGCTCTTCTGGTTACCAACACCATCATAAGTTCTCCTCACATTTGACGTTATTGTTTGAGAGAACTATTTAGTTTGCTTCTTCGCACCTTAGCGAAGAGTGTGAAAATGCTATAATGGGTTTTTTTTCTTTAGCAGGTTCTAGTTTACAACACAAATTAATTTTCCCTATTTGACAAATCTTCATTCCTATTTTGCATACTGCATCATTTATCCAACGAGGTGAATGTCTTTTGACAGCCACCAGCTGCGATCCAAATGTCAATAACATCCACCAAACCATAACTTTCCTGCAACACATTAAAGTGTTGTCACTTAATAACCTTTTAACCCCTTATCCACATCTGTAGTTTGTTCAAGAGCAGCGCTACAACTACACCAAACTCCTAAACACACAAACTTATTTAATAATTCGTAAACAAAAAAAATAATAATACCAACAGCATTTTGAAGCATCATAATTAAAGCTGATTACAGCTTTAATTACAGTTTGTTCTTGGAAAAAAACTTATCTCATTTAATAGTGTTATTTTTGTGGGGTTTTTAACTAACTATCCTACGTTAATCTCAGCTTAGTGTCCTGGGTTTAGTTACCTGCAGTACACATTGAGAAAATGCTTAACTGAAAATGAATTAAAATGACCTTGCAGTGATTTATTTAATAGACGGTTTTAGTTAATTCTACTTGATGCAAGAACGGTTTTCATAGAATCCCCACATCGTTCTAAATTGTTATGAACCATTAATCTTGTTGGCTTTTTTGTTTGCTTTTAATGTTTCGGTGCTTTTGTTTTGTTTGGTGTATTTGATCTTGCATTTTTTTTATCTCTTCGTTAATTGCAGCACACGCTGACTGGCCACAGTGGCAAGGTGATGACCGCCAAATATATCCAAGAGCCAATTAAAGTTGTAACCGGAAGTCACGATCGGACTTTAAAGATTTGGGATTTACGCAGCATCGCCTGCATAGAAACGAAATTTGCCGGCTCCAGTTGCAATGATTTATGCACAACGGACAGCTTGGGTTCGACAATAATAAGTGGCCATTATGATAAGAAGATCCGCTTCTGGGATATACGTACAGAGAAACAAGCCGATGATGTGCTTATGCCTGCCAAAATTACCTCACTGGATTTATCAAAGGGTAAAAGTATTTTGACAAACCAAATTTCATATTTATTCAAATTCCTTTTTATATTTGAACAGATTGCAATTATTTGATATGTTCCGTTCGAGATGATACAATAAAACTATTAGACTTACGAAAGAATCAAGTTATATCCACATTTTCGTAAGTTTTAACCAACAATTTCAAACATAACATTTAAATAGCTTATTTCGTTTTTTTTTTGTTTTCTGTCAGAAATGAGAATTTTAAAATCAGTTGTGATTTTGCGCGTGCCACCTTCAATTCGGTGGCGACAAAGATCGCCTGTGGATCGGCAGACGGTACAATATACATATGGAATGTGAATGGATTCCTTGAGACGACGCTTAAGGGGCACAGGTGCGTAGTTGGCTTTTAAATACAATACATACAATCAATGTATGCGATCATAATTACATACATGAGTCCGTTATTTGTCTACTTTGCGCTGATTTCTCGTCAATCTTGTGCTTTTCCTCTGTTGAAAACCCTAACGCAACTCTGGTTCTGATTCTGGTTTTATTTTCTTTTTTACAGCTCGGCGGTAAATGCAGTCAGTTGGAGTCCGAACAGTAATTCCCTGGCGTCGGTTGGCAAGAGTAAAAGATGCATCATTTACTCCGATTCATAACCCCAAATGAATAGCTATAAATATGCAATTTTATCAGTCACATACTTAGTTCCTGATGTCCCCAACTAAGTACAGCCGACTGGAAGAGCCAAAGTTACAATTTGAAGCCTGCCTGCCGCGTATCATTGGTCAACATCTTCCTTGACATTAAATAATTTTTTTTGATGTTATATTAAATATCTAGAACCAGTTAACTACCAATTCACATTTTCAAGTGACCTTCTTTCTGTGCTCTGTTTCCGTAAATACGGAATATATATGCTGTCTATCCGTCCGCCTTTATGAAAGACATATTTTGGAACCTTTAATCGATCGTTTTTATATTTGCTGGTCGCGTTGAGCTCGAAAATCAAAGTATCTCCCATAAACCTACGACTAACATCACATCATTTTTAACATAGATTATAATCGAACCAGAAATATAAAATATACCCCCGAAAAACATCACAATTATCGAGTCATATAGCCATAAACCCAAAAAAAAATTCCTTCCCTTTTTTACATGTTCTCAATTGTAAATCCAGTTGAAAAACAGAGTATTAATTTGTCGGTACATTTCGACTGAAATGTTTTTTTACTTTATAACGCATATTTTTTTATAATTTCAGAAATTATTAAACCTCGTAAATTTGTATATTTATATCAGTTACAGTTTTAGTTTTCAATATTTTTGTAATTATGTTTGAACGAATTTAGCTATATCTGTTTTATTTCAATTCAATATTTATTTAATGTAATTGTAAAAATTTTTGTAATTATATCAAATAACAAATGTAAAAGTTAAAGATAACAAGAAATATTTTTAAAACATGTAAATACGAAAATATAGAAAAAAAAGATGACTATAAATATAATTGGCGGGCTAAATGGAACTGCAGCCCGGGATCACTGTCCATTAACAGGGCTTTGACTATATATACGAGGAAAATGCAATTCTTCAACAGCATGTACACTTTTGCTGCCTGGATGCCGAAGTGCAGAAATGTAATTGCTCTTAACGCATAGTCTTTCGACAGGGAGACACATTCGTGCAGAGTTTTTATTGAAAAATCTACACATGTTGGCACGACACCTGCATTGTGGCAAGAGTCTCTAAGATCGCTTACCTACCAGCCTGTCCGTCATGCTTCTCCACTAACTATATCCGGTAACACTTAAAGCTCGAATAGATTAACACGCTATCGGCAAATTCAGGCAATTGATGTTCTAATAGGAATATGTATTTTAATAACACACAAATACACACCTTTTTTTTAACATTTTTTTAATGAACATACCAATAATTGGACATGTGATTTACTATATCAAAATCAATCCTAGCAATTGGAGTTAACTTATTTATATATTTATAGTCGATAAATAGACAAACAGTTAAACAAATAAAATAAGAGAAGTGTATGAATAATTTGGATGTTTCGTAATTACGAAGGCTCTCCAAATTATTATGATGTAGAATAATTGAAACTATGATTCCCTTCTGCTCATTATCCTAAGATGTCCCGCTTCCAATTAGTCATAGCTATGTAATTGCATTGCCACAACGATTTCATTGTAATTTATATATATTGCACATTCGGAAAATAACGAAGCACGCAAGAGCAAACTGTAAAAGAAAATTGAAGAGCTTCCTGGAACGCAAAAGCACACTTCAAGGTTAAAAGAAGAAAAAAAAGAGAAAAAAACCAGGAATCACAAAAACTAAATAAAAAAAAGCTATATGTACAGTCTGTGCTGCATCATTATTGGCGACAAGATGATGCAACCAAGAAACGATTCACTTTTATATGTGGGTTGGACGTTCCACACTCATTGCGACGCTGCTTGCCATTATCCAAGTATGCACCTGCTTAAGGCACGAACAGCTAGTCGGCTATATATACATATACGATATATATATATATATATAAAAATATATATGTATGTGTGTATATATAAGTGGCTTTGGCTGCTGCGGCCGATTGTGTGCATCATGCAAATTAATGCACCCCAGTGCAACAGGAAACTGGCTTCGTGCAGATTTGTATCTTTATCTAGTGGAAGGCCAAAACGAACACATGCACACGGAGAGTAGGAGGCTGATGACGATGAGAAGGAGGTGGACAAGGTAACGGCTGCCTAGTCGTTGGACGTCATTTTGCCACACCACCACAGCCCACACCCCACAGCTCGGCTCCCTCAATCACACAGTTAGGTGCATTCAGCTCAATTAATTCACTTACATGGCAAAAGACAACAACAAAAACAACAACAACAACAGCAAACATCAAGAATTCCTCCCTGACTAAACACTTTGGTGCAATTAATGATAAGAGCCTCTTGTCATCAAAGTTTCTCTTTGACTATAAAATTAGGAAAGTTTTAATTAGGCCCAGCATGCAAGTGCCATTAAAAGAATAGTTCTTTGGTTTTTCAGTTATCCACATTCTGATTCCAATCTTGTGCACACAATTGTGTGTGCTAAATTCATATCTTTTTTTTTATATTATTACTCAATCTGCGTAATTTGGTAAGTGGGAGATTTTCCATACACTTCCTGTACTCATCGACTAAACTAATGTACTAAGATAAAATACAACATAAAGTGATTCCCTCACTAACCAATTGCTTAATTGAGTCGCCAACTTGGCAAACATATAAAAAAAACGTTGACTTTATTCTCTCATGTTTTTTTTATTAACACTTCTATCTAATCAGATTGAAGCAATTAACTTAAAGAAGATAACCAACGGTTGGCAAAACTTCCCAGATGTTCTCCTGAGAATTCCGCCACCGGTTCCAGCTAAATTTATGTTTGCAATTGTCGTTTCAGGATTAAGTTATTGTGATCAAACCATTATGAAAAACTGCTTGCTTTGGGAAATCGTTTTAGTTTCAAAAACTTTGAAAATTTGTGCCCCACCCTCATTTTTACTTTAAAAACTAGATATTCATGTTGTTTCGGAGAAGTTCAATTTTTATTAAAATATATATTTATTTAGATAAAGTTAATATTTATTAATATTGTTTACAAATGTCAGCTAAGCAATAAGTACGTTCAAACACAAAGTTGTATCAATATAGTTAGGTATATAAATTGATAAAATAGCAAACTCAAATTAATAATAAATTTTATAGCCAAATAGCAGATGCCAATAAAAGCCTGTTCAGTTAGTAGAACAACTATGTGGGCAATGTAGCCTATGAAGACAAAGACTTTAAATAATATTGATTATTCACTTAAAGCATCGGAAAGTTAAGAAAAAAATCATGACCATACAATATCTAATAATAACTATTTAATAAGCAAAATGGAAAACTATTCTTAATGATTTAACATATTTTTAATATTGAAAAAATGCTTTCAGAAAAGTTAAGTCATGCGTTCAACTTTTAAATAATTTTAAGAAAATTACTCTTTTCTCTTTTCTTTTTATGGTGCTTTTAGTAAATACTTTTGGCTATGAGTCGAAAAGTTTTACATATTTTTGAAGCTTAGTTCTTTTAAACCTTATCTCAAAAATCTGTCATATTCTTGTTGAAATGCTTGTCTGGGTTACCTGGTTGTGAATTCCTTTTGGTATGAGCAAAACTCTGATAACTCTCAGCGTACAAATAACGACTTCAACTTCCGACTTTGAACATATAATTTTGCATCGATCAACATTGCAGGCTCGTGGAAAGTCAACATTTTTTAGCACTGATTGTTAATGCCGGAAATTGTGTTTTTTTTTATAGCGCCTGTGAAAAATTTAATTTTGCTCAATCATCTTTGAACTTTGGATGTGTGCAAATTACTAATTTTGCTGTTAGGTAATCGGCATGCGCAACAAAAAAAAAATATATATAGATATATATATATACATTTATATATATGTAACAAAGAGGTCATTTAATATCCCGGACAGGAATAGCGGAAAACGCAAAATTATTCTTAAAGATGTGTTGAATTTTATAAATTATTTATTACAATTTACTATTACAGTTACAATTTAAACATCTCTTTTAATTCAAATGCAGAGTTTCGGTTCTCAGTGTCGACTGTAGGAACTGTGTCAACTTTTGATGTAATTTTTTACAGAATTGCAGTTATTTTTGTTGTTGTTGTCATTGTTCTCTCTTATCAAGCATTTGAGCTAATTCTGGCATATGACTACTAACTAGTATTTAAAAACACAATCCAACATATTAATAAAATATATGTTGGCTAAGAAAATAAAAAAAAATAGTCTTATGAATAAACATGAAAAAAAAAACTTCTACTTTTATTGCTTTTGCGATGCATTTGATCTCAATCTAATTTCCTAAAAGCATTATTTAGTAAAGAACGTCTGAGTCTGGTAAAGCTAATGTATTATTTAATAACGCAGACCCCTAATAAAAAACGTCATAGAAATTACGTTTATATTAATAATCATACATTTTATTTGAGTGGTTGCTTTCATCCATGTCGCTGCCAATTAGTAGTGTTTTCCGGGCGTGACGACTGGTCGCCGTATTAGTAAAAGCTCTTGCAAATCTGCCCCTCATAGTAGTAGTATTCACTCAAAATATGACTTGCAGGTCAAAAAACTTATTCTTTTATAACAGTAATTTTTACCACGGTAATGCGTGTGTGTGCGTAAATAAATATGTACATAAATTAATGTTTTCTGCGCGATGTGCCTCATGCAAGCCATGCATTACAGGTGCAACAAGACTTTATGCCGCACGTCGCACGCCTCCAGCCAAAAACCGTGCACCCAAATCTTAATGAAAAAGGCAGACGTATTAAATACACACTTGCTCAAACTTGTGATACACACCTACAACACCTACAAACAACATAAACCGGCTTCTTAAGATCTATCCCCCCCGCCAATAGTACTTCATTTACTGTCGGAGTCGGTGTATATTTAATTATCTTCAGCTCCAGTATTTACCTCTATTATGTAATCAAACTAATGCTTAGAATCTTACTAAGCAATCAAGTTAACTTGATGTGTTTGTGGCTGCACATTATAAAAAATATAATGAGGAACCACAAGCAACAGGTCAAAAGCGGGCAAAAGGGGGATAACCCTGTTTAAGTATGCCATTGATCTATTTGGCCCCTACAAATAAAATACAGATTTGGTGTCAAGATGTATTTAACAATTTATTTAAATATTTTCCTTATTTACAAATTGTTCCTAATACAATATCAGTTATTAAATATACTTATAAGCAAAATGCAAAAAGTTGTGCTTGGCATTATTTATTAAATTTAAATTTGAATATTATTGAATACTACTTTTTATTTTTATTAGAATTTTTATTTTGCCTGAACTCTGACCAGATACTTATTTTTACTCCTGTAATTTCAAAGCATTTTTATTATGCTGATCAGGTATCATCGTCCGACGACCTTGTTCCTGTGATTCAAACAAACCGGTTAACCAATATTGTTGTGATTTTTCTTAGTCATTCCTCAGACAGCTTAATGAATTTTTCCTTAGCTGGCAAAACATGAATTTCATGTATTTGCAGAACAGGGATTGGATGGGTGAAGCGTATTTTAATTTTGTTAGTGTTTGTCTGACAGAGTAAGCACTCTGCATTTCACACATAAATTAAGCTTCATCTCACACTAACAAATACATTATAAAGAAGTGCATAACTTATAGAAGAAAAACAGATTTAATTTGAATATGAATTATTTCAGCTATTTTATTCTTTTATTTCGATGTTTTGTGCTTGTAAGCCAATTTTACAATCTTACAATTATGCTAAACTTACTCAAAACTAAATAAATTTATTTCTCAATTAATTTTATAAATCCTTTAATTTTCTATTGTATAATTTGTAATATTCAATTTGTAAACTGTAAAAAAAAGAACTTACACAACTAACTTAATTTAATTCAATCATAAAACAGAAACCCGAACTTATCCGTGCAATGGCTAAAGCAGAACTAAGTCAATTTGTTCCTGCAGTCAAGGCACTTGTTCCCCAAACAAGCTCACTTCACTTCTCTCTTGAGTCAGGTGCCACAATGTTGTTGTTGTTGCTGCACATAAGAGTAACTTAGTCAAAGAGAAATAGCGCTCATTAAAGAGCGCAACAAGTAACCGATCTTTATTGGAAAATCTCTCCACTTTACAACTCAAACTTGTTTGTGTTGTTTTTCTACTGCCCGGCAACAAAACTCAAGAGCGCTATTTGACCAGAGACTGCCAATGCGGCTACTCCTGTAAAATATTATGTCTCTCTATTTAATGTTGTCAGTAATTTTAATCCGCCCGTCCATGAACTTGAACATATATTTATATGTCTGCTTATAGTCAGCGGCAATATGTTTGACTCTAAACTAAAAGACTTAGATTGCGCACTTCGGCTTGTGTTTTTTAGGGGCCTGTGGTTAATGTCGTTGTAACGCGATTACCGTTGTATTTATATACACTGTTCAAGCCACACTTATAGCGTATGATACTACTCACATCAATTCCAGCATAATTTAATTTAGTGAAGATATTATACACGAAATTCATTTATTGTTTACCATAATTTGTAGTTATGTTCTACATCAAAAATTATAATAAACTGTTTTCTAAAAAAAAACACATTTTATAATTTGATTTATGAACAATTACTTATAATTTATTTTAAAAGAAAACAAATTGTGTTCTATATTTTATCTACAAATTGTAAAACCATTTGGAATTTTCATTAACATATCACAAAGCAATTTAATATTTATTTGGTATCAATCTAAAATCTCCTAAAGTCATATATATAAATTTCAAACATTTTAAGTATTTTTCAAGTATTGTTTACAAGAGAAGCAATCACAGTTTTAGTTTAACTAAATTATAGTTTTATTTTCTTCTTTTTTTGTTTTGTACTTTTAATGAAAGCTGAAATAAAATCAAAGTGAAAAAGCAAATTCAGCAACATTTTGTTGAGACTTTTAAGCCAACAAAATGTAGCCGAGTTTGCTTTTGTATGGGTTGAGGAAGGCAAAGGAACGTTTTGACCATGCATCATCATTAACCCGGTAAAACCCGAAAACCTGCTTAGAGCCCGATGCCCTGGTCTCTGTCAAACAAAACGTCCAAATCAGTCAGTCTAGTATAACACTACAACTATATGTATATGTATATATATATATATATATATATATACAAATACCGGATACACCTATACATTTATACATCTTTATATATATCTTAACCGCTACACAGAAAGAAAAGTCAAACTAGACTAAAGATGAGTAATTGAAGTGAAATAAGATTTTGAAGAAAAGAGAATAAATAAATAAATTTGGACAAGAATAAAATTACAAAAGGGATTAAGATCAAATAAAGCACTTTGAACTTATTTGAAGAAATGTGCAACTAATTTTTGATTTAAAATATTTAAGAGATTTGTTGGATTCATTAGTGAATTATTTTGATACCAAGTTTGGTTTACTAGAACTGCAGTTACTCAAATTGAGTTAGTAATATTTCTTTCTGTGTAGGTCATTGCCATCTACTCTTTGACCTCGGGCTTAACGCTAAACTCTGTCTTTGGCTGTTGCACGCCACTCGCTGCTGCCGCAGCAGCCGCCGCGCTGAAAGCGGCCAAGTTGCCAAAAATGGATGCATTCTGTGGCACGGTCAGCATATTTGCCGCTGCGGCGCCGGGATACAAATTTTGATAGAACAGCGGATTCTGCAGCTGAAAGAGGGCCATGAGATGCGTCTGCTGGAAATTTGGCGTCGTTGAGATCGGCATCAAACTGGGGAATATCGCATTGTTGGTGGCTTTTTGAGGCGGGAACTGTGCTGGCAACGCTGGATTACTCGCCGTGTCAGTCAGCTTGGGACGCTTTGCCTCTGACTCTAGCTTATTCGCGGGCAGTTGCTAAAAATAGGGAATAGACTAAGTAAATCTGTGGCCAGTGCTTAAGGAAAGTGACAACTTACAATCTTCTTGGGCGGCCGACCACGTTTGCGGGCAAGGAAATGCTCCGCTGATAGCGAGGAGAGTGGTGTGCTGGATGTGGAGTTGGCGCTGATGCTGTTGCTGGTAATTGATTGAGGTGTTGCATCGACTGCAGCCACTTCCTCCGTGTCCTCCTGTCTGCCCTTGAACTGCTGGTATGCTTGCTCACCATCCTGCCGATCGTGTTTCCGCTTATGGCTAATCATTTGACTGCTCGAGTGGAGGATATAATTGCAATTGTCGCGGACGCAGTGGATGTGATTGCACACCGTGGAGAACTTGCAGGCCTCAAAGGGACACTGCTCAGTTTTGAGGATCTTCTTGAAGCCGTCCTGCGTCAACTGATAGTCCTTCAGGTGATACGTCTTGTGCTTGTCTGCAAGGAGCGTGATCAACATTAACAACATTATCCAAATTGGGATGGGGGAAATATTTATATATATATATGTGAAGCATCACTTACCCATATCGGCTTTGTTCTTGAAAGTGTGATTGCAGCCCTCGCGACAACAATGATAGTGAGATATCTTTTTGCCAAAGAAGGGGCAATCCTCGATGCGACAGTTTTCATGGGCGCGAAAACGGCGGAAGCCCTCATTCACAATCTCCGAGTCCTTGCGATGGAAGTTGGCATGCATCTGGACATCACTGGTGCTCACATAGACCTTGGGACAGTGCTCGTAGACACAATGATAGTGCGTCTGCTTCCAATTGTAGACACAACCCTCGCCGTATTCGGGCGCACAATCATCCGAGGATGAGAAGCGGGCAAAGGCCAGTTTGAGGCTCTCCTTGCGCTTCTTGTGCCACTTAAGGTGACGGATAATGTCATCCTTTTTGCTTAGTATCTTGCCCTGACACGGCTCATCATAGCAATGGAAATGCTCACGCAACGTCTCCTGGCGACAGAGCGTATTCTCGCACTCCAGATACGAGGACACCTTGCGCAGATTCTTCAGATTCTCCTCGTTCTGCAGAAAGGCATCCAGACTACTGGCCGTTGTCAGGCTGACAATGCTGGCCTTGCTCTGATCACTGGACGACGGTGGTGTCAACAGCGAATTGCTACTGAGTGCTCCCCGGGGAGTGCTAAATGTTGTTGCCTCACTATCGATGGAGGCGACAACATTATATGACGAATCCGCTTGCTGCTTGACGGGCGTATACTGAAAAAAAAAGAAAGAAAAAACAAACGAACATCAAATATTAAGTAATAAATGTTTTTCGAGAAGCAGACTGCTTGGTGCCAGAATAAAAAATAAAAAAAAAACATATATATATGTATATATAGAGAGAGAGAGAGAGAGAGGGAGAGAGAGAAACCCGCAGCTGCTTTATTTTCCTTAGAATCATGTTTTTGTTTACATTAAGCAAGCAAATTTGCGACAATATTTCATTCTGTGCTTTACTTTTTCGAGCAAATCGCACGATTGAAAATCTTTCCTATTTTACAGAGGTCATCTCGAATTACACACAGCGTGGGAGTTTAAGAAGAACAGAAAAAGTACATTGAACCAATACAGCTTGACAAAAAAGAATCTAACACATAATAATTTGAAAAAATTTTAGAAAAACAATTCAATTATATAAAAAATGATTTGGTTTAGTTAACTATAAAGGAAACTGCGAAATTTTAATTAGGCTTTATTTTTTAGTAGTAGCAGTATAAGTAATAGTAAAAAAAATAGTAATAAGAACGGTAGCAGGACAAACAGTGTATATAAAGTATAATAAAGAAGTTAAAGAAGTATTAATAGAAAAAGTAATGAAAGTAGTAGTAGAAGTAATAGTAATAATAAGAATAGAAGTAGTAGTAATAGCACTAATGAAAGTAGTAGTAGTATTAGTACTAATGTGAATAGTAGTAGTAGTAGTAAAAGGAATGGGAGCAGTAGTAGTAATAAAAGTAAAAATGGGAGTAGTAGTAGTAGAAGTACTAAGTATTAGTAGAAATAATAGTAGTAGCACTAGTACTTCCGATTAGTAGTAATAATAGTAGTAGTTTTATAATAATTATTATTACCAGTAGTAATGGTATTCAAAGTTTCTTAAGTAGTTTTTTAGAAGAGTCAAAAATAAAATTACGAATATTAGTTTTTTGAGTAATAGTAATAGGTTTAGTAGTAGCAGTTAGATAAAAAAATAAACTTTTAAATATGTATTTCTCTTTTAGTCATATTAAATAGATGGCTTACCATGCTTTGAGAGTCGTTGTTATCGCTGTTGCTCGTACTCTCAAGCGATTGTCCGCTCGACTGCAGCAGCATCATCTTGTGGTGATTATTGGAGGAGCTGCAGCTGTTTAAAGTGGACAGCGGCTGCTCGTCCTCATCATTGAAATCCTGCTCATATTTGACTGTGACTGCCGAAACGGTTGCTGCTGCTGCTGCTGTTGTTGCTGCTGCTGCTGTTGCTGCTTCTGCTGCTGCTGTTGCTGCTGCTGCTGCTTGCTCGTTTGGCGTTGATGTCACTGTGGAGGATTGCAAAAAATTGTTTGTAGTAAATTGCTCACATTGCAGGGAGGGGGGTAATGGCTCCAACAGTGTTTGCTGTGTGGAGCTGGGTGTGTTAGGAGTTAGAAGAAGATTTGAGGTTGAAGTTGCCAGCAAATGTTGCTGCTGCTGTTGCATTATGTACTGCGTTAGCAACATTTGTGGCAACTGATAGGCAAAGTTTGTATTGTTAGGTGTTGTTGGTGTTATGGGTATTGCAAGTGCTGTAGCATTTTGTTCATATTGTTGTTGTGTTGATAAAGTGTTCAAATTACTATTGGGACTACAACTACGGCTACTACTACAGTTCGTGTTTTGCGAATTTGTTCGTTTTTGCGTTCTTGTCTTATGCTGTTGCTCTTGTTGTTGTTGTTGTTGTTGCAGGATAATGTTGCTGCTGCTGCTGATATCCTCTTTGGGTGTATTAGCAAATCCTAACAACAATTGTTGTTGCTGTTGCAGTGGATGTTGTTGAATTTGTTGTTGTTGCTGCTGCTGCTGCTGAAGTTGCTGCTGTTGTTGTTGCTGCTGCTGCATCAGGCTCATCATATAAAGCTGCATTATAAATTCCATTTGATTGGACATTTTGCGATCACTTTTTTAAATATTTAGATTAAACAGCACAAATTCAAAATTTTCGAAAATTCAAAAATAATTCTTGGATTACAAGATTTTTCACAATTTTCACATCACACGCTCGTCACAGAACACGTCCTCAGATTCTTTATGGCGATCCTCGAAGTTCGGCTGCGTAGCTCAAACTGTCTCAACTCTTCCGCAACCACCAGCTAATATAGCAGAAATTGCGCAAAGGTCCCAGCAGCAACCCTCTCCATAAAAAAAATATATATATATGAACATGAAACGCTCTTAAAAAACTGATCTGCAATACGCTCTCTCGCATCTCGGCCTCTCTTAAAAAACGGAGATGCGAATCCCGCTTTTTGGTGGTGGTTTTTAAAGGGCGCACAACCCCTGAATTATATTGCGAGTCCTGTTTTGTGGAAAATGTGCGGAAAACTTGTTGTGAGTTTGTCGCCGTTTTTTGCCCAGTTTTTTCATGCCAACCAATAAAATGCCAGCGTCCATGTAAATTTCAGCAAAAAATCGAGATTTGGGCAGAAAAATGTCATTGCGAGCACCAACGACTGTTCAGGAATTTCCCCTGCGCATTGCATGCAAAGAGAGGAGCGGTAGTGAATAAATGTAAATGAATTTAATAAAAGTCTCAGGGGACTACATAAAATCTGAAACATTCATTAATATATAAATATTCACTCTAAATAAAATATTAGGCAAATGAATAAAAATATAAAACTTTAAATAGAAAATCAATATTGCACTTTGAAGTAATTTAAAAAAAAAAGTGCAACTAATATTAAACTAATTTAAAATATGTAATCGATTTTTTAAACGTATCAGAGAATTGTTCTGATATTAAGTTTCGTTTCCCTCTAAATAAAATTGTTGGCAAAAATATATAAATATAAAACTTTAAATAGAAAATCAATATTGCAATATAAAAATACCAATACTAAAAATAAATTGAATAAAACACTAAAAATTTTAAATTTGCTTAAAATTTAAATATAACTTTCATTATACTTTCTTTTGCATTTACATTGCAAAAAACCCAATACTTTTCGGCTTGTTGATTGAAATATTTCTGCTGTTTAGAAATTTAGCAGTAACTTAATTTTAGAATTAATTGGCTTTTTCTTTTATTGAGTGAAGGTACTAAAGATGCTTTATATATATATATATATTCAGATTTTTCTAGAAACTGCAAAACGGCCGTTTTACATTTAAGTATTTTCTCACACTCATGAAAAGCCTAAAACCAATTAAAACGGCAAAAAACATTTCCATAAATACAAAAATGTAGAACCCGCATCTTGGCAAACTAAAGACAACCTTTTGCAAATTTCGCCGAACTCGAACAGATCTCGAAGAACCTATTCCACAGCAGTGCCAGCTGCGGATTCAGCAATAATCGAATCCATTCAAATGCAAAAAAATAAACTATTTTTTGGCGCACAAAATTAAAATTACAATCAAACAAAAAAAAATCTACATTACAATCGCGCAAAAATATTCAATTGAAAATGCCAAAAATAGGCAACAAAAAAAATTTGCATATAAAAAAAACGTTGCAAAAATGCGAAACATGCGCAAACCCTTAAAAATAAAATTTAAAAAACGGTTGCGACATGTAACATCCGTTGCGCTGGCGCACCAAATCCTTGCCAGTGTAATTTGCATAAATTATTATTGTCAAATAGTGGTAAGAGCAAAAAAAAAATGTAATTTACATAATTTTGGCACAAGCGCGAGCGGGTGAGCAGGCTGTGAGTGAGAGCGAGAAAGCATCAGCGCTAGGATCAGGATCAATTCTAGGCGGCATTAATACCTGCCAGTGTTATGCTAATCGACCTGTGTCGGAGGAGGGTTCAGGCGACGCGCGCCATGTGAAAATTTATGCAAATCAGTTGAGGAAATGAAGGGAATGGAAAATCCCTTCAGGCAAATCGATTCGCGAGGGGCGAATATCAAAATTGTAGCCTTCGATTGATTTCGTGGAATGGTCTGCTCTGCTCAACTCCGTCTGCTCTGTTGGTTTGTCACTTGGTTGGCAATTTTGAGATTGGAACAGATTTACCAATTGTTGCCATAATTGAGTGACATGGATAAGAGAACAGTAACAGTAACAGTAACATTTAGGATCGGCATACCCAGCTATTGATTACAAAAAAGGTTTCCCAACAAAAATGGCAACTGAGCAACTAATGGAAATTTGCATGAAAATACGCACAAAAGCACAAAACCTGGCATAGAACCAATTCCAGAGTGCTCCTTGTGCACTATAACTAGAGGACAGGACCCGGACATGTTTTATTTTTATATCAGACTTTGTGAATTTATTTTTACTTTAGTCGAGTATAAATTTGCATATGTGAGTTTTATATTCAGTTACAAATGTTTCGAAATGAAAAAAACTTTTGTGCGTTGGCTTTTGTCTGCGAATGTTGGTTTTGATTGCTTTTTTTTAAGTTATGGAAAGTCAATGGTTGTCTTTCTGTTTCGGATAACATGACGCGACAATCATTATTTGAGGCTCCTCAAATAGGTTTGAGATTTAATTCCTGAAAGTTGACATTAGAAATTAACATTAGATCGTTTTGGCAGGCAAATTGTGGGACATGTTTTATTTATAAGAAGCCGATTCACATTTTTTGAAAACAATACGTTTTATAAGTTGATGGGAATTTAATTGATTTGAAAGTTGATATAGTAATCGTACATTTAGATGGTTCAACATTTTGAGTAAAAATTAAAAGAAGATGTTCAAGTTTTTATCGGCAATGTCATCAGCGTGAGAAAAAATCGTTAGAAACATTCAAAACTTATCTTCCTAATTACGTCAATTGCCTGTGGCATCCTTTGTCCTTTCTCACAATTTATGCCGAGAGTGTAAACAAAAACAGTTTGAATATTCAAGCAGAGGGTCGATTTGGGACACCCTTAGAACCTCCATTCTCAATAGAAAATGCAAAGATATTTTGCCTATTTTTTCCTTTTTTAAAGATCCTTTGTTTTGGGATGCGTTTGGCCGCAGATTTATTGCCTCAACTAAATATCAACTTTTACCCCCGAAAAATGGATGAATGGAAAATGCTCAGCTTGAGACCGAAGTCAGGATGATATTTCAATATATATTCCTTTGGCATTTATGGCAAATTTTTGCATTTGAATTTTGCTTGGTCAACTATGTTGACCTTTGATCCTTTGCATGCCCATGAAGATTGTCACGGCTAATGAGATCTCTATTATAATAATGGGACACGCGTCGCAGATTATCTTCAAGGAGTGGCCTGAGCATTGAAGGGATGCGCCAGGTAGCTTCTGCCTGACCATTGGTCAACGCGTGTGTTTATCTATTCGGTATTTAATGAGCACGCGTGTCTCGTCCTTATTGGTCAGACGGTCAAACAGGTTTTGGCCAAAAGGAGTTAAGTGGTCATTTAGTAGAGGTCATCCTGTGTGCGCGTGCACAAATTGAGATGGTCAAGAATTTTGACTGAGGACGTGCTCAGATTCTGTTGCACAACTGTGTAATTTATAACGGCTATTTTAATATTTACCCCTACTAAAACTTGAGAAAAAGATTTCTCATCTAATCCCTGGCCTTTTGGGCAACACAAAAAATATAATGCTGCAATTTTATTCGCTTTTGCGCAGCCACACAACAAAAGGGTTGAAGGGATCCGAAAAGGACGACTTCCTTGCCTAAAAACCGGACCTTGAATAAAAAAAAGCGGTAAACCGGTTTGGACACTGGCATTAATTTTCGGAAAAGAACGCGAAGAAAATTTCCAGTAAAAAAAAAAAGGACGAACCCTTTGTAGGAACATGACATATGGCGGTCCATTGCAGGATCTGGTCAATATGAATATAAATATATATATGAAAACAGCGGCAGCATCACACGAGAGTGCAATGATAAAAGGATGTAGCCTGACAGTTGCTTTTACCATAGTTATTGGGGTGGCATGAGTTGTTGCTTTCGCAGGACAACAGGACAATGGCTGCTCAAAGGGTTAACTTGCGGTCGTGCATTTAAAATTTTCTATTTGGTCCACAATTTGGGGTATCCTATTTCGAATAGGTCTAACACAACATGTTCTACATTGTTCTGCTTGGCCTTCTCAAGCTGCTCAAGCTTGTCCTGGAGGTCAGCCATTTTGTTGAACCCAATCATGTTCTCACATTAACGGACATTTCTCAAGAATTCCTCAAAGGGTAATATTATAAAAGATACGATCAGCAAACAAAATGGCGATTGCTTATCAGATGTTTTTCAGCCTCCAAATAGTCTCGAGTTTAGCGCACTTCAATACTGACCATTAGCCACCCATCACTGACCCTCCTCACCCTTCCGTTTCGATAGGCTTATAACTGGTTACAATGCCTTGACCAGCATCAAATGATTTAATGACTCGGACGCGTGTCCTTAACAGGGTTGGTCACTCGCTCAGTTGGTCAGCGATGTCCCCTTACTTTTCCCCCTAAGAAGTATCTGAGGCGAGTCGAGGAAAGTGTCTGTGTTAGCACTTATCACATTTGCATTGTCACTGTCAATATCTTCATTTGATTTAAATATCCCATCCATTATATGCATCATCATCCTTAAGAGACATTTGTTGACAAACGCTCCCCTTGCCAATTCCAGTGCTCAATGACAGAGATCTCAGAGATTTATGCAAAATACACCCAAATTTCACAAAGATTCTTACAAAAATGTCTATAAACGTCAAATAAATTGTGAGGCATTTTCTTATTTATATTCAATGGTGAAAGTTGTCTTTTAGCTAGGCATAAAAATCGTATCCCAAAACAAAGTACTTTTTTAAGGGTGTTACTTTCATTATTCAAATATTTTTGTGTATTTTTCTTATAAATTCTGAGAATTGGACAAATGATGCCACAGGCAATTGACATAATTATAAAAATGAGTTTCTTCATTTTATCACAAGTTGAGAATACTGATAAATAAATCTAATCATAGTCAATTGATATTAGAATAATCGTTTTGTGGGCTTACAAAATGATGACTTGATTGACTTACTAGGATCGGGCTAATTTAAACATGTCATCCAATTAACGTTTTCTGTACACACCAATGTAATGCTAATTCCAGATCTGTCCTGGAATCAAGTTAGACATTTGTACAGACTGAAATAATAGTTGTCAAGCTGATTGTTATCGTATAACATCCAATGACTTTTCAAAAAACAGGAGCCTTGAAAGCAATACTAACAAAAGTTTACCATTTTGAAAACATTTTGTAACTGAACATAAAATTCTCATATGCAAATTTGTATTTCACTAAAGTACAAATAAAATATATGTCAGGGTTGTGGAGCACAAAGCCAACTTGGAATTGATTCTTTTCAGTGCTTTGTGCTTTTGTGCGCATTTTCATGCAAATTTCCATTAGTTGCTCAGTTGCCATTTTGCCGGGAAACCTTTTTTCTGTAATCAATAGCTGGGAATGCATGGCATACAGATCCAAACTGTTACTATCCTTCCGCTGCTCATGTCACTCAACTATGGTTAGTCCACTTCAATCTCAAACCAAGAGAATTTACCAGAGCAGAGCTTAGTAGTCCCAATCCACATTTGAAATCAATCGATTGCTGCCGCCCCTCTCCAATCGATTTGTTCGTCCTTTCATTCATTGCCTTCATCAGCCTAATTTGCATATATTTTCATATGCCGCGCGTGCGCAGTTCGATGAGGTTTAATTTGTGACCCTCTTCCTCTTCCGCATCCTCTTCCTCATCCTCTTGCACTTCCCGGCTCACAGGTCATAATTAGCATAACACTGGCTGGTGCAGGATATGCTGGTTGCCTGGCAGCCACCTCACATTTAAAGTCGCCTGCGCCGAAATTATGTAAATATTTTTAAATGTGTTTTTGCTATTTTGCATCGAGTCTTCATTGCAAAAATTTACATAATTTATTAATGGTTTACTTTAACACACAGGAGGGTTGTAAAAAAATAGCCGTTTTTTTTAAAGCATCGACAGCTGATGCTGTGTTTGATTTTAGCAAATTTTTTAAGAAAATTAATTGAAAAATTGCCGAAATTATTCTGACATTTTCACGCTTTTCAAGAAAAACAAACGTCAAAGGCAATGAACTTGGCTAAATAATTTATCATAAATATTTGCCTTTTCAGCGAGTGTCCGATTTGATTGATGAATCTTATGAGTTTGTCCAAAGTTGACTCAAGTTACGATCGTAACAATTTTCTCACGATTTTCTTATTGATTTCTTCAGATTCGAAGGACTTTTTGGTTGCCGTAAAACTAATGACAATATTAAAATTAATGATAGTATTTCATGTTATTTGATATTTTTGCTTAGGTATGTTGCAAATTGTTTATACGTTTTTTGGGTAAAATGTTGCTAAATTGTGCCGGAATTTGAGATGCAATCGAGGCAGGCAGGTAGGAAAATGGTAGGATAATTAAAGGGTTGCAGTTGGAGACATCAAATGGCTTTCAATTTTTTTTGCAACCCTTGGGCGATTATCCTTTCACTGCCTGGGATCAGCTGGCAAAGGTTTCTGAACTCTGCTGAAACTTAAACGCAAAAAAAATTGAAGGGGAAATTATGGAATTATAATCTTATTACATCGTCACAACAAACAGGACAACACGGCGCCCCAACGCATCCTTTTTATACGGAAAGCAAAGGAATCGAAAAAAATTGTTGATCATCTTCAGCTGCTGTTTCGGTGGTTCCTTGTCGGAGATACGCGTATGCCGAGACATTTGTCCCAAATTCAACTCTCTTACAAACGCAATCCTTTCACACATACACATGCATACACACACGCACACACACAAACGTGTCCTTACAAAAAGGATTACGCAGCATGCTTAGACAAATGCGCCGCTCGAGCAACATCTTGTTATGAGTTTGGCTTCCAATTGAGGGAGGATTGGTTTACTCTTTTATTTTTTTGGGCATTTTCGATACGAATTTCTTTTTCCTTTTTGTGGAAAAATCTCAAACGCAGTTTTGGCAGTTGCGCAATGAGTCGTACAACGCCAACACAAAACGATTCCTTTGCAAGAGGATATCATTGATCGAAGCACGTTTTTTTTTTTTGTTGAACAATTTGGATTTCAGCCTGCTTGAGTCCTTGACAAAACTATGCCGAATGTAATTTACAGATAAAGAACAACTGCAGCGCAAATGAATAAAATTGGAATTGACAAAAAACCTTACATAAAATCTATGATTGGCCAGCAATCGATTTAATTTCTTTTTATTTTCGTTCTGCCTTAAAACAGACTTTTAGTTAATTTTTCTAGTCGAAGAGATGAAAATTCTAAAAATCAATAATAATTAGAAATTGGTACACATTTGGCATCCTAAGCAAACATTAAATGATGAGAGTGTGCATTCCCAGAATATTGTCTTTTTTCAACTTTGATTAATATTTGTTTGGACATTCAAGCATAAAACTTGCGCTGTCTGCGAAATTCTCTCCGAATCCAACCCCTATTATGGGGTTTGCAGTTTCGCCTCAACGGAAATTAAAGAAAAATAGCAGACGACTCAATGCGATGCAGTCGAGCAGAAGGACACTTTTGCCACAGCTTAGTGCAGCCGGCCAGGGTCAGGGTCCATTAGGTTACACAATGTTGATGATGATATGGATGTGGACGTGAATGTGGATGTGGATAAGGAAGAGGATCAAACGCAATTGATCAGCTGGTTCTTTCGCTCAACTGGAGGGTTGCTCGCTTCTTGGTCACTTTTTCTTATTTTTTCAAATTTACCTAGATAATTTCTCACATTTTCACACAAAATTTATTGAGCTGTTTATATATTCGCCTTGGCTGGCTAATAATGCAATTAATGGGATTATATATGCAAGGACTTGCTCATCGATGAGTATATGTTGACAGTCGGCTGGCCAAAAGGTCAAATTTGTATGTGTGCCATTTGGTTGGCATAATTTATGAGCTGTTGCCTCAGCTTAAAAGGCACAAAGATCACTTTTCACCAATGCTAAACCAAAAATGTATTTAGTATATCGACTGAGATTAGTTCTTGTTTGATATGTTGTCCCATGACACTTTCATCACCATTTAAGCTATCGATCATTTATTATATAAAAAAAAAAGGAAATCCTGTCTGACTATAAAAAAAAGTCTCAGATTTCCTGGCACAAGAAAACCATCAAAATAGGATACAATTTTACTGCAAATCCTTTAACGGAAATCAATGACAAATGCAGTGTTAATGACGTCAGCTGCTGCACGTACATCGAAGAGATTTATGTGAAAGTCCCCGCCTCGCCGCGACTTATCCTTCGTCTTGGTATTGCTTGCCCCAAAGGGTTGCACACTTTTCCTTTTAAGGCTATGCAAAAAGTGTTTTACGGTTTTCTGCCTGTCTGAGCAAAAGGGTTCGCACTTTTTTTTCGCTACCATTTGCAATTTCGGTTCAAGTTGCTTGCATAATGAAAAGAACTGCATTAAACATTTTTTTTTTTTGCTTTACGCAAAATGCGTTTTCAACTCTTTTGATATTTTCCTGATATTTGATATCGCAAATTGCATAAACAACAAGCATGGGAAATTAATAAATTGATGATTTGCGTAAGGGTTGCAGTTATTCTTTTAATTCTACTTCCATTATTTGAAAGTCTTTGCAAATATTGAGATTGCCGAGACATCGACTTGAGAAAATTGCGTTCAATATTCTGCAACGATTAAACATAGAAAGATTTGCAATAGCCTTTAAAAATGTATCTTAACTACAATTTTTTTAAAAGTTTGTTAGTATTTTTCTTGCGTACAAACTAGAATATTATATAAAAACAATTAATTCACGTTGGCATCAATATACTACCAAATATATTTGATAGAACTAGTTAAAATATTTACATTTTATGGCATGATTAAAGTAATATATTCATTAAATTCGCCAGGGATTTCCAAATATGTAAACTAAAATTATAACTCCTTTACTTTAAAATTAAAGTATTTAGTCTATAAAATGTAATTCTAATATAATATTCCAAATATTCTCCCTTCTAGTCCCAGCCCCATTTTTCAATATTTGCCAATTTCCAATTAACTACCCACAAATACCAATAATTTGAAATACATGAATATTAAATGAAAATCAATTGAGTAACCCATAAATGTCTGACAGAGTACGGCATCTTAGCCCGACCATTGGCACTTGAGAAAAATTAACATTTAACACGGTTAATGCCAAACAAAAAAACAAAACATCAAAATCAAATCTGGGGACGACTCTCGAAGTTGAAGTCTTTCTCGCAGGGAACCATTAAATTTGCATAACACTGACACAAGTCAAAAATGTGCCAAACAGGAAGCAGAGTTGCGCAAACCCCTTTGTCGCCCGACCCTGGACCTTTTAGGACTCACCGTCTAATTGAATATGCCAAAATGAAGCCAAATTTCCAGATATGATTTGCATAATTATTTCGTTTGCATTGCTGACTTGGCAAAAATTTGCAAACCAAAGAAAATGTGAAAATTTTATGCATTTCCATTTTGCAGTTGCCTATTATACGCTCGGTGGGAAGTTATTACGGGTAAGGAAGTCCATATATGATTGCAATCTGTGTGAGAAACACATTTCAGATTTAAATTCAAATACAAATGCTTTTCAAAGATTTAAATACTTTCATCAAACGAAACATTCCTTGAAACAGATGGGCACAAAATATACAAAAAAAAGAAACTAAATCATTTTACATTGATTAATTTTAAATAATAATTACAATAAAAACGAAGGCAACTTCGAGTCTAACGAATTGTGTAAGCAAACAGAATTTGGCAACCAAAAAACGTTTTTTTTCTCACTTTAAAAATTTTATTTCCTTTTCAAAAATAAAAGCAAAATTTATAAATTGCGAACGAAACTATTTTGGCTAATGCAAAAATTGTTTTCAAGAGAGCGCAGTTCTCTCTTTTATTTTTACGCCTTTCTCTCTCTTTCTGGTGCTGTTTTCTCTCTCGCGTTTTCTAAATTCTACGGGTAAAGAGACGTTAGAAGGTCAGTAAAATTGTTATTGCGTGCATCGCTTTTATGTGTGTCCTTTAGAATTGAACACGCTGTCAAGTAACGGCACACAGCATCAGCATCAGCAGCATCCTTTGTCCTTTTGCGGCACAGCTACCCCTTTCGATACTTGCACAATGATGGCGAATCCTTTGCCAAAATGTAGCATTTATAAAAATTTGAAATCACAAACATTTCAAATGAAAATAAAAACTGTCTGAAAACAAATAAAAGTGATCAATTTGCAAGAGTGCCTGACTGAGAGATACCCTGTACACAGCTAGGAATATCCATCAAGTAACTTGTGCAACTTTTAAGTTTATTGTTAAATATTTGTATAATTAAAATCTTATCTGATTTTTAATAAAACTTACATATTTAATATATGGAAATTTAATGATTTTTATCCTAATTTTGATTTGTTTTGTTAAAAATATATTTATGGACTGCCTGTTACCAGTTTGTTATCGCTTTATTTCAAATATTAATGGGTATATAATATTAAAAAAAAGGGGTGGTTAAAGCATGGCAAGTATCTGCGAGGCTGTTAGAGATGAGCTACTCAAATGGGAGAATGTGTGTACTGAAAATCTTGCATTAATTTACCAAAACTCGTTCTGATTGACCGACTGACCGCTGGAAAGTCCATTGTGAAGCACGTGCCAGGGCTAAATGACTGGTCACTTGGGTCATTTCAAGGGGTTAACTTTGCTGGACACGCGTCACAAACACAACAAACACCCAACATATTTACATAAATAATTTTCCACTTTTCCGTATAAAAATAAGAGTGAAAAATTAGGGAAACTTTGTTGTGGTTAATTGAAAACCATAAAGCGATTACTACAAATGATAATAGTGTGAAAGTGCTTAGATTAATTACATAATAATATTGTTAAGCTTTCATAGAACTAATGTAGGAAATATGAAAAATTATTATTTTTAATTTGAGCCCAGCGTGGCAAAGGCGTCTTTCCTGAAGCCCATTGCATTTTATTGAAACCCTATACAGCCATCAATCAAGAGTGGAAGCATTTTCTCAAATGTTGAGAGAGTTTCAAGCTGAGGAAACTGAGAATTCCCACAGTGCGAAAATCGCCAGCAGGGATTACAATCTTTAGCGAGTGGCAGAAAAGTGCGCGTAAAGAAATTTACGAGCGATCAAATAACCGAGGCATCAAAGGGTGCAAAATAAAATCGCAAGATCTAAAGGTCCTTGCTGCTATTTGCACAAATAGCAACCCCAAGAAAAATATATAACACAGATAGGCATCATCTTCAATCCTCGATCCACGATCGAGTTCACAGTAAATTACGAACAGAGGTGAAAGGTAAACAATAAAAAACGGCTGCTCCTTGCTGCTCCTTGCTACCTTGATGGCCTTTGGCAACCCTTGCTTAAATCATTTTTCTCATTTTTTCCTTTTCTTATATTTTTTGTGACGAATTTAAAGATTTTTGCCTCAAAACTGAAGCGATTTTTCATTGACCCAGAGCGGGGTTGGTTCAAGGATCGTCTTGGGGTTTCCTTTTTCTTTTTGTTATGTCAGCTTGCCGAAGTAAATGCATTCACCCAAAGACGGCAAAACCTTGGCTTAGCTGAGGCCTCTGCCCCTGGATTGGTTTTGTGGGTCAATGTCACATTAAGCCTGAATTTATGGCCCCGAAGTGCCAATAGTCATGCAGATTAATAGGCCAAGGGATAGAGAATTTACTGCTATCCAGGCTAAGTACGAGAAAAGTATTAAAATAATGGCATCACAGATATATATTTTATGTAGGTTAGCTTCAAATCAAACATCATTTGCTGTTGTTTCCTATTTTATATTATAAAACACAATGTTGTAAGTTCAGAGACTATTTTTAAAACTTAAAGACAAATTTTTGGCTTTTTAGCATTAGTGCGATTTGCATAAAAAATTAAATATGCCATTTAATTTGTTTGTTACTCCTAGTAATTTTCAAATAGAATATATAAAAACTTTAATCAATTTTCATACCATTTTCAACTAAATTTTCTGATTAATAAAAAATCAGTTTATTCAGCTCAAATTAAAAACAACGAAAAACTTATTACTATTCCTCACTTTCAACCAATAATTGTTGTTTAATTGGATTATTAAATCTCAGTTGTTTCCATACAAAATTTCACTTAATTATCACCCCAAAGAAACTGAGCACAATTTTTAAAGCTTTTATCTAATAATTTTAAATTGAACAACCCATTAAAGTATAAAATCAAAAGTGACTTATTATTCAATTTCGGATACAAAAGAACTACAAAAACCAAAATTCAATACCGGAAAACTCTGACAATATTCGGTTAAAAAATAAAACTGATGCGAGATTTGTATGCAGTTTTATTGGGAGTAGAAAGAGTGAGAGCAACCAGAGCTGACCCAAAATTATAAAGTTACAATGCAACACTTTTGCTACCCCCGATTAAATTACACATGGACCAAGCCAAGGATCGACCCCTGGGCAGCAGTGCCTCGTTGTGTTGTGTACGTCGCCCCTTTAGGGTTACGTGTGTATGTAATATATTCAAATTTGATGGCAGCCCAAGGATTTGACCAAACAAATCCTTTCTAATTTCAGTCGGTCTACGCATGTGCAGCAGATTAAATGCCGGACGCTGCGCAGCTTTTCAGCACACCGTTAAAAAAAAAACGGGTTTTGAATTTCATATGCCACAGGATGCATGTGCCTATGTCTCTATAGCAACATATTTATGTACATTTGTAAATGTGTGCGTGACCCATCCATCCATCCATCCATCAGCGTTATGAACTCGCGGAAGCTGCAACGCAGCTGAAATTACCAAAAAGTTCTAATAGAAGTTGCATCCTTTTGTCCGCAAAAGGCAAAATAAAAAACTGGTTTTCACAATTTGTGGTCCATAGTCCAGGTCCAACCAAGCACAACCCCTTGAAATAAATGAAATAAATTAATATTCAAATTTTATTTCTTGCGTATTGCAAGAACATGGTTTTCACCGAAAATGTTATGTCTATTTTTCTAAGAAATTAATAACATATTTATATCTCCTGCTGTTTATTGAACACTTTGAATATTTGTGTTTTGAAAGGTTTTTAAGAAATTATGGGCATTTGTTTGGGAATACAAAAGGAATTCAAGCTGATTATAAATTGAATGTGAAATTAATGAGCTAACTGTCAATTAACTTAAAATAAAAGTTAATGTGAAATGATAAAAGCTTTTTGTAATAGAAAAGTTAAAAGGACAAAAAGTAGCTAACGTGAATGGGATAGGTAAATTTTTCACCAAACTTTACACTAAAAACATACGTTTTTTAGTTTAAACGACTTATGGAGTTAGACCTATTTTTGTGAAAAGACATACCACATCCTTGAGGATTCTGAAGGGCACAAAGATTTAGAAATGCACAGCAAAAATCCCTTTCGATGGGCTTTGAAGTATTTAGAAACAAAAAAAGAGAATAATCGAAAAACCCGCATATCATTATTTAATATGATTAAAATTCTTTTGCAAAAATACTAAATGTTCATAGCTTGGTCATAGCCTTCCGAAAAACCCGAGTCCTGTGTCAATCTATTAATATTGACCCGTACACGATTATTGTTGATGTGTCCCTAAAAGTATACCACAAATATTATCTCAGAGTAGTGGTCCCTAAAAGTATGCATACTTTTGCCATGTAGCAATTCAGCCAATACAGCAACCTAATTGAATGTCTCGTTAGGTAAACCGTGTTTTTATTCTGTGGTTAATTTAGCCAATTCACAAATCTGACTAATATTTGACGTTTTTGCCTTGCGCATAATTTAGCCAATGCAGCATGATAATTTGTGCACTTCCTATTCACCTTAGAGGTCTCGGTGCCCCTTAAAGTATGCCGTGATTTTCTTAGGGAAATTAAATAAAAAAACATTAACACCTGGTTTTCTGACACCAATTTAGTAAACACATAAGTCTCTTATCTACATCTTGTCCAGCCACCTAGTTATTTATTTTTCATTATTTAAGATTCAATACTCTGCAGGTACTATGTCAAGCCTCAGTTTTTCTACATGTGCAGTAATTTTCCAGCTGAAAGTTTTTTTCCATTGTGGACCCTTAGAAGCACACACACAGTCAAAGACAAAAAAATACCCTTTTCAAAATAACCACCACAAGTCGTAAATTTCAGATGGGAACAAGTTTGACAAGTACTAGGTCAAGCCAGTTTACAGTTTTGCAGTCTTTATAGAGAACAGTGGAGTTAGAAGTCGATTTTTTTTAAATCTTTTCAAATTTTATTACATTTTTTTTAATTGTAATTGGTGTTAAGCGTAGAAATAATAATTGTAGTGTTGGTGGTAAATAATAAAAATACATATACATATAAAAATTATATATGTACATGCATACATGTGTTCGTGTGTGTGTGTAGTTGTGTGTATATATTTATGTATGTCTGTGTGTATTGTATTTACATTAATACTTAGCTCTATGTAGAAATTCTCTTATTGTCTACTTATTCAAAACAAATATAGCGTCGTACTAAATATCCTACAAAATATTAAGGACTACACTGAAGATAATCCGAATCATTGCCCTATATGCATATACGTGTATATATATATAGATACATATATATATATTCTCGGCAAAGCGGAAGTGGTCGCAGCAAAACCCTAGCTTAATTAAGACACAGGAGATCGTTGAGATTTACGACGACGGCATTTAGCCGTCGCGCGATCATGTCAAATGGGTCGTCGTTGAGACTGGGGCGCCACTTGAGGCTGCCTTGCCCGAGAAGAATCGATTGCCCGTCTGGGTGGTAAAGAGCAGCGTGTCCACGGATGGCAACATCTGATTCGAGTGCACCAACATTGGCATATTCACAACAGAAATTGTTGTCGGTCCATTGACAATAGCATTGGTCGATCCTGATCCCGCTCCCGCGCAATTGCCAGTGCTGGTCAGCTTACCTTGGGCACTCAGCGTAAATGCTGGCAAATAATAGTTGGTGGTGCGACCCGTGTTCACATTCATAGCGGATGTGGATTTGGTGGTGCTACTGCTGGTGGTGGTGGATACCGCAGTCAAGTCCATGGATGCGGGCGAAGAGAACGGTGATGATTCCAGCGATGGACAGGCTAAGCGATTGCCACTATTGGGTCTGTGGGGCACTGCAAAAAATAAACAGGGAATATGTAGAATTAAAATTAATTAAATGAATGTAAAATGTTAAATTAGAAATTCAAAATCACAAAGAACTAAAAATTCAATTCAATACACCTTATAAAAACTAAGCTAGAATCTTCATATTTTATATATACATACAGATATAAAGTTAAGGCTAAATCAAATCAAGATTTGTGTCTATTGACTTACAGAAATCGTCGTCAGGTAACAGTTCATCGGGTAATTCGTTTTTGATTTGAAAGTGCAGGGCTGTCGCGGCATCCGAGGCGGTTGCGTTGTCTGAGGTGCCCATTTCACTGTTGCTCACTGGTGTATCATACAATCCGCACTCCTCCATCTCGAGGGCCTGCTCCATGATCAGATCCTCGGCCGAGGTGAGGCTAAGGCCGTGCAGATCCAAGAATGGACCTTGCGTTAGCAAAGGTTCCTTTTTAATTTGGGTCATTGCAACGGGCAGCGTTTGAGGAGCGCAGCCCACTGGTGGAGATGGCTTCTGTTGAAGCTGTTTGGGCGCCAACTGTTTGCGCTCTCGCTTCGCTTTCATCTGCTTGGCTGGAGCGGTAGTAGCAAATGCTGCTGCTGCTGCTTGTGATGGTGGTGCCAGCAGCGGAGCCACATTTGACTGTTTGCTTGTGGACTGTGTTGGCGGCTGCGGGCGGTGAACCTGCTGCAGTGCCGTTCCTGCTGGCAAAGTGATGCCCAAGGCGGCAAGAGTTGCTTGTTGTGGTTGCTTCTTTTTGCGTGTCTGCTTAACAGGTGGAGTAGGCGCTGCAATTGCCGGCGCTTTGGCTGTCTGAGGCGTTGAGGCGGATGTGGACTTCGCCTCTCCATCATGTGTGCTGAGTGGCAGCTCCTCTGATGCTGGAGATCCGGCTGTTGTCGCCGTCGTCGCTGCCGCCGCCGCGGCAGCAGCAGCAGCAGCTGCTTTCTGTGCCTTGGTTGTCGTTGATTTTTTGGAGCAGTAGGAGGGAATGTTCTCGAGATGCTCGCCAGTCTTGTGATCGACCTTGTGACGGCGTCGCGTATGCTTCAGCCAATTGGGAAAGTTGGTAAAGTCGCGAGGACAATAGTTGCATTTAAACGGTCGCATGCCCGTATGAATATTCGAATGCTGCTTCAACTTCGAGTTGCTAATGAAACTCTTGTCGCAAACATTGCACGCGAAGGGACGCTGCTCCAGATGCACCAAATTGTGCACTTTGAGGCAACGTTCCGTTTTGTACATTTTGCCACATTTCTCACAGCGATAGGATCGCGTCTGTGCATGATACTTTTGATGGCGCTGCAGATGGGAGCGTTCCTGGAATCGTTTCTGACATTCGGGGCACTCGTACGGCTTCTCCGAGGAGTGGATGCGTGCGTGATGCGTCAAATTGATTTTCTGCACAAACTTCTGGCCACAGATATCGCACTGATATTTCTTATTATCGCTGTGGATCTTCCGGTGCATCCACATGCTGCCCAGCTTTAAACTGCAAATCGAAATTTTAACAAGTTAAGGATATACATAAAATAAGATTTGTAGGTGAATTTGCAGACTTACCACTTGCCACAGTCTGGGCATTTTTTCCACGTATCCTTGCGTCCCTCGCTGCGGTGCGTTTTCAGGTGCTTCTTGAGCCCGGCCAAGAGCTCAAACTCGCGCTGGCATTCGGTGCAGTTGTAGGTGATGCGCAATCGATGTGCCGCTGCCTTGTGGCTGCTCACCAGCTGCTGATTGTCAAGGATCAGGCCGTTGCAATCTAGGCATTTGTAGAGCGGTGGCGGCGGCGTTTCCAACTCCAGTTTACCATTGAAATCCAACGGCACAGCCGGTGGCGGCATATCATTCACTGGAGGCTGCTGCTGTTGTTGTTGTTGGTGCTGTGGTTGCTGAAAGATGGTAAACGCTGGCGGCAAATGATCCGACTCTGAATGCTCCACTTTGGTCAACAGCTCTGGTCCCTTTGGGGACAGCTCCTTCTCATCGAAGAGCTCCTCCTTGAAGACCCTTAACCGTACCGCTGTTGCAGCGGGCAGACGTGGCTTACGTTGTGAAACCATCTGCTGCACCATTGGCAATTGCTCCGGTGATGGCAGCTTCACTGGCGTCGTCGACGTTGTCGTTGCTGTGATCTTTTTAAATGGTGAGTTAGTGAACGCATTCGGTGGCTCCGGCCGCAGGAACGTTACATTGAACTCGGAGTTATGATTGTCATTGGCGCTGCCATTCGATAGATTCGCATTAGGTGCGGGACTGGGACTGGGCGCACTCAATTCCTCACGGCACACATCTGAGGATAGATTTATTTCCGTATTGTTTTGTGCACTCTCGTCAAGAACGCGCCAAAAATCCGTCGACGACAGGCTGTTGCCATTGATGAAGCTGGCCGAGCTGATTGTGACGCAGGCGGACAGATCTATGTCCAGGGATTCGTCTTTGATGCTCGATATGGAATCGAAATTGTTGATGCGCAACAAGGAGCTCAGTATCTCATCGTGGGCCGCTTTGGTGGGGGTGCTTGCATTGGCCGCATAATCGCCGCCATATAATTTAGGCGGCAATTTTTTGCTTGGCGCCTCTTCTTTCATTCTCTTTGCTTTGCCTTTACACTCCATTCGCAACTGCGACACGTAAAGGTTATGCGGTCGGCGTTTTTTAACTTCTAGCGTTGGCTCTGGAAAATTTCATACACTGTTCAATTGTCTGCACTCACAGCACTAATTGCTTATACATTTTGTTTAACTTTGCACAATAAAACACTTAAATCTTGCACAAAAACACAAAAAATACTGTGAAATGCGCTTTGTTTTTGTCACGCTATGAATTCTCAAGTCGCCATTTTGACCAACAGTGTTGTAAGATGCGACGCCTATGCATTTTAAGGGTTGCACTTACGCCATTTATCGATATGCTTATCTTATATAAAGCCTATGGATTTTTCAATAAACACGCTGCCGTCCCATTGTTGTTTTGACCAGTTTTATAACATAGTGTGACCACATTGTATGTCACAAATCCAAAAATGGCGTCTGAACAAGACGAAAACGTTGTAATAGAAAATTCAGGTAAATAGAACTGGAAAAAATCATACAATTTATTTAATTGAAGTGAGCCGTATGCTGTTTGTCACATTGCTCATATTTATATAACGTGTAAAACAAACCGAAACAGATTAAAAACTAAAATATATTTAGAAAAAAAAAACGTGAGCGTCACGCGGAAACTAGGCACACATGCATACACATCTGCATATGTATTAGTATTTCAAGTGCTCGGTTTTTCTGTAATTGTTGCTAATCGGATTTGGATAACAACTTTAATTTTTTAGGGCGCCGTACACGCTCTGGGCGTCCGTCCGCAACAGCAGCGCCAACATCAACGCGAACCACACGTCGGACATCCAAGCGGCAAGCACAGGTCAGTAACACACACACACTACACTGTACGTGTGCTTTTGCTTTTTGGTTTGCATTTGATGAAAAAAAACGCATCTTCATGCGGATGTGGCGTTGTTCCATTCGCAAATGATGGCCTCCATATGATGTTCTGCAAGGGCCAACTGATAAAGCAAACCAGAGAGCGAGAAATTAGATTTCAATTACTACTTAGTCATTACGCAAAACACGATATACATATATAATATCTGCTTTTCAGTTGAGTGATCAAGAGGAGGAAAACGACCCAATTATTCAACAAATGATGGTGCTGACCGAGGAAGAGGAACAAGAGCGCGCTGCAGCAGAGGAGGCACAGTATGAGCAACTAGACGAGGATGTTGAAATGCTGGCTACGACCGAAACAACGGTTGGTGTAGATGAGAAAAGTTCTTCCTTTCCATTTGGTGTCGTTGCCGAACAACATTCAGAGACAAGCGACGATGTCAAGGAGAGTAGTCGGAACGAAGATGGTGTAGATACGTCGCTCTTGGCCTCCCTGGTTGGTGATAATGCAAACAGTCTGCCTTCGGTCGCCGGCAATGACGAGAGCGATATTAACAAAAAATCTGACTTTGAATCAAATGTGTCCGATGCACTGCTGCCGCTTGGTGGGAGCAAGAACAACTCGTCCGATGATTCGAGTTCACATCATGCCATTGCCGAGAGTTTGGGCGATGAAATGATGGACACAAGCAATGCGACTATCGTGAATACTGAAATCATTTCAGAGGATGAGTTGCCGCCACCCAGCAAGCCCGAGATAAATGATGCCGAAGAGGTATCCGATGAGGAGTTGCCGGCACCACAGCGTGCTGAGCTGCCAGCCGATGCTGAAGTCATCTCTGAGGATGAATTGCCGACGCACAACAATAACAACAACAACGTTAACGAAGTAAAGACGAGAGTAAAGCGTAAAGCTGGCAAGATTGTTGATGTGCCACAGTCTGCAAGAGATGAGGACGAGCAGAGCCATAATGAAACGAGCTCAAAACTTAATTCAACTGAACAATATAATCCCGGCAGTCCAACATCTGAGAGTAATGATGCTCAGCCCGCGGAGAAGCGTTCCAGAGTAGATGAAGGTTGGAAATTAAGTGACATTTTAGAAAGTCATAGATTCAAAAAAATATGTATTTTTAAGCAGATGTGGAGCCTAAGGACAAGGATAAGGAGAAGGACACTCAAAAGAAGGATAAAGAGCGTGATAAGGACAAAGAAAAGGAGAAGGACAAAGACAAGGAAAAGGACAAGGAGAAAGAGCGCAAAAAGTTGCCCGATCTCGACAAATACTGGCGTGTTGTCAAAGACGATGCATCCGACTTTACCGGCTGGACATATCTACTACAATACGTGGACAGCGAGGTATATTCCATATTAAGATAATCTATACAAACTGAAATAAACTTCTAATTATGCTTTAGTCTGATGCTGAGGCGGCGCGCGAGGCTTACGACACATTCCTGTCGCATTATCCCTACTGCTATGGCTACTGGCGCAAATATGCGGACTATGAAAAGCGCAAGGGTATTAAGGCCAACTGTTATAAGGTAAGTACCCGCACACATTTTAATGAAATTAAACATATCTTTGCGATTCTTTATTTTACGCTTACTTTACTTACGATTACGACAATTTGATATTCCACATAAATATATATATATATTTGTTATAATGCAATTTATTATAACTGATACATTGAATAAAAGCAACCAATTACCAAAACCAAAGAAACTAAATTACGGATCAAAAATCAAAAACAACTTATTCTCGCCACCTTTTTTAGTCTTCTGTTAGTTTCGGGTGTAAGCATATCATCGGGGTCCACGATTGACGGATTCATTATATGTGCAATCGTTAAAAATTTCAATTTGCGTTTTTAAGGAATTTATTTTTGGCTCAATTATTTGGTTTTTAAAACCATCGGTTTAATTCTGAATTTAATATTTTCCCTACATTTATTCAAAATTATTTCAAGTTTTAGTCTTTTTTTGTCCAAGTCAATTCAACTATAAATTATACGCATAAGTTATAGACCTCTTAACCGTTTTTTTGTATTATTATTATTTTATTTTTTTTTTTTGACTCTACTCGTCATCTTTACAGAGTGTCTATTTAAATGATAATCGTGTTGTTTAAATGTGTGTGTTCACTTTGATGTATTTTAGAAGCAATCAATCGTTCACAATTGTTAATACCCATTATTCATTATCCTAGGGGGCGGCTAATTGACATTTTAGTGTTATTCCCGATATGGTGGATTGTTGTTGTTTATGTTACATACATTTGTATGTATGAGCAAATTGATGTATTCCACAACGAAAGTTGTATAGCACCAGTCAAGTTCCACAAACAATCAATACTCTCCAATTCAACTCGACAGTCGTCGTTTGTTCTTTTGCCAACTTCTCTGATCTTCTTCGCACGTTCTCGTTATTGTTGTCGTTGTCACCACAAACAACTCCTCCTTCAACTCCTCCTTCAGCTCGTTCTCGTGAGGCCGTAAGTAAGTACAAATGGCGTTTAAATGAAATTTTTAAGTCTCTCTGTGTAAAAAAAAAAAAATACTCAATACAAAACGTGTGTAATTTTCTGTGTCTACTTTATTACGTATTGTTAATTAAGCTTATTTAAGCACATCCTAGTTTTACTATATAAGTTACAAAAAAAAAAAGCATCGACTACACAACATACAAAAAACAAAAAAAAAACAGCAAGTTAGCTAATCAAAAATAATCGTGCTAAAATATTTTTTTAAATTTTGTGATCTTTTCTATTTCTTCTCCACGATCAAATATCAAAATACCCGAAAAAACCGATTCAAAAACTTTTTTCCAAAATAACTAAATTGATCAAAAAAAAAAAACAAATTTAGGTATTTGAGCGTGGCCTGGAAGCCATTCCGCTTTCGGTGGATCTATGGATACACTATCTGATGCACATCAAATCGCACCACAGCGACGAGGAGCAATTTATTCGCAGCCAATACGAGCGAGCTGTCCAGGCATGCGGCCTCGAGTTTCGCTCTGACAAGCTCTGGGATGCCTACATACGCTGGGAAAACGAATCGAAGCGTTATCAGCGTGTCGTTCAGATATACGATCGTCTGCTCACCATACCCACCCAAGGCTACAACGGACACTTTGACAAGTAAGTTCAGGAGTGATTTCTGTATATTTTTTGCCTACTTATAATATCTAAATTCCATCTTCCATAGTTTTCAGGATGTTATTAATCAGCATGCAATAACCGCAACCATTGGCAATGAGGAGCTGTTGCGATTGCGCAAGGATTGGCACGATCGCCAGTTTAGCAAGTCCTCAAAATCATCGTCAAAAAGTCGCCGTGACAGCGGCAGCTCCAAGGAAGCCAAAGGTGACCGTGAAAAGGAACGAGAACGCGATGAGAAGCCGAAGGAAACTGCAGCTGATGGCGGTAAGGAGCCGAAGGAGACCATTGAAACCACTGTGGAAGAACACAGTACCGATTTGACCCTCAGCGAATCCTCAGCCACATCGAAACAATCGCCAATTGATTTCAGCGATCTCAGCACGCTCAACGAGGAGGAAACCACTTCAATCAAGGACAAAGTCATTTCTGCGCGTCGCAAGCTGCACAAGTTAACCGTTGGTGCGGTCACAGCGCGCTGGTCCTTCGAGGAGGGTATTAAGCGTCCTTATTTCCATGTCAAGCCCCTGGAGCGTGCCCAGCTCAAGAACTGGAAGGACTATCTGGACTTTGAGATCGAGAAAGGTGATCGTGAGCGCATCCTAGTGCTCTTTGAACGCTGTCTCATCGCGTGTGCTCTTTACGATGAGTTCTGGTTAAAGATGTTGCGGTATCTGGAGTCGTCCGCTAGTAGCGAACACAACCAGAATATTGTGGATATAACACGAGGTGTCTATCGGCGCGCCTGTCACATCCATCACCCTGAGAAGCCCAGCCTGCATTTGATGTGGGCCGCCTTTGAAGAGTTACAGCTCAATTTTGATGGCGCCGCCGAAGTGTTGGAGCGCATCGAGCAAAGTTGCCCAAATGTGCTTCAGATTGCCTATCGTCGCATCAATGTTGAGCGGCGTCGTGGCGCCCTGGACAAATGCCGAGAGCTTTACAAGCATTACATCGAGGGCACCAAAAACAAAGCCATTGCTGGCAGTTTGGCGATCAAGTATGCCCGATTCTTAAATAAGCTGTGCCACGATCTCGATGCCGGCTTGGAAGTGCTGCAGCAAGCGCTCGAACGTGATCCGGCCAACACACGTGTCGCCCTACAAATGATCGATCTCTGCCTGCAGCGGCCACAAGTTGTTGAGCCTGAGATCGTTCAGATTATGGACAAGTTTATGGCTCGCGCCGATATTGAACCTGACCAGAAAGTGCTTTTTGCTCAGCGCAAAGTTGAGTTCCTCGAGGACTTTGGCAGCACGGCCAAGGGATTACAAGATGCACAACGTGCACTCCAACTGGCGCTCGGCAAGGCGAATGAGGTGCAAAAGAAAAGGTTAGTCCACAGAAATTAACTATTAAAACTAATCACTAATCATAATGTTGCTTACCTCCCCGATAGCGATACAAGTCCAAATCAAAAGAACTCTACTGGTGGCAAAGATGGCGCCAATGCCACCGGCGCTGCACCACTCGCTGCCTATAACAATGGTGGACCACCGGCCGCGGCGAATGCCAACTACAACTACAATTCGGTGAACTCCGGTGCCTATTATGCCCAGCAGCAGAACAGTGGCGCCTATCCGCCACAGCAGCAGCAGCAACAACAACAGCAGCAGTCGTACGACTCATACTACAATCAATGGGGAGGTGGAGGCGGTTATGGCTCTGGTGGCGCTGGCACCGGTGCGAGCTACAATTATGGCCAGTGGAGTGGCTATGGCAATTACTATTAGACACAGACACAGACCGTTAAATTAGTGGATAAAATAACGATATTTGTAGATTTTAAATGATTATTATTATTAAATATATGTAGCCTACGTACATATATATATTTAATTATATATATATAGATATATGTGTGAATATACTTGCAAACCTCACTGTAGACGGCAGGCACCCGTAAAAACCACAAAACCAATTCAAATACAAAAAATATATACAAATAAAGGATTTTAATTCAATCGGTTCACTGTAATCGCCATGCCTTACAATTTGTTGCCAATTATATATTGTTGTTCTTGTTATTGTAGCTACCATGGGAGATAAGTGAATAATTAACTGTCTTAATTGCTTAAAAGTACAACATATTTTGAGAATCGCCGCATCCTTTAGAGGCGTGGCCTGTACCAGGATATTTCACCGCCATTGCAGCCGGTCACGAGTAGTGGTTCTCGGGGGCTAAATTTGGAGCAGAGCACCACATCCTGATGCTCGATAATGTTGGCCAGTTCAACCAGCTGCCGCGGACTCTGCTTCATCTGCTCGACCATCATTTTGCTGGGATAATCAGTGCAATCGTCCTGATACCCCAGCAGACGCACCCCATTCGCATATGGTGAGCAGATCATGCGGCCATCCGCCGAGAATCCTGGCTCCTTTATGAAACCGGGCTTGTTGTTTGTCTCGGAAGCGTAGTACAGCAGCTTCTTGGCATTCACCAAAATGGTGTGCGAGGGATTCTCATACGACGTCACCACAGACGAATCGTTGCTCTGTTGGCGCATTGCCATATTTGGTTGACTCTCAATGGTGACCAGTTGGCTAATTCCATTACTGCTGCTACTGCCACTGCGGCTGGTGTTGCTGGTGCTACTAGTGGTGTTGCTGTTGCCGCTTGTGGTGCTGCTCCTGCTGCTGGTACTGCCCCTGCTTCTGCCACTGCCACTGCTGCTGCTGCGAGTTGTGTCTGTGCTTGTCGGCGGCGCATCTTCTAAGGGCGGTCTGTCATCGGCGGATCCATTTCCACCTCTTGTACGCCTCAATGGCAGTACTCCGCTGCTGATGGCATACACAAAGTTATAGCCAGTGACACTAGTGTGTTCGATGCTTGTCCGGGATTGGCGTATGGCTCGCTCCTGTACGGTCACCTCAGCTGCCCAGATGTCGGGTATGAAGCCATCCTGGCGTGCTGTGGCTGCGTTGCCGGGCGCGCGTCTTGGATAATATACCCTTCTGGGCGGCAATCGTGGCGCTCTTGCCTGAGGCTGTTCCTGATTTGATTGATCTGCCTGTTGCGGCAATGCTGTCCGATTTTTCTTGGCTGTTGGCTCATTGTCGTCATCATCATTCCCATCATTCGCGGCCTGCTCGGGTTCTTCGTGTATATCATGAATGCATGTCCATTCACTCTTCTCGTCGCAGCTCACGTTACGTGTCAGCATGCAACGTGCCGTTGGATGTATCTGCAGAGCCATTATCATTTCCGCATCATTCTGTTCCGGAAAATCGGTGACCAGTTCCACGCGATTCTTTTTCTGACGCTTCGAGAAGACATGATCATATTTGGCTGCCTGAGGTATATACTGCTCACCCAATTGCATAAGTCTATAGATGCCCGGCTGAAAATTATGTACAAAATTCGAATTCAAATTCGTATTTTATTTGCTTTTGCCACTCACCCTGAAGCCACACAGATCCTTGTGCAATGAGGTTAAGTCCAAGTGATGGACGATCATAATGTAACCGCTGCTGGAGCAGAGAACCAATTTGTCTCCGGCTGGTGTGATGCGGCAACGCATTAGGCCGCTGGCATGAAAAACGCGCTGTGAGATCAAACCGTACTCTGTCTGCGAATTAGTGTCCCATGTGAATATGCTGCCATCGAAGCCGGATGTGACCAACAGTTTTTCCTTCGAAGAGTACTCAATATTCTTCACCCAATTGGAATGACCATGGAGCAGGCGCAGCTTCTCCTTCATATTGCGCAGATCCCACAATGCAACAGTAAAGTCATCGGAGCCCGTTGCAAATAGGCGATCATCATAGAATCTAAAAAATATCAATCTGAAATCTGCGGATGACTAGGTGGGTAATGTTACTCACTTGACGCAATTAACGCTGTCCGTGTGTGCATCGGGTATTTTGAAGACCTCTTTTTGTGTGATTGCATCAAAGACAAGGACGCATTTGCGTTCGGTGGCAGCAACAACAACATTGCCATCGGCATTGAACTCCAGATTGAAGATGGCACCCGTGTCCTGTCCGGCCCTGCCAGGCTTGCAATTGGAATGATAACTGTTAAACATGCCCATCGAACTGTAAATGCGACGCATCACAGCATTCTCCTCGGCCGTGTGTTTATATCGATGCAGCCACCCACTCTCTCGTCGTCTTAAAAAGTCATCTATAGTGCTCATTGTTATTATTTTCCTATTTTTTTTATCGTATAACGTTCTGCAGAACGTTCTCCGTTCTCAATCTTCTGCAGTGTATGTACATATAATAAAATAAAAAAATCCTACGACTGGGTAGAGATGTCAATATCGGCGAAAATGTGACTGTTCACCAAATACATTGTATACAAGTATTTTTATACCACAATTCAAATAGAAATATTTAAAAATATTACTCTGAACGTGTACAAAAATATCTACAACACATCTGCAACTTCAGTGTACTATTTTTAATTTTTATGTAAAATTTGTTAATGCAACATCGTCCAATCACGATTTGTAATGATCATAAAATATTACAAGTTACATAATAAACAAAATTATCAGATTTTAAATTATATTAATTATATATTCAATGATCAAAATTAGCGAATATTGAGTATTTTGGAATTAAAATAGACTATACCTTATTCCTATATTGCTCCTCACAACTGTATTGTCTACGACTGCTAAATATTTGTCTTTCCTGGTTGGCCATCCCTAAATAGAGTGACCATGCGCTACAGAAGAAAAAAAACGAGGAGTTTGGTCACACTTTCGTCTTTGGGTAATAAACAAAAAAAAATTGAAAACTTTTTGCGTCAAGTTCAACAAATAAATATGTAGCAAAAGGATTTTGGAATAAAATTAAAATCACTGCGACATCAAAATGGAGCGTTTTGCTTTCAAGATTGATGGCGCGCTCAAGGCGAACCTGTACAAGATTTGTCGCTTGTGCGGCATCGATAATCCGTCCAAGGTGAAGATTCTTCCAAACTCAAGCGAAATTATAGATCTGGACGAGCCCACACTAGGCCAAAAGGTATTCGAGGTGGTTGGCTTCATGGTAAGCACATTATATTATTATAATAGGGCGTGTCCAGGCTCTTAACAGAAAAGAAACAACACCCCATTTTGCAGGTTGCACCTAATGACAAAATGCCACAGACAATGTGCAGCCTGTGCGTGGATAAAATCAATGATTTTTATGAGTTCCGTGAAATGTGCTATGCAACAAACGACCAGACCCGCAAATTGCTTGGCCTTAAGCAATCGGAGCCACAAAGGGTACGACACACATATGCCTTGGGCTCTCTAAACTGACTATAACAATTGACAATTTCATCCCTCAGCTGATGGATGTAAAACCAATTTTTAAATCCGAAACGATTAGCAAGCGCGGGCGTAAACGAAAAACGGAGGAGAATGTGCTGGGTGGAGCGGCTAGCAGTAGTAGCAACAGCACCAAGCTTAATACATCGGAAATCCCATTAGATGTGATTAAAAATGAGCCGGTCAGTTGGCGAAAGAAGCAGCGTCTGCAGCAGCTAACAGCGGGCAATACTGAAGTGTATGTTAAAACAAGTATAAACGGCTTAATCTTAGTCAAGCCGTAGATTACATGCTCCTGCAGACCGTAACTAATCTGCTGTCACTTAAAATTTAGTGCAAATTAAATTTTTCTTCTGTTTTTGTATGTTTTAAATTTTACCATGACAGCTATATAATATAGTAACTCTAATTAGGGCAGATTGTAAATTAAGTTTTACGCAATTCAATCTAATCGAAATTTCTTACTTTCCAGCAAGGAGGAGCCCACACAAATGGACCCCCGGACGACGCCGGGCAAGAAGGGTCGTAAGGCAAGTTGCAGTGTATGCGGCGAGCGCTTTGAGAGCAAGGAGCTTGCCGAGGAACACAAGAGTGTCACTCACGTGCCTATGGTGATGCGCTACACATGCAATGCCTGTACTCAGAATCATCACAATCCCAGCGATATCAAGGCCCACCAACTGTGGCACAAGCTCTCCAAGACGCCATATCAGTGTCCCCGGTGCGATTTGAGCGTTGCCAACAATTATGCGTTCAGTCGTCATCTCCGCGAGCATACTGTGGCCACACCCCTTGAACTGCTCGTCCTGGATCGCGAGTGTCCGCTGTGCAGAAAGACGTTTCTCACGAATTACTTTTACAATACCCATCCTTGTGCACGACGCACTCGCAAGTGTGGGGGCTGCAGCCGGGTCTTAAGTAGTGAAGTCGCCTACATGCGACATGCACCTCACTGTGCCAAGATCTACTTGAGACACTCCAAGCACATAATGCCAGAGCCGGATGACCGTGAGGTCGAGTTACGCATCAAGAACGAAAACGATCTGGAAGTGGAGGATAATGCAGAGCTAGGCACGGCATTTGGTCAGGAGGACAAAATGCAGCCTGTGGTTATTCTGGAGCGCTTGGGATCACCTCTCCTACACACCACAGCCAGTGGCCGGAGCAGTGATCGTGTCTCATCAAAAAAGTATTTGAAGCGTGTCGATCAACTGCTTAAGAATACAATGAACACGTTGGTCAGCATCAAGCATGAGCCGGAGGTGCATATCGATGACACTGGACCGCAGCTGGAGAGTGAACCAGACGAGGAACCATCTCCTTATGATGATTTTCATGCAGGCAATGACGATAGTGATGAGGATGGAGATGCAGCAGCAGACGATACCGCAGCAGATATATCAACTGTATCCGTGAAACAGGAGCTCATCGACGACGGATTCGAGCGACAACAGATCAAACAGGAGCCCCTCAAGCTTAAGCTAAAAATTACCAATAATCACGGGCAGCTCAATTCATCAATAGTTGATGACGATGACAACGATTTGCAGCAGCAGCACCAGTTGTCGCGGAGCGCCAAAAAGAAAAGAAAACGAAAGCACAAGGAGCGCAATAAGGAGGCGGAGGCAGAGATGGCGGAAGAGGAGCCGCCGCCAACCGATGCAACCGAGCGAACCACTGAAGAAATATCTCAAGTACCGGCCGTAGCAGATGGCAGGACCATTGTGACGGTTAAACAGGAACGCGACGATGAAAGCTATGCGGATAGTTGTGAACCACAAGCCACAGTTATGACGAGTATTCCCATGCTCCAGCTGGACAACAGCTTTGCTGAGGTGAATCATGCGACTGTTGAGGAAGAGGATGTGAAACCAAATCGTTTGGAACTCGATCGACTGATGAAAATCACGCATATTGCCAGTGGTGTCGCCATGGCCGAGGAGGCAACACCGCCGGAGAAAGCTGTGGAAGCGATACCCAATGAAATACCAGTCAATCCCAAGCGGAATAGTGCCACAAAGTCAACGGCGCGTAAGAGCACCGGTGGAGCTCCAGCTGCAACCATAGCAAAATCACCGTCAGCTGAAAATCAGCTACCGAAAATTGTGTCTGTGGAAAGCGGAGCAGCATTGCCTTTCAATATGCTCGCCATTAAGCCAGAGCCACTAAATCGTGGCTATGCGGATGAGCAAGTAGTATGTACAGATCAAAGAGAAGCACATAAGGAGATCAATCACAATAAAAAAGCCGATGAGGAATCAAGGTACATCAATAATCTAGATGTAAGCAATGTTATAATTAAGCAGGAGAAAGACTTAGACATCTGCGATGTGAATCTCAATGGCAGTGAAGCTGACAACGTGCAATACAATGGATTGCGCGAGAGTGCGGACGACGATGACCAAGATGACGATGATGATGATAGTGCATCGTCTGCTGATGAAGCGGATGAAAATATGAACACATTGGAGGAACAGGAGGTGCGCATATACCGAGAAATCGAGCTACCACTTTTAGAGGAACAGGAACAGGCAGAGGAACAGATTCCAGTTAAACAATTAACGGCGCACAACGAGTCAGTAGTTTTGGAACAGCAACCAGCACCAAGCAGATTAGAGTCAAAAGAGACTGGAGATGTGGGGCTGGAACAACCTCCGCCCTCATTTGATGAACCGCCAAAGTGTCCAGGTGAACCACAAAATATATTAACGAAGTTGCACTGTGAGCCTGAGACAATTGAGCCGGAACCAACGCCTGACGCGTTAGTGGAGCAACAATCTGAGCAAGAATCACCATCGGGTGCATTGGTAGAGCAAAGCATGCCGAAACTGTCACAAGTGGCGCCAAACCATTTAGATCATACTCAGGATGAAACGGATGAAAGAGTGCAGGATTCGCAAAGCGTTGCAGAGGCTATGCCCACAGAAGAATCGCAAGCGGAGCCAGCTGATGAGCAGCAGTTGGACAACATCCTGGAGTCGCAGAGAACACCTGAAATTGCGGCATTAGATCAAAATATGCTGCAGACAGTAGAGAAAACAGAGATGATGACAGAGAAATTAGAGCCACAGCCAGGGGAGTACCAGGAGTCAACTTTTGGATTGGTAATCACAAGTGTTTGCAGTCAAGCAGCAGAGGAGCCGTTATCCGTAACGAATAAGGATGCGGAGTTGTCTGAAAAAAGTGAGGAAAACATTGTAAATGCGCCCAAGGAAGTTGAAACACTGGCGCAGCCATTCTTTAGCAACTCCCCGACATCGACCTACAATTGCGATGAGGAGCAACAGAATGTGCTAAATCATGAGCTATCGTCGGCCAGTGGGCAGTCGGAGGAAGTAGCTGCTGAGCAGCTGTTGGAGACGGAAGAGGAGCAGCAGCTGCAATTGGAGGCAGGACCCTCAAGCGCAGTCTGCAGCGTGCTCCTCAGTAGTGAAGTAGATAAAGAAGAGACTGACAACCGCATCAATGAGCAGCAGCAAGAGTTGCAACGGGAGCAACTGGAACAGCAGCAACAACCGCAGCAGCAGCGCTGTCTGGCAAATGATTACGATTCCAATATAAATGAGATTGCCGAGAATAATAATAATGCCAACATTGAACGGGAGCTTAACGACGATGCGAACGGTCTTGCAGCTCAGGATAACCCAATAACATAAGCTACACTAGATATAAGAAAATCAAGGTACTCCAGAAATTAAATAATGTTCACATATATATATATATATATATATGGATATATATATATCCGCCATATCCTCACACACATATGCAAAAATTGTACATATGCAATGCATGTAATTAATTTGTAGCTCAAACGAAATTCCTATCTCAATCGCGTAATACTCCCCGAATATTATGTAAATACAAACAAGAAACGTATCCTTAATAAGGATTATGAATTATGTTAAGTTAGGTATACACAACTTTATTTACGTAAATTACATAAATTAATGGCTTATTTAATACAATATAGAGCATAGATGTATAACTATTTATGTATATATAATATATGTACTTATTTAAATACACAAAACATCGCACAAAAAATGTTATATCCTTTTCTCTTGAATCATTGACTCACACATACATACATAATATATATTTATTGATGTTTTGGAAATATAGTTCAAATATATATATATATATATATATTCTAATTTACACGCACACATACATAAAGAAATGACTACAAATTTGCATTTAATGCAATTTTCACTAAAAGCATTAATACTTGGGCAATTCTAGTGCCAGTTTAATTAAATAGACCGCAAAACAAAAAACAAAAAACATTGGTTATTGGTTAAAAACAGGAGCTGACAGGAGCTTTAAGTATTAACTTCTTTCCAAGAAGCCTAGGAAGCATTATCGCCTGAAGTTTGTTTAAACTCATAGCTATATTTATAGAGGGTTATACATAATTAGTTATTTTTCCTTCACTTATTCAAACAATTTTACTAATTATTGAAATTGTTCATAGATTTGAGCAAGAATTCATAATAAAATATATGTTAATTGATTCACAATTACGATTAGTCAGTTATTTTGGGAGCAATTTTAAAAGTAATTTTATTTTAAATATATTATTTTTATATTTAGTTAATTTATTTGATAAAATATACATATTTTCATATTCTCATTCAGTTATTATCGCTCGTGTGTTTTCTCCTTCGTCTAGGGATAAGCATTGCTATAGTTTCCAAAGTTGAATTTCTCTCTCATTGACCTAGACAAACTAGTTTTGTAAGTTAGGCACATTTATTACAAAAAAGTCTTAGGTCTTCTACACAGCAGACTTTAAGAATTGGGGGTTGTGTGTGGATTTCTTTTGACAAGGGCTTTTCAAAGTTTCCTCTTTTTATTTGGCACAAGTTAAGTGTATACATAAATATATATGTATATATACTTATAGTTTACGATTATTGTTGTGGCAATACACATAAATATTGTTGTTGCTATTAATGTAATAATTTAAGTAACCTTCCTATTACTTTTTGATTATGAATTCGATTTTTGAGCAATTAAAGGGGGATATGCATAGATGAACTTGAATAAACAATGTGAATCATTTTGCTGTTAATATTTGTAATAATTAGTTAGCTTGTTTTGTTTGTGTTTCTTTTTGTTATTTTATAATTGATTAATATTAAATTAAAGAGGTATGAAAATTCACTAAACAGTATTTACAGCGATTTATCGATGGCGATAGATCATAATTAAATTATTGCTTATATTTGGAATAATATTTGCCATACATCATCAACGATTAACTTGAGTCACCAGAATAGATTTGATAATCTAATCGGACCATTCATCGTTTTCCGAAGAACTTTTTTCCTCATCGTCGTCCGGCTGAATGGCTGCGGCACGTAACCTAAGTGCTGCATTCAGTGCATCTGCCAAAGCATCAGAATTTTGGGCTGCACGGCCTGCAATGGGCTGATCGGAAAGTACACGTTCCGACACAGGCTTGAGAGCAATGCCTCCTCGTATCTGACCCAATAGATCGTTACGGGGATCGCTGCTGCTGCTGCTCGAGCTAACATGCTCAACAGACTGCAAGTGAAGTGGTTATGGTATTGATATATTTGAGATGATTATTATCTATTCAACAACTCACCTTCAGCGATTTTCCCTTACGTATGGCATCCATTAACGCATTGTGCGCATCCGGCTCTGCTGACGGCGCTTGAGCTGTAGCCTGCGTCACTGGGATGATGGGCATTTCTGCCACGGGTATGGGTGGGGGTGGCGGAGGTGGCGGCGGCGGTGGCGCTGCCGCTGGTGGGGGTGGTGGCGGCGGCTGTAATAAAATGATTTAATAAAAAATAAATAGATAGTCTTTTAAGTGAATATTTACCGCTGCTGCTGGTGGACAAACCGCTGATGGTGGTGGTGGCGGTGGTGCCATATTAATGGGTGGCGGTCTGCTGGGTGGTGGAGGTGCACGCGTTGTTGCCGTTGGAGGCATTGCATTAGGCTGCTGCCGCGCCGGTGGTGGCGGTGGCGCACATCTTTGGTTACCATTTGTTGACTGTAAGCAAAGAAAATTTAATTGAAATATAATAATAATATAAGCAGTGCTTACATGATGGGGATGACGACTGGGCACCGGCGGCGGCATGTGCGTTGTGGGCGCTGGCGCCCTTTCCGTTGGCGATATAATCTCCTCCTGCTTGACCGAGTCCAGCACATTATTGCTCTGTATAAAGTCATAAATGAAGGCGCGCGTATCCCGATCGTTTAGCTGCGTTTCCGAAACGCCGGCCTTGACAAAGAACTTGGTGAGCATCTCGTCGTTCTCATTGCCCGTCAGATCGAAGCCCTTGTCCGCATTCCAGCCGACATGGCTGATGTGCACGAAATTCATTGGATCGCTTATGTCTTTTTTGGTCACCTTGGACTTCTTATTCTTGCCCGCCGAACCGGCGCTCAGCCCAAAGTTGCTGGACAAGAAATTCTTTGTGTGAGCCTGCGCCGGCGCTGGCGTCAACTTAACCGAGGAGATTTTGTTGTTGCGCAACTGCACAGCACCGCTATCCACAGCCGTCGACGTCGTACTCATCCTGGACTGCATTGCAGGCGGACGCGCTGGCTCCCGCGGCACAGACGGCATTGGTACATTGGGCGCCTGTTGTGATTTCTGCCGAGAGCGCTTCTCCATGCGCTTGCGATTGCGTATCTCAATTGTAGCGCCCACAATGCTAAAGAACGAATCGCATTCGTCTTCCGATATGAAGTTCAAGCCCACATTACCGTCCTGCAAATGGAAAAATCAATTTTCTTTAGATTGTTATCCGTTCCTTAGTTTGTTTGGTATTCGCATTCGACTTACGCTGCCCTCGAAGGTGAGCAGAAAGGCTCGCGACTTGACAATCTGTATGCCATCGTAGATTTCATGCTCCCAGATCAGTTCGTTTTTAATCAGGCAATAGGCGCGCAGAAAATAGGATCGAATGGCGCTGTCCTTCACAAAGCAAACGACTCCCGTATGCTTCTTCTTCCAATGGGAATGAGCATTTCCCTCCGTCTTGTAGATCTGCACAACGGCAGTGCACAAGGTCTGTAAAAATATGTAACAATGGCTTATTAGCATATATTGCGTTATCAACGATCAAATGAACAAATGAACAAACGAACAAACGAACAATATAAATATATTAGAGCTGTCTCGCCGATTAGCCAAGACTAGGCGCACCTTATTTTTACGTCTCATTTGATAAACTAGAAAAAGAGTCGAAGTCGAAGTCGGAGTCGAAGTCGAAGAGCCGTGGACTGTGAACCGTAGCGACTGAGTTGAGAAACTGATCTGACTTTCGGTTTCGCGCTTTGGCCCAAGCTGGGTCTTTGGCCATATGCTGCTCATCTGAATACCGATTAGACACATTCACATTCACATTCACTGGTACATTTGCATTTGCAAACCAAACTGTCAACTGCATCGCTAATCTGGCCACTTATGAAGCCCAGCACGTCGTGCGGCAACAATTGATAGCAATGGCTTACACAGAGAGAAAAAACTTGGACAAAGATGTGCAAAATTTAAAAAATTGTATATAATTGGAGCCAATTACTTTAAATAAATACGTTAAATATGATTGTCGTCATGGTGCCAAATCTAAACGAAGTTAGCTTAAATTTAGTTAATTGTATAAAAATTCCGTTATTTTTTTTATGGTTTTTTTTACCGATTGGTAAAATTTGAGGCATTTGAGAGGCAGATGAAAGCATCTTCAGTTGATAGGTTTTATATATTTGACTCCCTTATTTGTGACTGACTTTATTTGAGTAACAATTTGGGTTTTATTTTCTAAATTCAATTATACTTTGTAACAGTTAAAACGTGATTCGGATTCCCTTTTTGTTTTGTCTCCCTGATTGTCGTTCTTCAATTTTAAATTGTCAACATCACTGTCAAATATATAAATCTTAAATACTTGATTTGTTTTCTCTTTGTGCACTCTCCAATGACAATTGACAACTGGCTACTGGCAAACTGGTGGACTTCATTGGGAATCTTTGGCAGACTTGCATAATGCAGACAGTTTTATTCCGTTTCGTCTGCTCAACGGAAATCGTATTTGCGGCGAGGCGATTTAAAATGGCATTTTTATTTGCAACACGAAGGAAATGCTGGCGGCAGCAGCAACCATAACTTGGGCCACTAAACTGCCGCATTTAAAATCCTTGCCAAACGTGTCTATAGGCATTATGTGGCTGTGGCGCCACAAGTAAGCAAAAATGCTTAAGACAACATCGAATAAATCATTAAATCGATAACAAAAAAAAACTTAAGCTTTCAAGAGTTTCTAAAATCCAAAACCAAAGACAAATGATTATGAAATATGGTTTATTATAATGACAAATGGAACGCTCGAAAAGCAGAGCTGTAAATCCAGTGGATTTCTTTTTATCTATTTAACTATTGCTCAACGAAGAATTCGCAAAAGTTGTTTGTCTTTGAATATTATTGTTTTAAAAAAAAACATTTTGTTTGTTTACTTAACTGTGTAATTCTCTTAGAAAAAAGATATAATTTTTAATGAATTGCTATGCTTACATGGTAAATGTACTTTTATTTGTTGAGCTATTGTTCTAAATTGATGATAATACTTTTGGTTATTACGGTTTTCAGGTCAAAAAATTTAATACTAGAATTCTTATTTTCTCTGAACACAAGTTAAAATGATGTCTTTATTTATTATTTTAAAATTATTTGCTTTGTTTTTAAAACACAGACAGTAGCTTTTAGCATGCTTCACATTGTTGTTCAAAATAATTGCAAAATCAGTTGTACTCAATTCAAGATTCTTCATTATAAATTACCAAAATGAATTGAGTTTTGCTGGCCATGGTCAAACAGCACTTGACATTAGGCCAAAAACAGCTGGCCATGACCGATGCACACTTAGTAATTGACTGTGCTTCTACCGGCCAAATACAAAATGTTTATACAACACCAAACAAACAATATTCATTTGTACATTGAGCATTTTTGTGATGGCATCATTATAATTTATTTTCAATTTAATTACTTTTTAACTTGTGTTGTGTTTTTAACTAATATTTGTTGACATTATATAAATATGCAAAATAAAATACCTTTTAAAAAACCATACAACGCTTAAACATAGATAAAGCCTTTACAACAATGCTCGATATAAAAATTAATAGTGTATGTTGGCTTGGATTGGGTAAAAGTGTATAAGTGGCTAATCAATATATGTTTATTTATGTATTTCTTTATCACCAAATGACGACGACTTATGTTAGCTAAATTTACATGATCTGTGCCTCCCCAGCACTTATTGTGACCTCTCCGTGTCTCTATAGAGATAAAAGAGACGTTGACATTGTTGTTGACGGTTGTTTTGTTGCCCACGCGGCGCAAGTGCGAAATTGTGAACATATTTGAATTTTTATTGACGCCTTAAGGCGGTTACAATACATGTGTATGTGAGTGTGAGTGTGTGTGTGTGAACATAAGTAGCATTGTAAAATGATGTCTTGCCTTCTATGTACAAACGACTTGGCTATAAGCTGGTTGTTGTTGTTTTTGTTTTGTTGCAGCATAAAATCGATGGCAACAACAACAGCAAAATATAACTGGCCATAACAGCTCAGCTTGGCTAAGTCAGCATACATATGTATGTGTGTGTTTGTGTGTGTGTGTGTGGAGGGCAAAGGGAGCAATGAAGCGCATTAAAGACCAGCTTTAACAACAACAACAACTAACAAAAGGCAACAGTAGCAGCAGCGTCTGCAAAACGGCAACATTTTAAAAAGCAGACATACAAAAGGTAAAATAGCAACTTAAAACAGCAATTAGAAAGTCCAGTTGCCAGTTGTTAGTTGCCAACTTGCCGAGTCAGTTGGTCAACAAATAGAAAATAATCGTACACAAATAGCAGATGTCAACAAATGAGCGACAAATGGATTGCTACAACAACAACAGCAACAACAAAAGCAACAACCTCAACAACAAACTGTGTAGTAATTCTGCGAGATGTTATCACACGCAAAACGCTGCCGTCGACTGCGACTGCGACTGCAACGCTGCGTCATTAACCACTATCAGCTATTTGGGGCGGAATGTGGGCGTAACTAATATTAAAATACATTTTCTATTTTAGTTTTTAAATGTTTTTATAGATGAACGTTGATTTATTACATATAACCTGAATGCTTTTATAAAAAAAAACCTTTATTCGTTCGCTTATTTTAGATTTATTGTTCTAAATTGAGTGTTGATATATTCCTTTCTGTTCCATCTCTTGAGACAGTCAAGAGTAATCCAACGGCTTTTTTTAAGTTTCAAAGGTAAGAATTCATCAAGAAGTGCTGCATACAAAGTAAAAAATTTATATTTTCCGTGTGAAAAATCTCTTACATCATTTTCGTCTGACTGGCGTACTAGAAAAAATTGAGCGAACATTGAGCCCGTGCGAAGCCGGAATACATAGGCATATATATATCAATTATTAGTTGGCATCAATGGACGTATCGATTTATTTCTGTTCAGCTAATTTTGATTGCTGGTCTGTCTAACAAAAGGCGCCATGGGTTAAATAACTAAATTATAGTTGTATATATCTAATAAATATATATATATATATATATATATATTGCATTTATTGTTGACCCTATTATTTTATAGTAATAAAAATATTTGACGACTTTAAAAATATTAATTAGTAAACTGTTAGTTTGAAAGACCTAAATTATATTTGACATTAAATTTACTTTTGTTTTCGTAAATCCAGAAAAAACCTAGTGCAAAACTTAGTATAGGTTATCTAAAAGTTGAAAACTTAAGGAGAGAATATAAACATTAAAGGCCAACATATTTATTTTTAATTAGTCTGTGCTCCAAAATAAACGGGTTGCCCAAAAGCATAAAACGTGGCTTATATTAAAAATGATTATGATACAAATATAAAATTCAGACCCCCTTTGAGAAAGCTTACTACGCCCTTGCCAGCTTGCTTAAAGCTTTTTTTTTCGCGCTAAGCAATAGTTCAAAAGCATTTTAAATGTTTGTCAATGGAAAGTCGAAAATTAGCAAAGCGTGAATTACAATTAAAAATAAAAACAGACAAACAACTTTTACATATCGTGCAAGCAATATAATTATAAACATACATTTGTATCGCATCGTAAAATTTAAAGTCTCGTTAACAACGAATACAATTCGGGCTGAAATGTTTTCGCCATGTTTCTGAACGTTCTCTAAAGACTTTAGAGAGACTTTGTTATCTTGCGTGTATTTGGCATTGCTTATAAAATGACTAAAGTTGTATGGATGGGCCCGATAAGATAAATGTGTCCAGTATTTGCGCTGTTCGCATTTATCAATTGCAAAAGCTTATCAATATTGAAAAATGGTTTTTAGCGTTACTTTTTGGGGAAAACAAAAGAGCTTTGCAAATAAGCCAAAAAATAAAGACAAAAAATAATTTATAACTGATAAGAATTAAATGAGTTGAAGAATATTTTGCTAAATGCGCCTGCTGAATTACAAATCGCATGAATAAGAATTGAAAAATAGTGCCACGGACCCATCTAGTATTACCAAGGTTCCATCTTTTTGGCATTCAATTGGCATTCATTCATTCATTATTGTAATTTTAGGCGACCCTCAACTAAATGCACTTGCAGGAAATGTTTAATCAAGCTTAATATGAGACAACAAAAAATGCACACACACACACAGTACTACCTTGATATGTGTGTAGTAAGCAACATGAATAGATAAGAAGAGAATTTATGTAAAGAATGTACATTTTGGAAATATAGTAAACCTATTGCTCACTCGCTAGTAAGAACATTTTGATTTTGAAAAATCATTATTATTTATTTCAATTCATTTAAAAGTCATAAACACTAACTATAAAAAATTATTCAACATATATGTAAAAATTAACAAAAACAGAAAATGACTGTATATCATTCGAGCACTATACATACATATATATTTACAAATGTTATGGGTTTTTTTTTAGTTTCAATTGCAGAAAAGGCGAAGTTCCTCGCCTACACAACATTAATCATGCCGCGTTATTCATTCTATGTATATATATATATCAGTATAATAGCATCGCTAAATACTTTTACATTTATATGCGTAAATAAATCATGCTGTAAAGACTCACCTGACACTTGCGGCCCAAGAGCCGAAAGACGGCTTCATTTTCGTCTGTGGTCAGCTGTGTGCTGGACGCATTGTTTTTGGGTCGCGAAAACCCCCCCGCTGATGCTGGCCCCTCCTGTGACCTCATGCTGCTGCTCGTACTGATCATTTATGCGGCGGCGCAACGGCTTTGCTGCTGTATATTTTTATATTAATAATGCATTTATTATTATTATTAAACGGCACACAATAATCATATTAATTGAATAATATAGACCCGAATATAATATATATATGTATATATATATATATATATATATTTATATATATATATGGAATCACAGTTAATGCAAAATGCTTTTGGCCAAATGGATTTGATTTTATGTTTTTAGTTTTGACATGAGTATGAATGAAAAAGAAATAAAAACGAAAAAACGCGCCCGAGACGAAGACGAAGAAGAAGCAGCGACGACCGCAAATGATGACAACAACAGAAACAACAACATATATTGTAATATTGGGGCGCTGGCAAAAGAAACAGTCAGAGAGGTTGAGTCACAGTTAGCCCCGTCTGTCAGTCAGCCAATCAGTTAGTCTATTCCCCAGCTGCGTATTAAACTGCTTTCAGGCTGTTTCTTATCTTTGGCAATACCACAATCACTGATTAGGTGTCTGCATGTGTGTGTATACATCATATCCATGCGAATGGAGTTATTCAACAATTACAATTTAGAAATTCAATAAAATACATCCAATAATGACGAGATCGATCACAACAACAACACCTGTCTGCTCGACAACTTAAGCTAGGTGGGGTAAAAATGTAAATAGACGCTTGAAAATACAGCAGACACACAGACAAACAGACAGAGCCCAGTCAGTCGCACAAACACTATTAAGAAAAAAGGGGTTTCAAGGTCTTTTAGCGTTATTGTCGCCATGTTGCACACATTTTAACAATCATTGATTTTTTTGCGTTTATATTTTGCACGAATTTTGGTTTGTTTGTCACACATTTAAAGCTCACTCGTTGGTGTTGCTGCTTTTCGCTGCCTTTGGCCTGCTTGTTATTTTTTTTGTATTAGTAAAAATCTTAAAATACCAATGCAGTGTGGTCGCAGTACGAAAACAGCAAATTACTCTGTTTTTTTTTTGTATTCGATAATAGAGTTGCCATCAGTTTGGTAACTGTAATCGTGCAACCAGCTGATTATCGATAACGAGCACGGCCGCAGACTATAAAACCGCAAATTAATCGCGCGCGTTAATTTAAAACTGATTTACAATTTGAATATTATTGAAAATACATTTGAGTTTAATTAAACCAAGACGCTTTATTAGTAGAATACTCATACTTGCTGCCCTGTAAGATTAGAAACATAATGGCCAACAGACCCGTGCCCAGGCTATCCCCGAATGCCGTCAAATATGGTATCGCCGCGCTATCCGGATCAACCTTATATATCCACAGACCATGCACAAGGACATGTGCCGACCACAACAGTATAATGAGTTGCAATAAGCTGGCCAACGCAAAAGCAATGACAAATACATAATGTACCGTTGTATCTAGCGTATAAATATAGTCGGCCAAAAAGGCCTGCATCAAATTACAGGGTATCGAAATGGCGATCACAAGACGCGAAACACGCGAATAGATTGTCCCGTAGCACAAGATATGTTGCGGCTTCTCAAAGATTCTGGTGCCCTCCGGCAGTTTTCCCAATGGTGTTCGCTGATGCAGTAGCGTGCTCATATTATTCGCTTGAACCGATACCAAATTGCCGGCACTGCCATTGATAACCGGTGAGAACAAAGTGAAGCCATTAAATTGTTCGGCCGAAGTGCCAAGGATAAAGCCAGAAAGTTGACCAATGAACACGGCGACAATCACCGATATCCAGCCATAAAATAGCACTGCACGTGTATATGTATTATTTAGCGCCAAGGTGATACAAAAGGGCAATAGCAGCAGCAGATAGGAACCAACGAGGATTATGCTAACCCACCTCAGATCATAGAGACTGGCGGCGGTAAAGGCGAGCATAGTGACCGATGTCACATCCCCAATTGATGCCACAATGGGCGTGGCTATATAGTCCGGGTTGAAGCGATAACGTTGCGAGAATAATATAATCAGCAGCAACAATGAGTCCAAGACCAAACAGGTTGTGGATGCGGTTATTATCGATGCGGAGATAAGTGTAATAAAATTGCTAAAGTCCAAGGTATGGCTCACAATGCACTTGATCATCATTGTTAAGACGGCCAGGATTAAGGAGCAGATGATCGCCTGCACCTGAACCACTGCCACATTTCCAATAATTATGTTGCGTATATCAGAGCATTTGCGCAAGTGTCCCAACGCCGCATGGGTGCAGAGACGCGCTGCGACGCACATATCGAGATTACCCTTCAGTCCGCATAATCCTGGCACGATCATTAACAGCTCTCGCATCTCCTGGAACGCCAACCAGTTATCCACATTGGCGAGCAGCACTCCCGCCGATATCGTGCCCACGTTTGCCAGAAGGAACGGTATCAGGATCAGGATGAATGTTGCATACCATGGCTCCCGATACACTTCATCGTCATCCTCGTCCAGCTCCCGCAAATTTGCTGGTCGAGCATCGGGATCTTCAGTTGCCTCAACAGTGGGCGGTATCCCGACGCCTGATGGAATCATCAAGCAAAATGACAACAAATTTGTTCAATTTTATTTCTCCATTTGCCAGTCAACGCAGTGATAAATATTCAAATTTTAGTTAGCAAATGGAAAAATGTTCAAAATCTTAAAATCACAGTCAAATAAACAGTTAATAATAATTTCTTGATTTTTGCAAGCAATTCTTTCTTTAACTTTATTTTTTAATATTTTTAGCAATGGTCAAAATATTAAAAATTTATCCGAAAAAAATTTTAATTTATAATCAGTGCTTTACGCAACTTTGAAGCGATATATAATAAATAGTTATCTTCCAATTAGAATACAATATAATATAGTTACCATATCAACGATCCATCGATTCATCAGTTGTTTTAAGATCAGAAATGAAGCCAATGTTTTTTTGTCGAAAAGCATTTCGTTTTATTAATGTATATATAGATATATTTGTATTAGAAATGTAATCGGCTTAAATCAATACTAACTACAAATCGCAAAGTGGTAAATTCTCAATACGAAAGCAGCTAAAATTACACGAAATACTAAAATCAAATAAAGTTAAAATATTAATATATAAATATATATATATATATATGTATATATAATAAGAACGTCGAACGCGCGCGTTTTGAATACTTAAAAAGCAGTGACTATAAATCTTGTTTCATTTCATTTCATTCTCAAATAAATATTTGGTTTTGCAAAGGAAGTTCATAAAAGTTGAAAAAAACGATAACTAAATTGTTTTTTTTTTGTTGTTCTCTTCTCTTTTGATTAATTTAGGCCCAACTTCTCACAAATCTCAACATTTTGATCATTTATATATATATATCATATATATTTAAGTTGTACACATTTTAAAAGGCCTGAAATAATAACTAATTATTATTATTATTAATATTATTATGCAATATATTTGGCTACACACTTGGAACTTGGAGCTGGGATTATAATGCTAATGTTTTAATAATCGCTCCACGTTTCTGACTGTGACTTGTGGATTAGAGATAGGGATTACTTTTTTGTTTTTGTTTTTCTACTAGGCTCTCTTATCGAACTAGCTAAACTTCTATATAAAGTTTCGTATAGATATTGATTAAGTAGTTATATCAAATAAAACATTCTTTTGCTGATATTCTGTGCGTTGTTCAAAATGCAAGACGATATTTTTTTTCGCTTTCTATTTGCGTGCGCCTCCAATGGGTAGCCGGGATTTGGCTATGGGAGCTGCAGTTGCTCCGGATTTGACTACCTCCGGCGTATTGTCGAATGTGGAGCTGCGCAGAAGCATCTTTGGACGCGTCGCTGCTGCTTTACTATTCAGCATATTGGAAGATTTCGTTTGCTGCGTTCTCAAATTGGATGTGGACTTGGTTGGGGTCGTCTTTACCTTTGGCGCTGCCTTCGCCTTGGATTTGGCCTCATCGACACGCTTCCAAATGTTGGCGATGCGACTCTGGGTCTGGCCAATATTCGCCGTTTCATTCAGACTCGAATTGCTGCGCGATGGCGGCGTTGTGGTTGACACTCGCGATGCTTGTGCGGCGACACGGGATGCTGCGGCTGCCTTGGCGCTGGCCAGCCGGATATTGGTGTTTGCACGTTGTTGCTGTTGCTGCTGCTGATTGGCCAAGATTCGTTTGGGTGAACTGATTGATGTTGCTTTTGTTGCTGCAGTTGCTCCCTTAGCTGTTGTTGTGCGCTTTGTGGGCAGCTTGGAGGAGGCGGCTTGGCGCTGCGTTGGACTCACTGCCTCCACAATGGGCACCTGCACATTGCTATGCGTCGGCTCATCCTTGACAAAGGTGCCCTGGCGCTCCAGGCGTGTGTTGCTCACTGTTGTTGTTGTTGTTGCGCTTGTTGCAGTTGTAGTTGTTGCTGCTTTCTTCTTGGCCGGCAAGCGTTGGCTGCTGGGCAACGCATTGCGCTTGGCTATGGTTGGGGAGAGCGTCTTCTTGGCCTCCCGCTGCCCCTGCATGCTGTAGGGCGAGATGTAGGCGGGCTTCTTGCGGCCACGCACAATCTTCACAGCGGTGGCGGGCGGCAAAGTGACCTGTTTAATCTCAGCCCTGACAGCAGCTGGCGGGGTTTGAGCGCGTCCATGACACGATTCCGTCTCCGAGTTCTGTTCTCCCTCGCAGCTGGGCGGATCATCCGCCGCTGGAGCAGGCACAGCAGGAGTCATTTCCTCCTTGGGCAGGCCAATATTGATGTCGGTAATAAAGGTAAACTGCTGCATCATGGCGCGCATCGAGGACAATTGTTCGCTGTGGCAGTCATCCTGTTCCGGCTCCGGTTTCTGTTCCTGCCCCGGCTGGTGTAGCAACTGCCTGGGACACTCAATGAGCTGTGTCTTGTAGCGTTCGGCGCTGCCACGTCGCCGTGCCTTGAGGCGTGGCACAGGTGTCATTGGAGTTGCCACTGCGGACTCCACAATCTCAATCTGTAGCGTTTCATTCGCCTCTGCGTCCAGATCCGCCAGAGCATTGCTAGTGATGGTGTATGTCTTGTAGCGATCCTTGGCCAGGCGACGCTTCTGTTTGGGCGTCAGCGTGCGACGATTGGGTGACGGTGTCGATCCTTGCTTCGGAGTCGACTCCGCCGAGCTAAATTCATCATTCATGGTGGCATCCTCCTCCTCATCTTCATCATCGTAGTCGCAGCAGCTTTGGAGTACAGTTAGTGTTAATGTTTGTTCATCGCCAGCAGCCGTCTCATAATTGGAAACTGATATTGTGGTGGCCATGCTGCAATCCTGTTCGGCATCCTCGGCAACCTCCGATTGTATGCTGTCCACACTGATCATGGAGTCGAGCAGCTCATCCATTAGCGACGGCGGTTTAATGTTATCCAATAGGTTACAGCAACTGGAATTGACACTCTCGGCACTGCCCGCCAGCTGGCCGAGGGCACGTCTCGCCACCAGACCCGCTGGGAATGGCTTGCGTGCAAATCTTGGTGATTTACCAGGCATCAGCATTTGGCGCAACGAACTCGGCTGGGTATTGCAGGCGGAATTCAGCGATTCCATGCCTGATGGCGGGCACACATTATCCAAATCCAAGCTGCTCAACTGGAGCATATCATCAACGTCATTGTCATCGTTTGCTGCTGCTTGCAACTGCTGCAGATTCTCGGCCAGGGCACGCGCCTCGTACGCAATCATTGTGGAATTGGTCATCATGGAGGCACTGGTCCCGTTGAAGAGCAACTGCTGTGAATCATAGCTGTGCATCGCTGCACTCTGCACCTGACCGCCCAGTTGGAAATTGAGGCTAACCTGCTGCTGTGGCTGCTGCTCGAGAGGAACTGGTTCGCAATGCGTTGCTTCGGAGAAATCCTGTAAGTCCGCCGCTTGTGTGGCATCATCATCGAGACTGAGAGAGGCGAGCTTTGGCGCCGTTTGGCTAATGCTGGGAAAGGAGACATCATTGGGACAAGTGTGCTCGCTCCACGTATTGTTGTTGTTGCCCGTCCGCAGTTGTTCCGCCGATGTGACAAACTCCAAGGTGAGTCGTTCCACCGATTTTAACATCAAATCGGGATCTTTCTGCTTATCGGCGCTGCAACAGCTGCCTGACTCAGCCACGGGCAGCTCATCCAAACGCACTTGGGTGTCTAGTATAAACGATTGATTCGATTCATCGCTGGAACAATGGGAATCCAGTTGCTGATTAGATTGCAGCTGTTTAGACCCAACAACGGTCACGGGAACGTTCCAGTTCGCGATCTCGCGACTTGGAGCTGGATTTCTTGCTGCGTCGATGGCGATGTCGATGTCGTTGTTGGGGCTGTTGCTGTTGCTGCTCGGATTGCATGGGTTGATGGATATTGTTACTATTGCGTGTTGTTGCTGGTGTTGCTTCTGTTTGTCTACGTCTGGAGCTGTTGCTGCTGCTTGTGCTGTGCTGTTGGCACTTGCTGATGTAGTAGCCGCCATTGGGTGACACGGTTCCAATGCAGCTGCAGACGTAGCTTGCGCGTTTTTTGGCACCGCATTGATCTTCTTCGAGATGCCCGTATTGATGCACTCCAGCAGCAGTTTCTCATCCTTCCGTTCCCGTTCACGCTCCCGATGATGATGCGCATGATGCGAATGATGATGATGATGACGCTGTCGCTTTGCTTGCAACGGCAATTGAATAGGCAGCGAATCGAACTGCTTAAGATTTGGATTCGATTGGCCACTTAACAATTGCTGCTGCTGCTGCTGCTGTTGCAGTGGCTGCTGCGATCTGCCCGGCTCCTTCGAAGAGGAGGATGGGGACTTGTACATGCCATTGAGTATGCACAGCTCAAACAATGACTTGGATTGATTGTCATTCGAATCACTCGAGTCAAGCGAACTGTACGATTCCTGTGGCACCGTCTTCCGTGCACTCATCGCCGAGTTTAAGGAGCACGCCGAACTCGCCGCATTGATTGCGATGGGTTGCGAGGAGGAGCACAGCGAACTGGAGCGCTTGCTGCTTGAGGCATTTGTGCTGAAGCCAAGATTCGATTTAGGTCTATTGCAGCCAGCGGCAATAGCCTGCAACAAATGCATAGTAAATTAGTAAATGTTATTGCTCAAATGACTCAAATGACTTTTACCTGACTTAGCAAATTGGTGTCATCCTCCGAGTCAATGGACAAGGAGCTCAGCGAATCATCCTGCCAGTGCCGCGGTCGTCGGTTAGCGATCTCTTGTGGTGCCACCGATGCTGGTGTCTGCATCACATTGATCTTCGCTGCATTCGCACCGGCAACACTAACAAAATTAAAAAGGAAATTATCAGAAATAGAAAAATCAAATATATATAAAGTTTACGGTCAATATAATATTAGTTTTGTTTACAAAAATGAAAATACTCTTTCATTCTTTGTACTATTTTAATATTGGTAGAGCCAGGGAAAAGAGTATAAATATTTAAAACTGAATAAAATAAAACAAAAGGAATTTATTTGCTTATTTAAACGCATTCAATTAAAGGCGATAAAAGAAACTTAAAGAACAACAGAGACAAAAATTTAATTTAGCAAAACAACAAGTTGTTTTTTCATTGACAATGATTTAAGTACAATTAAAATCGGAGTATCGCGATCAAATATATTTGTTGACTTTGTTTTAAGAATGGTTTCGGTTAAGAAAAAACTTAAAATTTAAAGAAATTTGAAAATGAATTATAATTGAGCTATTTTTTTTTTACCATTTTCAAGAACACTCCTATTATTTTGAGCACAGGTGTATATGTCAATTGTTGACTTACCCAATTGTCTGCTGCTGCTCCAGCTGCACCGCTGGTCCAACCAGACTGGAACCGACAGTTAGATTGGACAGACCAGAGACGACGGAGAAATTGCAGGGGCTATCCTCCACCAGATATTTGCTCATCTCATCGCTGACTGGCAAATAGGCGGGCAATGGATTACCACCCCTGCGCAGCATGTCTATCGGATCATTATTGAGGGAACCGGGAACTGCAGCTGCAGCAGATGCCGCAGCTGGTGACGGCGATGACTTTTGCATGCCGGCACGAATGCACTGTTGGAGCACACAATCGGATGCATTCGACGAGACATCGTCGGAGAGATTCAGTGAGCTGCGTTGCGGCTGCGTTTCCACCGCGGAGTTCATCGAAATGGCCGACAGATTGGTGTTGCTGCCGACTTTGGAAAGCAGCGCAGGTGTGTCCTCGGTGCAATAGCTGCGCGTGGTTTCATCAATTGCCATTCCAGTTGCTGTTGATGCAGTTGCAGCAGTGGTGGCAGCTGCCACCGAACGCTGCATGCCCATGTTAATGCAGCTGGCCAGCAGCAGCTCATCCTCGTTATCATTATCGCCCTCGCCGACAGCCAGTAACGGTTTGTCGTCGTCCACAATGCTCAGATTGCTGAGGCTGGTGGCGCCGGAGAATTGGGCAGGTGTGTGCTCCACATTGAAGCTGCTCAGATCATCTTCAAAGACGCTGCGCAATGGACGCGACGCGTTGGCGCCAACAGTTGCAGGCAGGACAACATTGGCATCCCGCAAATTCCGTCGTCCCGGCGATTGCGGCATGCTCTGTGTGGGCGAATCGGGCAGCTCCGAGGGGGAGATGACACCGCTGGCCAAACGACTAAAATCACTGACCACCGAACTCTTGTCATCACAATTGGTCACATCCACATCCAGCGAATCCATGGAGCTGTGACGCGAGAACATCAACGGAGTTTCCAGCGCTGAATTGGGTTTCGCTGGCAGCGATTCGGATTCCTCTGGCGGCTGCACTTGCTCCCCATCATGCTTGACGATTGGCTTGCTTTGTTTGCTTGCCGACTTTGCACCAGCCTCATCCAAGCTGCTGAGTGAATCGTAGCGACTAAAGTAGCCCGGCGTTCCCTCCTCACAGTAATTGATGGGCTTCTCGGGCGTATAGGAGCCGGAGGCCAAAGCGGATGATACTTTAGTCGAGCTATTTTTGCCGCCAACTTGTGGAGCCGTCACTCTAGCCTCCTCCTCCTCCATCTGGTTGGGTTTCATCATCACCTTCGTACTAGTGGCCACCTCAATCTCTGCTGGTGGCATCGCTCCTTCCACTTCCACTTCAGTCTCTGTGTCCGCTTTGGCTGCCTGCCGCAAATCCGTAACGGATGCCGCATTTGATATGACATATGGAGTATCCTCGGTCTGATAGCACTTGACACTGTCATCCAGTATGAGGAGGATCTCCTGACGTCCACCGGACGTCTTTGCTACTGGCACCCCTGCATCGACTGCCGGAGCCGGCTTCAATTCCGATTCCAATTGATTCTCCGCATAGCGCAGACTAAAATCAGTCGGCTGATCGAGATCCGTTTCCTGATATGTCGTTGTTGTCTTGTTCTTGTTGTGATTCTTATTCGCCGCTCCTTCGCTATACTTGACAGAGTAATCGATTGGCTGCTCCTCGGTGGCCGCATCCACATCGTGCTCCAGATCCAGTTCCAGTTCCAGCTCAAAGCTCTGACTTTGGCCGGGCGGACGCTGGGCAGCGTCGGATCGCATCAGATGCTCATAGGCCGTATCCGATTTGGCCGAGTAAACCGAATCCCTGCTCTCGCTCTTCGTCAGCAGCGCCGAGCGTGAGAGTCGAGAGATGGGAACTGATTGCTGACGCTGACGCATCTTTGCACTGTTGCTGTTGGTGTTGCCCTCCAGATTATCGCAAGTCTCCGCATGGCCACGTTCCCCCACCAGCTCCTGCTGCAGCGCCTTCTGTTTGCGCGCCTTGAGCGTTGGCAACTGTTTCAAGCCCATGCTCCGGGCAATGGGATCGAGCTGATCCTGATTCTGTACAGCGGGCCGAAAATTCAATAGATTCTTCAGCGCCGATGAGCTGCCCTCCGAGATCATGGCATGCTTTGAGTGTATCAACGAGCGCAACATCGGCACCGCGCCATTGTCCCAGAGGAACTTCTGATCCTCGGGACAGCGAGCCGATAGATTCCACAGTGTGCCGCACGAGTTGCTGACCACCGTCAGACTCTCCGACTTCAGCTGCTGCAGAAGTATGGCCAGGCATTGATGTTGCCGCAACACCTGACGATACGGCTCACAGACGGCAATGTGACTGGACACATTCCTCAAAATGCCGCCTGCATTCTCGATGATCTTCAAGGTCTTACTGGGTCCCTCGTAGCTGAGCATGCCCACCAGAAAGGCCAAGGCACCCTCAACGGCACAGAATTCCGCTTTATTCGTGCTGCAGTGCGCCGATAGATTCCACAGGGCAGACAGAATGGCCTTCAAGGTATTCTCACTCTTGTTTCGCATGGCTGCTTTGGCCAGCGCTGTGACCGTTCCGATCTCATTGAGCACCGCCTTCATATTGCTGTCGGCACGCCACGAGAGATTGCGCAGAACACTTGCGGTCACCTGGAGGAGATCATCGGGTCCGGATGTGTCCAGTTGGGCGACCAGCGCCTCCATAAATTGCTTCTGCCCGCAAAGTAGCGCTTTATTGTTCTCATCACCAAATGTGAGATTTGTGAGGGCCATCAAGGCATAGCGACGCAATGAATTGCAGCATTGATCCTCCGGCTTTGGTCCGTGGACCGCATGATCCAGATGCACCAGATTGGGTATCACCTGTAGAGCACCCAATTCGCACATTGCATGCCGATGCTCCTCATCGAAACTGACCTTCATCAGCGATGAGATCGCCGCCAGCGGATGACGATCCGAATCATCGGCAATTGCCTCGCCACCACTTTGGAGCAGTGTCCTCAGGAAATTACAATAGTCGACGATTTGATCAAGGAGTCGCAACACTTTCGCCTCCCGCCTGCCCGCCTTCTCATCCGGATGACTGTGCACCACATTGTGCAGTGCGAGACTAGCGCATTTTCTCACCTCTTGCTCATTGTCCGGGGCATGCATCATCTGCACCAGCAGTGGCATGCAGCCGGAACGACGCAGCGTGGCACAGCTCTGACTATTCCCGGAGAGTTCGAGAAACTTTTTGGACATTTCCAGCGGATCATTTGAGCCGAGCATGGAGAGCAACGAATAGACACATTCGACTTTGGCGCCCAAAGTGGCATCCACATCGCTGCTGCTCGTCCACGCTGAACCCTTGGGCAAACGCGGCAGCGTCGGCGGAGCAGCAGCTGTATCCGCATCCAAGAAACGGGAGAGCGTATACGAAGGCTCCTTCCGGCAGCGGGAAATGTGACTGGAAGAACTTTTTAAGGTTCCCACGCCACTTGCTGACACCGATCCCGTCGCACCAGTTGAGTCGAGCTCCTTTTGCTGCTGCTGCTGTGCCGATTGACGTTCGAAATTCCGATCAAGACTCCGATGTTCCCGCATCTCCTGCGCCAACATATAATCGGGCGGAATGGGATTCTCGTCCAAAAAATGCTTCACTGGTTTGCACTTGGTGCCACCGCCACCGCCGCCAGCAGCAGCGCTTTGCGTAAAGTGCAGCGTATTGTCGTCCTGGGTGAACTCCTTCTTGGTATAACCACTTGCCGCGAGCTCATAGTCACTAATCTCCCCGTCTCGCTCAAATTTCTTGTCCATTTTCAGCTGTTCGCCGGCAGCGATGCTACCATTATAATTATTATAGCTATCCTCGTAATCTGGCGGCACAGCAGCATCATAGTCCAAAAAGTGTGGCTTACGCTCGGGCACTGCATCCACATCTACCTCAACGTCCACTTCAACATCGACCTCCACATCTACATCAACATCCACATCCACATCGGTGTCGTCTAGGGAGACGTTAGCCATGCCAAGCACAATGTTTCTGCTGCTGCTGCTCTCTTGCTGCTGCTGGCCATCCTCAAGCTCAGGCTGCAACATGGCCGATTCTCAATCCTCAAGCCCCTCAAGTGCCAACACTCAATGCGCCATGCTCTGAAATTAAAGGGGAGTGCTGAGTATTGCGTAATAAATTAAAAGATGAGTGTCTCAGTTAGGCGTCGCCAGAAGCGAGTCTTCTATTTATAGCCGCAGCCCACAATTAACAACTTGGCCAAATTGGGCCCTTGAGCGAGATGCTGCAGAACACGAGGTGTGATCTCAAGTGTGAGCTCCATAAGAGATGCATAAATAGCAACAGCAAGTTGCGTTGCTTAACACAATCCATTTTTAAATACCCTTAAAAGTACTCATTAAATCATGCATATTCATCTTACATCTGTTAACGGATTTGAACATTTAAAAAAACACAATAATCCTATATAAACTAAGTTTCATCATTACGTATTTAAGATATATAGGCTTGTCAGGTGAACTAACAACTGACTACATTAAAAATCTGAATATATTTAGAGCCACCAGATTATTAAGACTGCGAGACAAATGAAGACGTGGGTTTTGCATTGTGTGCGAAATGCTTTGTTTTTGTTTTTTTTTGCCTGTCTGACAACAATTGGCAGGAGTTCCAATGAACTCTACAACAATTGGCAGGAGTTCAAATTAACTCTATTATTATTAAATATTTAATAAATAATTAAACAAATTTCACAATCTTTAATTGCAACTATGAAAATAAGCTAAATAAATACAAGCAGCGGTCATTAAAATAAATCGTTCGTCTCGAGCAAACCTGCACAAAAACTGCTTAACAACTGTCCACGAAAATGAGAGGCACAATGACCATGTTAATATTTTATATGGTCGACCTTGAGCCTGGGTTCATTGCTCGCTGTCTCTCTCTCCCTCTCTCTGGTGGGCTTCGGGTCCTGGGAGCGGCGACCCGAAGGCCAAGCGTGCCTAGTGTATCGAGAAGCAAGCGCAGATCATTATTTGGGTTGCCTTCGTTGCGACATGTTCTCTAGCAGACCAAAGACCCGATCCCTTTAAGAGTGCGAACAGGTGGTACTCACTTTTTCTACTAGACTAGCATCAACATTTTTTTTTCTTGATCCTATAAACTTTCTAAAACAATTATCTTAAGAATTCATGTGAAGGAAGCTAATATAAAAATTGTTAAGCTTAAATTGGCATTATTACTCAAATCTGTATTTTAACTATATATTTTATAGAGCAAATCTAGGAATCTTATTGTCTCAACTATATATACTAGTTTTATATTTAAAAAAAAAAAATGAAATTAGGGCTTAAGGTAAGGTTTAGTTTAAAATAGTTAAGGTATATTAGAGATTTTAAGTATTTTGTTTTACTAAACGCTAATGGGATCAAAAGATAACTCCATCTCAAAGAAATAGTAACCTATAAGTGAGGATCAAAGGGTTTTTATGTATCTGACGCACTTCTTAAGTTAAATTTTAAACTCAAAAATTGAAACTTTAATTTTTTTTTTCAATTTACAAGTACGCTCAACATTTTTTAGTATACCCTAAAAACTACAAAATTGCAACTAATATAATCATTATTATGATCATGATTAGCTGGCGTTGTGTATCTTATTTTTTTTTTTAGAAAGTTAGCGGTTCGGCGACGTCTTTGCGGAATTTCCAGTGCATGAAAAAGATACAGATGCGTTTTCAGCTGCTTAATTTTCATTGTTGTTTCTGTGCCTTCTGTTGTTTTTGTTGTTATTGCTGTGTCTTCAGTTAATGTTTTTATTGTTGTTGTTATGTTTCTCATTTGAGCTGCCGTTGAGTTATGCGCTGTGCAAATGGGAGCTGCATTTTCTTATTATTGCAGCGCGGCGCATGCGCCGTATAATTGGATATACGCATATATCCACACAGATGTATATATCAACATGTGTATGTATGTATATGTGTGTGTGTGTTTGTGATTGTGATCTGTGACATGGCCAAGTCTTCTATGCGCTCAGTATGTGAATTGGGGCAACCCTCTAAATCAAAATTATTCAGGCTCCAATAGGCAAATTCATCAAAATCGAATTCTGAATCACAAAGGCAGTTTTTTTGTAGCGATTTGTGTGAGTGTTTTGCTTCTATTTTAATGGCATAAATAAACTGAAATTGCTTTGCAATGAATTGGCTATAGAAAGAAAGATTACGCTTTAAAAAAAACTAATACAGATTGCAATCGGGTAATAAAATGCTATAAAAATTAGAAATCATAGGTCGAACTACCATCTATAGGCCAAGAATAATTATTTGACTTTGTTACAAAAGTAGAATTCGTATCAAATTAATTTGAGTAATATTTGAATATTAATTGGGAGAATATATTTTTCAAAATAAATAGACTTTCAATTTTGTTTTATATTATATTTGAATGATAAAAAAAAAAGATTTTATTTATTTAATTATTTTCTTTTCAAGCAAAATTCAACAGATTTTCTGTATTTTACTGTAGTAAGAATCATCACGAGTATTTGCCAAATGCTTCGAGCTAATAAAAAAAAATGCTTACTCAATCAAACTGTGACCCTCTTACAAATAATGAAAGTTAGGTAAGGTATTTAAAATTGATAAGGCCCGTCTCTGATTAGCTAATGTAAATGATAAATGGAGCAAATGCGACTATATACTTTATTTTGTGCAAAACAATATATAGCCGGCATTTTGGATGTACAATTAATCAACAGTTCATCAATTAGTCAATGCCTGTGCAAATATATCTATACAGCTGGGGTCAAAATAATAGCAGTGCTCTTCTATATAGCAGTGCTCTTCTATATAATGCAAGTACACAATATTTTCATAACTCCTGTAATAATCTCTTCTATTACTGGGTTTAATTTTACTTTCATAAGCTTGTCTTCTGTAAAAATTATAAAAGTGCTGGCAAAATATATAAATATTATAAATTATAAATATTTAAAGCTAAATGAGCACATTCACCGGTTAAATTTAAAAAGATTCATTTGGTTTTTGCTAGTATTTTTATAGCTACCCCATATTTTAAATGATGACATACCGTCTGTATTTCTTGCTTGTTTTCAAATATAACTTTCATACTTTTTACGTATAGTTTAGGAATTGTCTTCATACAACATATGTGTGCACTACTATCATTCTGGCCACAGCTGTATCTACATAGCTACATGGTACAATTGTGCCTATTTGTTGGCAAAGTATCGTAAAGAATTTGCATGCGTCACTCGTCTAGTCGGGGCGCCGCTGCCTTTACTCTGCTGTCTAACGCGCTGTCTGTCGTGTCATTAACCGACCAGCTAGAACATATATATATATTCATATATATATATATAAATGTATATGTGTATGTATATGCGTAATAGAATAAGTACATAGCGACCACAAAAGGAAGCGACGTATTGGCTTGGCACACATTTTGCATACCGAAAATACAAAAAAACCAACCAAAGATTGAGAAAGATTGAGGAAGATTGAGATGTGGAAGACGAAAGACATTAAAAAGATACAATGGAAATATGCGCAAAATATGAAGAAGCATAAAAGCTTAAATTATGTTAAAAAAGTTTGGGTTAAGTGAAATACTCTATTTTGCAGAAAAACATCTAAATTTGTATCTATACATATGTTTTTTTTTTAAATTGTTAACTAATTTATTAAAAACTACTTACAATTTTGGAAAATAATATTTAATAATATTAAACGAATTTTGATGTTGCTTCTAGTGATATATAACATAATAAAATATGCTATATTATTATATATGAATTATGGCAGGCATCATTAAGAGAGATGCAATCAAGACTAAACGACCAAATGAAAGCAGCTGTGATATCATTAATAATTATATTCAATTATTTATAAATATCAACATTAAGGGGTTGCAAATGTCTCTCATTCAATACCCGATTGCACCTGACAAGAAAATATTTAAAAACCCGCTACGGTCTCATAATTAAAGTACGCGCCTCTTGCAATGCAAATACTCATGCATAGACATATGTGACTGTCTGTAGATATGTACATTATTTTAATGAACGTCATTTGCTATTGTTGTGGATTTTTTTTTTTTTTTTTTTTTTTTAATTTTTATGTTGTCCAGTTTTATTTTTTTATTTGTGTATTGTCTTACGCGCACCTAGAGAGATAATGATTATGTAAAGTGTAGCAAAGTAAAAGGGAAACTAAATACTAAACAACGTTTGTAGCAACAACAAAATACAAATACAAACAATCAGTCGACAGTCGCTAGTTGAACCCTTACAGCATGCATAATAAATAAATAAGATTTAAAAGTAACAATTACAAATGCGAATGCGCTCAGGCAGGCAGACATGCAAGAAAAGTGATTAATTATGTTAAACAAGAGCAACAACAAAAAAATTACCCAATATTAATGGCACACTTATCAATTAGCAGAGCCCCATTCACTTTACAGTACCAATACAAATCCAACAACAAATGGCTAAAGGAGCCTGCAGCTTGAAAATGCAATACAGATGCAAATACAGCTCACACACCCACACACGGCGCAATCGCTCACACACACACACACACACACGCACATACACACATGCGCACCCATTGTCACAATTGGACTTTATTGATTTTTCCTGTAAAAGGAAGATGAACGCAAAACGAGCAAAAAAGAAACAAAAAATACCAAAATGAGAGGTCTTCATTAGTTTTAATTAAAGAACTGGCGAAACTAGAAACAACTATTATAAATATTATCATTATTGTTGTCTATATATAACGTGGGTGTTAGCTGTCGACTGTAAACATTTTGATTATTTTTGTCACATACATACAAAATAAAGAAGATTTTATTGCGACTCCCACACACAGAGACATGTTTTGTGCATACCTTGACCATAAAAAAAGAATGATATTCTTAGTTGCTTGTCGCAGCTGCAGCCGCTGACTTCCATATACACATTTCACACGTTATCTTATTAGATGTTTACTTTGAGCGATTGCATTTATTTTTAATTCTTACACATTTCGCGATTAAACAAATAAAAGGCGCACGTATTTCTCTTTTTTTTTCGTCTTCACGAAAAACCGTCCGCAATGCAGCCGCTTTTGCGTAGCACGGCCAATTCTTATTGGTGGTGGACTAGTTAGTGATGGTCCACTCGCTATGTTACTTATTACAGCGGCGACGGCAACTTAACATTTTCCTGTACTGTTATTAGCAGCATAAAATTACAAAATACCGGCTACAGTTTAAAATATAACAGCTGCTCGTTTGGACTAAATAACTGCTCGATGTAGCTGATTACGCTAAAACACAATGAAGTCAAGTAATAGAACTTATTTAACTTAGACGTTCACTCATTTCAAGCACATTTGAAGTAATTTTCATAGAAATATCGACCGACCGCATTTGCTTTTGTGTGTAAATAACAAGAAGACCAGGGCTGATGAACATCACAGTTGCTATCGATATATTATGAATTACAAATAAAATTGAATAAAAATGAAAAGCTTTTGTAAAACTTTAAAAACTCTACATATTTATGTGATAAATACAATTTATACAAAAAAGACTAAGCAATGAAACTTAAAAAATTCCAGCTATAAAAAGTGTGGTGGTCGGTCGATATGCACTTATCGAACATCAAACAAAAAAAGAATTAACAATTGCGAATCATTTGTGATTTGTTTTTCTTACTGTTGCAACATAAAACAAGACAACGTCAACAACAAACATGGAGCAAATGGATGTCGATGTTGAACTCTCGGCCAAACCGAGCACTTCCTCAAGTGCGGCTGCAGCTGCATCTGCAGCAGATGCAGCCACGACCAGCAGCAACAAGCAAGCGCAACCAAAGGAAAATATTATGGCCGCATCGGGCACAATTGCATCGGTGACGATTTCCTTGCACCCACTGGTCATAATGAATATATCGGAGCACTGGACACGCTTCCGCGCTCAGCACGCCGAGCCTCGTCAAGTCTACGGCGCTCTGATAGGCAAACAAAAGGGCCGCAATATCGAAGTGATGAATTCATTCGAACTGAAAGCTGATGAAATTGCGGACGAGACAATTATCAACAAAGACTATTACAACAAAAAAGAGCAGCAATACAAGCAGGTTAATTAAAGTACCCTTCACATATATATGTATATTTATTTATATAATTTGGCAGGTTTTCAGCGATCTGGACTTCATTGGCTGGTATACGACGGGCGACAGCCCGACGGCCAGCGACATTAAGATCCAGAAGCAAATTGCCGAGATTAATGAATGCCCCATCATGCTGCAACTGAATCCGTTGGCGCGCAGCGTTGACCAGCTGCCCGTGAAGTTGTTCGAATCACTGATCGATCTGGTCGATGGCGAGGCCACAATGCTCTTCGTACCGCTCACATATACGCTGGCCACTGAAGAGGCTGAACGCATCGGTGTCGATCATGTGGCACGCATGACCACCAATGAGTCCGGAGAAAAGAGCGTCGTCGCCGAGCACCTGGTGGCACAGGACAGCGCCATCAAAATGCTAAATGCACGCATCAAAATCGTGTTAGAATACATCAAGGAAGTGGAAGCGGGCAAACTGAAGCCCAACCAGGAGATACTGCGTGAGGCATATGCGCTGTGTCATCGCCTGCCCATTATGCAGGTGCCCGCCTTCCAAGAGGAGCTCTACACACAGTGCAACGATGTCGGCCTGATCAGCTATCTGGGCACGTTGACCAAGGGCTGCAATGATATGCATCAGTTTGTCAACAAATTCAATATGCTCTACGATCGGCAGGGTTCCTCGCGTCGCATGCGTGGCCTATATCCCTAAGGCAGCCGACCGCTGACTCGTATTTATTTTATATATATCTATATTCAACAATCTCTGCTGCGTATTAAATGTGTGAAATGAATTGCATTATTTTTATTTCATTTATTTTGTTTTTCTTTTGCCAACGCAACTTTATTTTAATACACACAGAGACGGAATTGAAGCAGTGGCAAGCTCATCATCGCATCCAGATGGACACTGACTTAATTTAATCTGTCTTGAAATAATGTTGCTTTAAAGTCATAATTGTTGCCGTGGCATACAAGATATTTCATTTTATTGACGTGCAAAAATTTAAAATAGAACATAAAAAACAAAATAAAATTTTTGTTTTAAATTTTTAAGCGCTATGATTTAAACATGTTTTAATTTAAATCATTGCTTTCTTTCCAAAGCAAATCCACATAGGGAATATTTCTGATCTGTTATAATAAATACCAAACTTTAGTTAAAAAGCTTTTATATTTGTTAACAAAGTATACTTAATTTAATAGGACTTGAAACAATTTAGACTTAAATTCATTATTGTGTCCGTAATACTTATAGTTCTTATCCAAAATATTTCATTTCAATAATGTGCAAGGAATTAAAATTTGATTTTTGATTCAGTTCACCTAAAAGAAAGCCAAAAATGTTAAAATTGTAGTCATATTTTATTTATGTTTAAATTCTGCTCTTATAATAGCTAATAAAAACATTCTTCCTCGTATAGATTATAAATGAGACAACAAATAGTTTTCAATATTGTTAACGAAGTTTTATTTGCTTGTTGCTAAACTATACACAGATGGAATTAAGCAGGGCAAACTATCGGCAGATGGACACTTTTTTATTTAAGTATTTACTTAACTTCATTGATGTGCCAGAAATTAAAATTGTACAAAGAAAACTTGGCAATATTTGCTGAAGCATATTTGAAATTTCAGCTAAAAACATTGATTGATTATAAATGAGACGACTCCAGTTAAAAGATCTTTTTCAATATTGTTAACGAAGTTTTATTTGTTTGTATTTTTTTGTTGTTTGTTTGCAATACTACACAGATGGAATTAAGCAGGGGAAACCACATACATATTTGTATATCACTTTCGTCTTACTGTCTGTCTGTCTGTCCGTTCCTCCTTCCGACCATCGCCTCCTCTTCTGAACGAGCTTCAAGCTACTTAAATTCAATTAATTACGCGGTGGGGGATTGGTGGCATCTTCTTTTATGTTTATTTTTTTTATGTGTTGTATTTTCTTTTGTTGTTTGGATCTAATGATTATAATCGTCCAACTTGATGTTGTCGGAGTACTGCTGCAGAAACTCCACTTCGAGGGGATGCATCTCCTTGGCGGGAATGATGAGCGAATGCAGTGGTCCACCCAAATCCGTGGCACGCATCCCATGCAATGTGGCCACAACAATCTGTTGCGTATTCTGGCCAACACGTGCCAAACCCACACACAACGATTGCTCATTGAGCACCGTGTTCCGCTCCAAGGCATCCTTCTTCTCCACAATGGTCAACAGCTGTTGGGCAGCCTCGGCACAGCTCATAAACCTCGGCGGCATATACTCCTTGCGTTTGCGCATCAACGATTCGGGTGTGGGCTCCTTAACCTTGATGTCGAGCAGACACAGTGTGTGCATATTGTGCAGGCGATTCAATTTAATCTTGTCGTAGAAACTATCCGGTTTCCAGGTCTCATCCCAATATGGTATTGAAACAGTCTCACCAAATTTATACAGCTGCAGACCACAACACCCGATGGCATTCATAATCGAGGCATTATGGATGACCTTGTAGGGTATGTTCTTCTCCTTGGCCCGCAATATGAAATCTGTGTGAGTGGTGGCTCCAAACGGATCACCGACAACGAGCAGGGCAACATCGGACTCGGCAGCACCCGCCAATATCTCATCGGCGCCCTGCTCCACAAGGTCACGGTCCGCTAGCATTAATGGACGGCCATAAAACTCTTGCTGCAAAACAGAAAAAATTACGATAAATTCAAATAATTCCAAATAGCAAACACACCACAAAAAAAAAACACCATTCACAATAGTTGCTTCCCTTACTTAGAACTCCCCCACTCCCCATCGTCAACAACCCCATCGCATGTATACTCACCATATCCTCAAGGCTGCAGCCAAGAATTGAGGTATACATTTCCAGGTACACACGACTACATTGCTTGACAATTTCAAGGCCTTTTACTGTGATATCCTTGATATCGCCTAGACCGAGTCCAATTAAATAGAACATGATTCTGCTGTTACTCACTCTCTCTCTCTCTCTCGCTCTCTCACTCTCACTCACTCGTTCTCTCTCACTCCCTTTTTAATATTCGTTTTATTGTGTATATTTTGTAATGCTGCACGAATTTTGATAGCGACACGTGCCCGTAATATTGGATTTGCACCTCGCTTGTTGCTTCTTCACGCGCGGACGACGCGATTGCACTAACATCTGTTTAACAGTGTTGCCATGTCCGCCATTTTCCAATTTAATTAATGGCGCTACGCAGAAAATTATACATTTCTATGGGAAACTAACAAGCGGTCACACTACATATAAATATTATTTCGTTATATATGCCTCCACGTTAGTAGAAATCAACGGCCATTTATTGCATTTTTTGTTGTAAAATATAAATTTATTGGCATGTTTAACACACTTTTAAGCACAATTTCTTATTCTTCGCTGTTTTAGGAATATCCCAATTAACATTTGACCATTCAAGAAAATACTGAATGGAGTAGCAGGGGTTTTCAATACTAAATACTTATCGTTATCGATAAAATTCTTTATACCCCACGTGCGGCTGTTAGCATTTTATGTGTCTTCGTCTGAATTTTGTGGTGCTTAGTAAATAAATAATCAATAGTTAAAAATGCCGGCTGTCAAGAAACCGAAACCACAAAACATAAAGAAACAAGCAACGCCCATTAAAAAGACGGAAGCAGCCAAGACTGCCGTCGTTTCCGGCCAGGCGAGTTAAGCTTCAAAACAAACATGCTTAATTCTAACTGTAATCGACTTCATATTATTTTTCGGTGCAGCTGAAGAAAAAACTGTCGAAAGCCAAACCGCAAGCAACGTTAAAGGAGCGCCAGCAGCGCGGTGTTGTGCTCATCAAACACTTGCCACACGGCTTCTTTGAGCAGCAGCTTCGACAATATTTTAAGCAGTTCGGCCATGTGACACGTCTTCGGCTCGCCCGCTCGCAGCGCACCGGTGGCAGCAAAGGATTCGCCTTTGTCGAGTTCGAGTACCCGGAGGTGGCCAAAGTGGCCGCCGATACTATGGACAACTATCTGATGTTCCAGAAGGTTGTCAAGGCCTCCTATATTCCACCCGAGCAGCAGAGATTCAATTATTTCAAGAGCACGGTGAAGAAGGTCAAAAATAAGGTGGGAAATTGACAAACGAATTGGAATTTTAACAATTAAAAAATATATTATGAATTATTATTATTGTTTGTAGGCCGGCAAAGAGATTTTCGTGTCAAATTTAACAAAAGCCACGCAGCGCAGCGTAAAAAAGCAAAACGATTGGACGGAATCCGCTTGCCAGAAACGCACAGAGATCGGCTTGAAGAAGGTGAAAGAACTGCAAAAGAAATACAAACATTTGGATATCGATGTGTCCCAATTGATTGTGAGGCCCGTCAAGAAAAGCAAGAAGGAGGAATCACAGAAAAAAGAGCTGAAATTGGAGGATTTGCTGGGAAATACAATCAATGAGGATTCGGAGGATGAGGATTATGAAGTTGATGATGATGATCAGGAGCAGCTCCAAATGGACAGCGATGAGGAGAAGGACCTGGAAATGGATGAGGATGAAGATGAGGATGAAGATGAAGATGAGGAGGAGGAACTGCAGCCAGTGCCAAAAAAGTCGCAAAAGCAGAAGAAAACAATTACAAGCGCTGAGCGCATGTCGGATTTGATTAATCGCAAACCGGGCACAGGCGGTATCCAGAAAAAGAAGAAGGCTACCAAAAAGCCTGTCGCTAGTGCAACAAAACTGCTGCAAGTGGCGGCAGCCAAGAAAATTGCTAAGCCGCTCCCCAAAAGGTCCAAGAAATAAAACTAGTTTTTATCTATTTTACCCTAATAATAATTAAGCAAAAAAAGTGTACACAAGAAATAATTAAAAATAAATTTGCTTGTAAAAGAGCAAAAACCTAATTGAAATCTTGAGCGGCTTTCGAGTTGAGCTCGAGTTTGATGCGTTTACACTTCATCCGTCGATTTTGGAACCAGACCTTAATCTGACGCTCGCTCAGCTCCAAGGCGACGGCGATTTCGTAGCGACGCAAACGGGTCAAATAATTAGAGTAGCCAAATTCCGATTCCAATTGCTGCAGTTGGGCTTTCGTAAACGCTGTACGCTCCTTGCGATGGGAAGAAGAAGACGAGGATTTGCTACTGCCAGTAGCAGGCTCTGTCTCTGGCAAGCTTGCAGTGATTGGCAAAGAGTTACAGTCATAGTTGTAACTGGCATCCACATTGTAATTCTCATAGCTAGCCATGTTATAGTCGTAGTCATTGCACCAATATTTGCTGACATTCGAATAATAAGTGTTTAAATCTGTGCTGGAGTTTTTCATCGTGTTCCTGCCGCTGTCGCTTTCAAATTAATACTGATCTCGTTTGGGTAATCCACGGCCGCTTATTAAGTCTTAAGTCTGTCTTCTTATTGGTTCGAATTCTCTCTTCCGCTCTCTCTCTCTGTGCATGCGATTGGCTCAATCTGTTTTTCCACTTAACTGTTAATGATGTGCGCGCTGATATGATAATTGTGCGCAACATCTGGACACTCATACATACGTACATATATTGGCACACTTAAGGGGAGGGAGAAGGAAAGTCGCGTTCTCTTCGTTCTGTTTTCCTTTTGAACAGTTATGACACCCACAAAACAATGTTGTTGTTGTTTTTGCTGCTGTTGTCAAAACAGAAAATCCGACTAGAAACGGAAGTAGTTTGTAGAGCGCATGTGTAACTCATACTCCTCCTCATCCTTTTCCTCCTCTTCTTCTTCTGCTTCTTAAGCAAATATGAGTCAAGTGTGTTTGTCTTGTGGAACTCTTAGAAATTTAATAGTATTTCACTGTCGATCGTCGGTCAGCGTTTTTATATCTCTATATAAGTGGATGTCTCAATAGCATGCGCACTTTAATTCTTGAGCGCATCATTTCTTTTAGATACGGCACGAACATCCATTTTTACTACACTCGCCATTTATGCTGTCATTTCCAGATTGGAATTGATGCAGTTATAATTATTACAGTCAAATTACAAAATATATCTGACAACGCTTAATATCACTGTTTAATTGATTGTTTTTGTTTAACTACTAAAACCATTGATAATAAATAGTTTAAAATGCCATAATTATATTCTATCAGCAAATATAATATATTTCGTTATACAAATTTATATATATATTAACTTTGTATGGTTCAATAAACTAATTGAAACTTAAATTAACAAATATTTGTATTGGTTTTACATTTAATATTTTATAATATTTAATATACATATTTCAATTAGTCATTAAACTAAGATACATTTAAATGGATCTACTTTAACAGTTATTCATTTAAATCAAATAAAGGTAAATTTCTTATTATTACATACTTACTTAATTTTAAGTTGATTCTACTTTCAAGTTTAAAATTTTCGGCGCTCCTTTTTCAATAGTGATAGCCCAAGAAAACACGGTCATGTAATTAAAAATAAATCGAATGAGAATATATATCGATATGCGCTGCCATACCTAAGTGAGTAATGCAGCTGCCGTAAACATCGATAGACTGGACACAACAACAGAAAGGCGTCCGTAGTGTTCGGTTCGCGAGTCGCGCATTCTCATCAGCTTAATTTTTTGTTCAAAAAATTAATTAACAAATTAATTAGATTAATGCAAAGTAAGCGAAACCAGAAAATGCATATTTGCGCCACTATGCGTCGCAGTTAATACCACAAGCCGCAAAGCAGCAGCAGCAACTGCGGCCCAAGTGCTGAAAGTGGAGAAAGAAAAGGTCTTAAACCAAAAGAAAAAAACTGAAGACAAACCGAAAATTTGTAACAAGTTTTGTGTGTGTGCGGTGTTGTTGTTGCAGATGCGGCTACTGAAAATTTGCGTTAAAAGAAAGAAAGCTTGCAAAAAATGATCAACAACCAAATAATGCGAGAAGTTGTCAATTTTTAAGTTGTACTTGTGTCGGTGTGTGTGACTGTTGTTCAGTGTGCGTGCGTGCGTGCGTGCGCGTATCTGTGTGCGTGGTTGTGTGTGTGTATGTGAAATAAAGGCAATTGTGTAAATGAGTGCGCAAAGAAGTTGTGAAGTGGCAGCGGCAGCAGCCAAGCCCACAACTTCAGTCAAGCATTAACAAAATACGAGAAAAAATATAAAATTGAAACAAAGTGCAAATGACGACAGCGCCAACAAACACGTTGGCAAATTAAGTACGAGTAAAGTGAAAAAAAAACAACATAAATATCAAAGTGAGCAGCAGCGGTCAGCAGCAGCAGTTCCAGGTGGTCACAGTCTCTCCTCTCTTAAACACACACACAGAGACGCATAGGCAGCAGCAGCCGCCGCAGCAACGTCAGCGCAGCGCAATGACCGAGGAATTGAAAGTGGTGCTGCATCGCAGTCGCAGCGAGCAGCATTCCGGTTTCGGTTTTTCGCTGCTTGGGACACCTGGACCGCATGTCATCTACGACATTGTTGAGAATTCGCCGGCCGCCGATTGCGGTGAGGTAAGTTATCGTTCCTGTGTGTCTCTCCCACCCCCACACTGTAAACATACACTGTTACTTTGTATCTGTTTATATTATGCTTGCATTCTGTCTCCCTTCTTCCCTTTGGACTGCTCGCCTGACTGCCTTGGCCCTATATGACTTCATTCAACCAATTCCTCCACCCCTTCTATCTCTTTCTCGTTGTTGATAAGTGCAAAAGTTGCCAGAAGTCGCAGAAGGCGAGAAACGCGACCTCGCCGTTGAGTTTAGCGTTGCCCATCTTCATTGACGCCCACTGTGATGTCATCGTCGTGTCACTTGCTTTATTATTTATTTATTTAAAAGAGGATAGGGAGGGGGCCTGGGAGCTGGGGATCACTGAGCGCATAGTGGTACAGCTCTCACGCACATACATCCAGTCGCAAAACGCTATACATTTATTTTCGTTTGTTTTCATCTTATATTTACTTTTGTTATTGAAATTCGACGGAATTTACTCATTGCTCATTTAAATTTATCATAAAACTAAATAAAAACTTACGCACACTCACACAATATGTTTGCCTACAGTCAGTAAAGTGTGAGAATTTCCATTAATATTTTCGAACATTATTTAAAAATTCGGATTTTTTGCAATTTTGACATGCGTATCTATAATAATAATAAATCAAATATATATACATTTAAATGCAATAAATCATTTGTATACTGTGCAGCTGTGACGTAATAGCTATGAATTAAAAACATTTTGTTGTCCAATGGAAATATATATTTGTAACTAGTTTCTTTCAACAATCTTCTCTCTTCGATAAGAAATAATCTTCGACATCTTTTGGCTAATCTCCGAGCAGTTTACACTTAATTTCATCTTTAAGTTTAAATATATAATTAAAAGTAAGCACTTTTTGCCTTCATTTGCAAATCAATGAAGTCTATATTTGACTTTGAAATATAGTAACAAATGCGCACTCAATGATTTTATTGTTCACGCTGAGTGAGTAATGAAATTAAATTTGAAGCCTGGAAAGAGTATTAAATATCTTGAAAACAATTCTAATAATAATAGTAAATCCTAAAGCGTAATTACAGCAAATTTTAAAAACTACAATTTAAAAATTGTTCGCGAACATATTAGTTTTCAAAAATCTTATTGTACATTTTGTTACTTACCCATTTTCACACATCTATGTAAATTGCTTTTTAAATGTGAAACAGTCTTTACTAAAAGAGTAGTTAAAAAAAGGCTCATAAGTGTTCATTCTAAAATAATAAACAATTATAAAATAAATCTTCTTTCAAAAAATAATTAAAATACAAGTATGATTTTATATATAACAACACTATTCAAAAAAAAATTAATTTTTGACGAAAAATTGAAAAATTTGACTTTAAAAATTGTAGTTAAAAATTATAAATAAATTATATTTTTTTGTCAAATTCAGTTAAAATAAACATAAAAAAGCTTTGTCTATTTCATATTTATTTCATGAGCAAGTTGAATCAACGTTTTAGTTACTAACAATCTATGGAACAACAAATCGGAAATGATATTATAAGAATATGTTAAAATATGTCCACGTATCGGACTGAAACGTGTCGAGCATTTTCAATGCAACTTCAGCAACAAAGTTCAATAAAAATCATTTGAATTCTCAATTCAAAATGCACCGCAAAGTAAGAAGAAACCACACAAACCACAACACGAGAACCAAGCGGAGCTATAAAAAGCAATGCAAAGACAAAATTATAAAAATAAGTCGCACTCACACACACACACATATAGGCGCAAGCAGCGACACACGCTTCTTTGCTTTATAATTAACAGGCGTAGCAAATGTTAAAGACAATCAACCAACAACAACAAACACAGCAAACATGATTGTGCACGATTATTTTTATTGCTTTTCAATTGTTGTTTGTTTCTTTTAGAAATAAATTTATTTGCACGACTTAAAAATAAAGTGTGAACGCAGCCATAAGAGGAGTTAAGAAACAAGAAATTACACGAAGTTCGAAGAAGAGTTTGGAGTGCAAACAAACGTGTTGTGCATTTTGAATTAAAATATTAAATAATTTGACAAATGAACAGCCAACAAAACAAGATAACAAAACAATATAAAAAAGAGTTGCCAGACAGCAACAACAACAATAGCAGCAACGTGGCCTGCTGCAGTTAGCTGACAGCGAACGTCGACGCCGACGCAGAGAGCAACCAACTCGGTGACTTTGCTGTCGGCGTTGTAATCACACTCACTCACAGGCACACGTACACGCACGCATACTACTACGCACCGGCACGCACATTTTCAATTTGTTATTATCGCTTTCGCTTACAACTTGTTGTTGTTGCTTCTGTTATGATTGGGTGGAGGGGGATGCTAAGTCCTCGCGTTTTTGTTATCTTTGTCTCTCTCTCGCAGCGACGACATTTTTACGGTTTGTTTGCCTTTTTATCTGAGGTTGTTGTTGTTGTTCTGGGTTCACAACAATTTTTCAATGAGTTGTGCATCTCGCACACTTCACTCTGTGTGTGTGTGTGTGTTTGTTTGTAAATGCGTACATGTAAAAATGAAGAAAAATGCATAAGCATACATATACATGTGCATCGCTAGAGCTGCGCCGTGATTTTAACGATAGTTTAATAAAAAATAACATTATTTATATTTTATTTTTGTTTAGTTGAAGCTACACTATTTCTTAGCAAAGAGGTAATGAACATTAAATTGCATGCTTATAAATAAATAAATACTATATAAAAATAAATATATGCATTAATATAAGCAAAATTCCATTTACAATTGCAACTGCAGCTGTATCGTTTCTAATGAGAAATGTCAAGCATTGTGTTATTGTTGTTGTTGTTGTTTGTATCATTTGTTCTCGCTTGCTGCTTGTTGAGAATTAGATACGGGGGAACTAATAGCAAATTTATATTAATTGCATCGAGGAAAAGAAACCATTCATTTTATTGATCATATCAAATGTGGTTTCGTTTATGCAACTAAACAAGCAAACGAGATTTTTTAAGTAAATACAATTTATGTTTATGTATATGGAGCTGCATGCTTTTACTATATATATACGAGTATATATATATATATACATATACATACATCGTCTTGTGCACAGTCAATTTTTGTTGTCTACTCCCACAAACTTAGTTGCTTTTTCATTTCTACCTTTTGCCGAAATACATTTAAAATGATAACATTTCCCTTTCAGAGAATGAGAACTCAGTCAAGATGAGATCAGTGCCCATTTCGATTAACAATGTTAATCATTAACAATGTTAATCATCACACGTTTTACGCTCGCTGCAGCATGCATACATATTTTGTGGTCACATTCTTTTTGCCAGTTTCCCTTTGCTCGGTTGTTTCGCATCCTTTGTCTGGCGTGGAGTGTTGCAAAATTCTAATGCAAAGCTTTATTCGACTTGAACTGGAAGTGACTAGCGACTAACGACTTGTGTCTGTTCTGTTTTTTTTTGTTGCTGTCTGAACAAATTAATTGTCGCAGACAGGCGGGCAAACAAAAGAAACAAAAGAAGCACAAGGCTATATTGATTTTTTTAATTTATTTCTTTTATATATGCTTTTTTGCTTTTGTTGTCAATTGTGAATCGTTTGGCGTCTCGTTTTGCTCTTGTTGAATTCGTCGTACAGAAAATAGAAAATGTTCGTTGTAAACTTTACAACACTCACCATTTTCAAGCTCTCGAAAACATAAAACTGTCATTTGTGGGATGATTGAGGTGTCGGGTGGGGTTCAATGTGCGAGAGCACGTTTTTTTTTCTGGGTTGGTCAACCAAATAGCAAACGTGCACGCGACATTTTTTTTCATTTTCTTTTTGGTTCCTTGGCAATTTTCTGTAAATAAGCAACAAGAGAATAGTTTTGCCGTTCTCGGCTTGCTTTGGAAGTCAAAAGTGCACTCACTAAAGTGAATTCGCCTTAATTGAATTACAAAAGTAACAAAAAAAAAAGGGGCGAGGGAATTACGCGCGCGTTTATTAAGTTAGCTCTTTTAACGGGCGAGCCGAGCTAAGCCTTATGGATTGGTGCGGAGGAGGCAGTGGAAGTGGGTGAATGGGATGGTGGCTGCGGTTCGTTGCACGCCACGGCACAGCGAGCAGCAGTAGCAGCGTTTACGAAATAATAAGTTAGAACAATGAGTGCATAAGGCACTCTCCACGCTACATGCAAAAAAAAATAAAAATAAATAAACGTAAAGAAAAAAGCACAACCAGCAGAAGAAAGCGCGCAGTGTGCATTAAACTTTGCGCTAAATCCAAGCATTAAATTAGTGTGTTGTAGTAGTTGTTGTTTGTTTGTTTGTTTGTGTGTGTGCGTTCGAGCATCACAAAAGACGCTGTCAAACACAGACAACAACTGTGCATATGCATGTGTGTGTGTCTATATACTTATGTACAAATGGCTGCACTTTGTCTGTGCCGGTGTTGCCACTTGGCTGCTGTCTGTTGCCTGTAAATTGAGTGGCAGCACTTGTACTTGTCATACGTCTCGAGTTCTTTTCTCTGTGTGTGTGTCTATTTTTTTTTATTTTTCTATTTTTTGCATTAGCTTTGCTCAATTATAGGCAAAGTGTGAAGAGCCGGCCGGCTATTTACAACCTGACTGACGAATTCGATTGGAGAGAGAAAGAGCGATGAATAAAAAAAGATTATTATAACCAACCCCCCTCCCCCCATCCCTTCCTTTTTGTCATTCAACGGCCTGCTTAGCCGAATTCGACATACATCTGCTGCAACAATGCAGTCGAAGCGAACGCGACTGCAAATCAATAACCTAAACACAGGCACCTAAAATAAACTTGGGTTTTTTCTGTTTTGTTTTGCTCTTTTTAAACAATTTTCTGGGTGGATTATTCGTGTTGCAGTTTACGCTTTTGCACCAATGCAAATACAGGTCGACAGTGTTGGAAAGGGTAAGAGTCTTTGGGGCGGGGAGGGAGTAAACAATTCGTGCTAATTCTCTAGTTGGGCACCGTTATTTTTAGCATTCACACACAGAAGTCGACGAAAAAGGCAAGCAGCTGTGAAATTGTCGTAAAATTGAAAGCTCAAGTCAAATGAAAACCGGCAAACACACACAAAATTATGTGTGTATTTACAGTTAGAGTAGTTGCGCAAATAACATGTTTTGGAGCATAGCAAAATACGGTTTATTTTAAGTACGGTATAACGGTAAATGTTTATTATGCAGCTAAATATGCGTATTTATATATTTACTTACTCAATTTCGAAGAACTGCCGGACTAAATGACTCTATTTCAATAATAACATGAAATGTACATAACAATGTGTGAAAATTAACACTACCAGCTAATGGAAGAATAAGGAGGAGGAAGGAAAAGAAGGAGAGGGTGTGACCCGACTAACACTCAAATTGACATAATTAAGCAGAGCGAAACGACCATTGCCATATTTCCATTTGTCATTTCCGGCTCTTTTGCCGATTGCACAACCCTATTTGTAGGTGTTGTTTTGTGTGTGTGTGCGTTAATAAATCAACGCGTTAGTATTTGTTTATTGTTTACTTTTTTAGTTTGAAAGGGGAACCGCAGAGTGCAAATCTGATTTGTTGTTATCATTAAAAATGAATGAAAGCACCAATTGTGAGCAGAGAGCATTGAGATTGCTGGCAAGGTCGTTCACAAATGCATGCATAACAGTTATCAAATTTATGAAATGTTCGTGTATTTAAATAAGACGTCATAGCAGCTGTGGCTCTGCCAGTCAGCCATAATGATAAATGACAGATGGCTCTGTGACTGTGACAAAGTGTGTGCGATGGTCACTTGTTTATTCACAATGGTTCACGCTATGAGCACAACACAAGTGAAAGAGAAAGGAGGCGACGACGTTACTCACTATGCCTGCCTGTCGCTTAGCAACAAAACGAAATGCAGAAAAAAAGAAGAAGTGGCAAAGCTATTAGATTCTCATAACAGTTTAAAATTGTGTGAGCCGCTGTTAACCCACAGCGTTGCCCTATTTGTTTGCACACCTTCTTGTGCATGTGTGTCTCTCTCTGTGTGTATGTGTGTGGTTACGTGTCTGACTGTGTGACTGGTGTTGTTTTTTTGTATTTGTGTGTTTGCTTGCTTGTTGGGTGCGGTTTTCTGCACTACCCTCAACTTAATTTGACGCCCATTCGAAAGTCGGCTTCTTGTTAGCTTGTAACATTGATTTTTTTAAGTGACTTATGCCTAATGTATCAGATTTAGGAACTAATTGAACTTTACTTACTAACAGATGTGTCAGATTTAGGAACTAATTGAACTTTACTTACTAACAGACGTTCAACCTGTTATTAACATATTGTTTAATAATTATGTTCAACCAAATCTGAAAATCTTAAATTTGAATTGATGAGCGGTGGTTATTTTAACAAATATTTATATTCAATGGCAATTTATTATTTAATTTTGTGTAATTTGAGATTGCCGTTTGAATAGCCTTAAGTGTCCACCCCTCCTCCGACACACACACATTGCCTGTTCGCATAACGGTGAAGGTAGCGCACTCTCGCATCCCACGCTGATTCGTACTTGATCCGGGGGTCATCGGCATGTCTCTGTCGCTACAGTTGTTCTGTTATTATTGTTGTCGCTGTCTTCGTCATCATCGTCATCATCATCGTTGGCATTGCGCTGACGACACTAAGGCAAAACATTGGCTTGTTTACCTGCTGCATGCCATTTGCGCCAGCCTGCTTTGCCTGTCTGCCTGCCCGATTGTGATTGGGTGGGCGAGCAGCTGTTGCTATTGTTGTTGTTGCTGGCATTGTTAATTGATATTGTGGACACAATAAAAACACCATTCATTCACATTGAAATGTGATGAGTTCAAGAAAAGGCAACGCTGTCATATAACTAAAGAAAACAGTCCGAAATAAATCAAGTAGTATGCCAATGATATTGACACTAATTGAGACATAAAGTACTCATTATAGCTGTCAATGAGATAAAAAAAACCTGACATGAATATTGTAGAAAAAAATAATAAAAATTACTTCCAAGGCGCCATCAGCAGTTATCAATACTGTTTTTCAAATAGGCATTAAATTCCATTTAAGCCCGTTTTTATTTGTGCAGCGCTCAAATTACGGTAAATATAAAAAAGTAAATATTTGATATACAATTTACTCATGTGAGTCTTGGCTCTCAACAACATATTTTATTGATGGTGATTAGCGTTTCAATTGGTTTAATTGTTTCATGCCGCTGACATATGGCAACGCTGCTGCTGCTGCTAACTGCACATCAATTTTTTTTACACTTGCAATAGGAGCAAATACGCAATTACTTGTTCCCTTGGACATTTCACAATTTGGCAGTCATCGATAAAAATTTGACGCAGTGCAGTAGGAAACGAAATTGGGCAATTTTAGCTAGAGGTGAAAAAAAACAAAATTCTTTCAAGTGAAGCTCAAAGTCTATTCACAAACCGCGTTGCCTTATCTCTAGCAAAATTGTATAAAATTATAAAAAAAATCACCCATTTGTTATGCGAAATTTATATATGCATTTAAAGATTAAGAGATCTACTTTAACACAATTAGTGCTGAAAACTTTAATTAAAGACCACAATTGAGATTTTAAAGCTGCTATATATATATTTATAAATATATTAATAAGTGTCAGTCAATTAGCAATGGCCCGGCAAAATTCAATTTGCATTAGTAAAATATATATATATATATAAAATATATAAATAGGTTTTGTTTTTTGGTGTTTTTTCTTGGTTTCTCCAAAATATTACGTAAATGTACGACGACGCTCATAACTGCTGTGTGCTGTGGCTAGCTTGCCACACTTTACCAAAGGGACTCGAAATTAATTTTTTATCAGCACCTTTAACGACGTTTCACAGCAGCCATGCTGCATTCGCTTGCTCTCTTTGGTGCATCTCTTTTATGCTTGCCGTTGCTCTCTCTTAGTTGTGCAAGTGGACAAGAGAGTGAGAGAGAGCTTCATCATTTGCTGCGCTCATCTGTTCGTCTATTGTGAATGGAAACGTGCAGAAGAAATAAATTAGTGCAACTCTTTAAGTTTAAGTTTGTTTGCTGTCAACGCTGTCACATTTTGGACAAACAAACAGAAAGGAGCGCAACATGCATAAATTATAAAGCATTGTCAAGTAAAATAAAGTAAAGGGACTTGCGCCCCATTAATTATGCAATAAAAGCAATTTCACTTCGCATGCATTTAGCATGAGGAGCAGATTTTTTGTTTTTCGAAATAGAACGTACGTATAACAAATTTATTGAATAAACTATGTGCTTGGGCTTTGACTGACTACTAGAGAAGTGCGTACCACCCTGGAGACCGCACCGAAAATGTTTTGTGACGTCAGAGCAGCAGGCGAATAAGGCGCCAATGTCGATTTATTTGTTGCTGTTGTTGTTCTTATTGCTGTTGACATGTTGATGCGAAGACAAAAAAACAAGAATTATAAATAGTTTACAAGTGCAGACAACTTAAACACTAACGACAGTGAGTCTAATAAGTGTTCGTCACAGTTTGATTTTGAATATTAAATGTTGGTAACAGTATCATTTTACAAATTATATATTTGCAACAATTAGGAATTCCGATTGAGATCGTTAGCTTTTTATTAAAAAAACATGAATTTAACTGTTAAAACAAAATAAGTCTCAAAATATAACTGTAGCTTAAAGAGTAGTTGCATCCTTTTCCAACCCACTGTAGGTATTCGGCGAATAAAACAAGAAAGAGTGTACGGAAAATCAATAATATTTTTGATTTCCCATTTTAGCTCGATAAATAATGATAAATGAGAAATATGACAAAAATATTTATGATAAAAATTTAATTTTTGTACTTTTACAGGTTGAAGCTGGCGACGTTATCTTAAAAATCAATGACATCGATGTGCATCGCCACACAACGAAGGAAGGCAAGTTGAACTACGATTTGTCTTTAATATATATATATGTATAAATATATATAATTGTATATTTTCCAATTTTAGTACTCAAGTGCTTGCGTCTGTCGGAGAACTTGGTTACCTTGGAACTGAAACGAGGCAAGTGACAATTAAATATTATCACTTTTGTATTCGTTGAATAACACTCTGACTCCTTACAGATCCCCAATTGAAAGCGCGCATTAAAGAGCAATTGGCCAACACGCAGAGTCCGCATTACGTGGACATTGAATCTCCCATCAATATTTATGATTACAGCAGTAGTCCCAAGCATCAGCGTCAGCATCAACATCAACAGAATAAGGGTGCGACCACGCCCACAAATGCTGGTGGTTCGCCGGCGTTGCGCTACAAATCGCCAACGCATTTGCCTTCGTTGCGACAACAGTCACCAACAGCAGCTGCTGGAACAACACAAATCGTAACAACAACAACGCAACAACAGCAACACACGCACAGTCGCAACTCTTCCGCCAGCTCGACCAAGATTCAAATGGTCGAATCGTTCACCAGCATTACGACGAGCATAAGCAACAGTAATCTATTAGTTGCAGCATCTCCGACAGCCGCTGCTGGCGGCGCCAACAGCGTTGCCACCTCGCCCACATTTCGACCCTCACGCATTCCACAGGCGCTGAAAGCCGTCGTCGCACCGCCCAAGTTGCCACAATTGCAGTCACCACAGCACAAGCGACCACGACCCTCCCAAATACCAACGAAAGCAGCCAACGGCGGCAACAACGGTCTGCAGCAGCAACAGCAGCAGCAGCAGTTACCGTTGCAACAATCGAATAGCTACAGCGGCAGTCCGGCCGTAAGCCGGCAGCGTTATACAGAACGCAGCGAACCAGAACCGGAACCAAATTCGGCACCGCCACAACCGGCAAAGACGCCACGTTTCGAGGCATACATGATGACCGGTGATCTAATCCTCAATCTATCCAGAACGCCACAATCAAGCAATCTGCTAACGGCCCAAGCCAAGAAGGTAATAATGAGAGATTTGAGAATAAGCCAATGTGCTTAACATAAATTAGCTCCTCACTGGTATTAATTGAAGCATCAATTAGCTTCCCACAGGAACATTAATTACGCAGGTACCAAACTGAAATAGGACGGAAGAAAAGGGATCCTGAGCACATCAGATATCATATACAAAGCCTCCGGTCAAGCCTAGTACACAAAGAAAACTGCCAACTAGAAACTACAAAACAATTATGGGTTTCCTTCAGGAAGTCATTGTTATATTCTTGCCCCGTCAACCACAATAGTAGCGAGATTCAAGAGGGGACTAAATTTAATTTAAATTTGAAGTGAATATTATTTGTTATTAAAAATTTAATACTTAAAAGTCAAAGAAAAATTCCAGTTGAAAAAACAAACCCCTTTGAGCTGCCACTAATAATAATTTTTTTTTTCCGTTTTTTTTTTTAGGTGGATAGTTTGCGTGACTTTCCCAAAAGCAATCCGGGTAATGCGCGTCCAAATGGCGCTTTAGCACCACGTGCCTCTGGTGAATCTTCGCCTACATCTTCGTCATCGGTTGACTCGCCCACCAATACGGCCAGTTCGGATTCGGTAAAGCGTGAGGCAAAGTTGCAACAACATAAAAGAGGCCAACAGCAGCAGCAGCAGCAACAACAACATCAGCAGCAGCAGCAGCAGCAACAGCAACGTGACAGTATCAATAACAGTTACAATCGTCGGGATTCGTTGACCAACGATACGTTGGTGTTGTGCGAGGAGCTGGAGCGAGATGAGGATGCCACCGTTGGTGACTACGGCGACAATAAGCGACAACAGCAGCAACGTCAAGCGCAGCAACAGCATCGCTATCGGCATCAACAGCAACAACAACAACAGCGCTATGAGTACTACCAAAACGAGGACGAGCTGGAGGAGGAGGAGGATGGGGACCCGGAGGAGCGTGAAGAGGATCAAACGCATTACGACATCACTAACATCGAGACGTATCAGAGTGGACAGGGACGTGGCGACGACGAGGACGACAGCGATCGTCAGTGTCTGGTTCATGATGATGACGACGAAGACAACGTGGACTTCGATGAGGAGGAAAACGATGCCGGCGATGAGGAATACTCGACCAACTCGCTAGACTTCGGCTCGGCCAAACAACGGTTGCGTGCCCTCAAAGAACGCAGCGGTTTGCGGCAACAACAACAGTTGCAAAAGCAGCGGAATCGTGATGCCGCCGCTGCCTCGACATCCAACTCATCGGGGACGGTGAAAAGCGAGGTGATTTTGGCTCTTGGCCAGGATGAGACATCGTACTCAGTGCCAACATCACCCATATCGCTGTCGGCGCCACTCATCGACAAGGAGATGGCCAGTTCGGTGCCGACCAGTCCCGAGCCCAGTTCACTGGCTGCTCCTGGCGAGTCGAGCAATGGTGGCGCCGGTGCTGGTTCTGCTGGTGTTGTGGTACGTCGCCACAATGGTCATGTGGTACGCAAGTGTGATGCAGCCGGTTTTCGCACCAGCAAATCCGAGGATCATCTGCAACAGATCCAGCGCGAGGGCATTGCCGCTGTGATACCCATCGAAATCGATGAGGATGTGAATAGCTCGCTGAATACGCTGCTCGATACACGCCACGACTCGGAGGATTCGCAGGTAAACCTTTGGATTAAATAGATCCTTTTACACCAGTTTAGCTTAAGTCCGCTAGCAGCAAATTAGTTGATGGACAGATTTTAGCTAAGATTGACTTTTCAGTCCCCCTCCCTTTTCCACCTCAGAACACGCCTGTTGTAGAATCCTGTTTTGACTGAACATAAAACTGTTGTGTGTAGTTGTCAACCACAATTGATGTGTTTCTGTATCGATTTAACTGAAATTCCATTATTATCATCATCATTATGTTCATGAGTATTTATCATATATATACATGAATACCACTCGCTGTAATTCAACTCATGTTCCCATATTCTCATCTCTGTAGAAATTTTACTTACTCTCGTTACTTGTTAATCGTTACTCGTTACTATTTGCTCTCTGTACTTACTTTCCTCCCATCTATCTTATCTTATCTATTTATCTAACTATCTACTCAATTACATCGATTAACTATCGATTTCTATCTTGTTCTTACACTTAACTCTTACTCTTACTTGTTTTCTTTCTTTCTTTCCTTCCTTGCGTTTTCTCTGTTGATTCGTATTTTATCTAAACATTTCTCGACATATGCGCAAATTCTTTAAAAACAAAAAAACATACAAACAAATATAAATAGTCAACAACAACAACGGCATCAACGATTAAGAACAACTCGTCGTCGGCGCTGAACAACAACGAGAACGCAAACGACGAGTTTGACTCGAGCAGCAACAACAATAACAATAACAATGAGGCCACAGCCGAATTGCCGCCATTATCCCCAAGTAAAGCTGCAGCAACAACAACAACAGCAACAACCATAACAACCAATATAACAACAGCAGCAACAACTAGCCGAGGCTGCAGCAACAAATTAAACTATATTTTACGCAAAAAGGTTGCCATTTGTTAAGCATGGCATGCTTGAGAATTAATCTGCTTTCCTGTGTATTTTAATTTGCCAAATTGATGTTTTTTGTTTTTTTTTTCTTTCCCTTGTGTTGTTGCCTGCGCTTTTGCCAAAACCGTTTGTATCGTAGACATCAAGTAGAAATAACCGATAACCGTTAACCGATAATATTAAAAACAAAAGCTTTTTACTACACCACCCAACACTTACTGCGTTTATGCAAGGCAAGGGAATTTCATGCAAATACCAAAAATGTCCCTTTATTAATTACCCAAAACAATTTTAAATAACAGCCGCCCAACGGAACTATGGTGTTATTATAGAATTTCCATTTCCATTTTAATAGATGGGCTTTTCCATTGTTTTTTTTTGCGAGCAATTGGCGAGAGCTTAAATTATTGAAGCAATGAACTGAATATTTATTTAATAATAAAGCAAATTTCACAATATTTATGTGAAGCTATGAAAATAAATCATATAAACAAAAGCAACTATCAAGACAAATTCATACGTCACAGCAGCTGCGTAACAACTGTTAGGCGTGATACCTTGTAGAGTTACACCATGGTCCAAAATGTGTTTTTGCAAGGAAATCTCATGCAAGTTTCAAATTATTTTTGGATAAATATAAATTTGCCAAAACAAATGAAAATACTCAAAAATTAGCAGCCCTAAGGATGCAATATGGAGCCGTATCGAATGCGATCCGATGATAACCATAAAAAACACATTTTAATTTTGTGTTGTTCGATTGCAATGATTTTCATTAAATAGGCAAGCATAAGCGCAGTTAGAGATTCTATTTAGTATACACACACACACACACAGACAACACATACATGGAGAGACACACACAGGCAATAGGAATCTCTCAGATTGGACAATGGCAAATGTAAATTGATGAAACGCTAATTTGACAAACAAAAAAAAAACTATGTATATAAAAATAAATATATTGCTAATTATAAGAAGCGCCTCAATTGAGCAATTATTAATTTATGTCTTTTCTCCACTGCAGGCATCGGAGCGCGATCGCATCGTGTGGACTTACAATGCGCCACTGCAGCCACACCAGTTGCATCAACTGCAGCAACAGCAGCAATTGCAGCAGCAGCAGAAACAGCAGCAGCAGCAGCAACAGCAGCAGCAATACTACGGTCAGCAATCGCATTCAAATTCACATTCAAGTTCCATTAGTTCATCACCACAGCATTCGGCAGCCGGCAGTCCGGCCTCACCCACATCGGTGTCCTCATCCGTAATGTCCTCGTCTGGTTCGAGGAGCGCACCAGTCCCTCAGCAGCAGCAGCAGCAACAACTCGCACAGCAGCAGCAACTCACACAGCAGCAACAGCAGTCAACTGTTGGCACCCCGGGTCTGTTGGGCTGTCCAAATGGTGGTGGTGCTAATGGTGGTGGTGGTGGTGGTAGTAGTGCTAATGGTGGTGGTTTTGGCAACGATCAGAGCGTCTCCGAGGCCATCTCAAATATCTCTAGTCCCGACTATCAAGACGACGATAACTTATTGAGTTCTCGCGATATTTTAGGCGGCATGGTACTTAGCGATCCCAGCGACTCGGACTCCACTATTCTCGTCTCGGATGCGGCCGCCCAGCAGCGCCAGCAGCAACACAAGCAACAGATGCGTGCTCAGCAACAGCAGCAGCGTGAACGTGATCCCTCAGAGCATAAGCTGGTCATCCAGGTGCCTGGCAAGGATAGCAATGCGAGCAACACGAGCAGCGCCGCCACACGAACATCCGAGGAGGATGGTGGCGGTGGCGGCGGCGGTAACTACACCGATGAACCGCTCACAGCGTTCGCAATGGCGGGTCGGGATGGATCACCGCCCGTTTCGGATGATGGCAGCGATGTGGAGTCGCTGCACTCGTATCATTACTCACCCAAGGCGGTGGACATGCCATCGGCCATACGCCTGGCCAAAAGACTGTATTCCCTCGATGGTTTCAAGAAGAGCGACGTGTCGCGGCATCTCAGCAAAAAGTTGGTTACACACTCCACACACAGTTAATCCTCATCTGATCAATTAATCCTCTTTTTTATTGTGTAGCAACGACTTTAGCCGCGCTGTGGCCGATGAATATCTGAAGCATTTTAATTTCGATAAGAAATCCTTGGATCTGGCACTGCGCGAATTCCTACAGCAATTCTCACTGTCGGGCGAGACACAGGAACGTGAACGCGTCCTTGTCCATTTCTCGAAACGTTTCCTCGACTGCAATCCGGGCACGTTCAACTCGCAGGATGCGGTCCACACGCTCACCTGCGCCATTATGCTTCTGAACACAGATCTACATGGGCAGAACATTAATCGCAAGATGAGCTGTGCCGAATACGTTGACAATTTGGCCGATCTCAACGATGGCGAGAACTTTCCAAAGGATGTGCTCAAGCATTTGTATCAGGCCATCAAAACGAAACCGCTGGAATGGGCGCTGTAAGCAAATTAGAATCACTTCTTGTAACTTACACTGTTTGTAACTCTTATTAATAATATAAAATTCCCTCTTTTTTAGTGATGAGGAAACTGTCGAATCGCAGCAGCAGCGTGCCAATAATAATACAACAATAACTGGCGTCAGTCAGAATCCTTTCCTGGATGCTCCCGAATCAGCCACAGCCATTGAGTACAAAAAGGGCTACGTGATGCGCAAATGCTGCTACGATACTAGTTTTAAGAAGAGTAAGTTATAGAATTAAAAACAAATTAGTTGAATAAGACTAAAGTCTCAATTGTTTACAGCCCCATTTGGTAAACGCTCGTGGAAAATGTTTTTCATAACGCTGCGCGATCTTGTTCTATATCTGCACAAGGACGAGCACGGCTTTCGCAAAAGTCAAGTGAGTTTTTCTAGGAGTTGTGTCCGGTTTCACATGCAGTTTTACTTTTAAATCATTTTACGCAGATGTCCGACAATCTGCACAATGCGTTACGCATACACCACGCACTGGCCACCATGGCCAATGACTATACTAAGAAGCAACATGTGTTCCGGCTCCAAACTGCCGATCAGGCCGAGTATCTCTTCCAAACGAGCGACTCCAAGGAGCTGCACTCCTGGGTGGAGACAATTAATTATGTCTGTGCAGCGTTTTCAGCGCCACCACTCGAAGGTGGCGTCGGCAGTCAGAAGCGTTTCCAACGCCCTCTGTTGCCCAGTGCGCAAACCAAGCTGCTTATCGTAAGTTTACTCTACAGCCAATGTTTTTCGTACTTTAATTACTTGTTTATTTACTAATTGTAGAAGGAACAGCTTGAGTCGCATGAGGTGCAAGTGGCTCAGTTGAATCATGAATTAAATGAGCATCAAAAGGTGCCAGTGCCTAGCAAAGGATTGCCTTTGCAGAACTTTAAGGAGAAGGAGAGCTATTTGCAATATGAGGTGAGTGGTGTTAACTCTCACTGTTAACGCTCTGTGTGAGATCACTGTTAACTTTGCTGTTAACTCTTACAGCTCCGCCGCTATGAGGCGTATGTCGGCATTCTAACTGCCAAGCTGCTCGCCGACCAGCAGCAGTCAATTGAATTGCAAACGATAACAACGACAACAACATCACAAACAACACCAACGCTCGAAGAGGACGCAGACACATTCCCCGTGGGCAACAGTACCGTGCCCACAACGCCGCAAAGTATTAACAGTCAACAGCAGCAGCAGCAGCCACAGCAGCAGTCAACTAACAGCAGCAGCAGCAGCAGGTACAGTCAGCAGCAGCGGGCAAGGAACTCCTCATCCAGCGGCAATGCCCAACAGGACATTGGCTGACGCGTAATGGGAGTTTTCTCAGCTTGTGTGGTTTAATGCAAATGCCCTAACCCATTTCTTAAAATGTTTTTTTTTGTTTATGTGTTGTGTTCCTTGGTTTCAGCTTGTTTTGGTTTTTGTTGTCATTGTTGGTCAGCTTGTTTTTAATTAGTTGTTATCCACACTTATGTAAATACAAATTGTTGTTCAAATTGTTTGTGCACACCCCAATTCATCGTCCTTTGTCCTTTGTCCCAAGCGTGTAATTATGAAATCACGCAAAAAGCTTTAATCACCAATTATCAAATGCCTAAACAATAATTCATACTTACAAGTTGCGCTCGCGTAGGCAATTAAAATATATCAAGCAAAAATCCTAATCTAATTAGTTGATATAAAATAGATTTATTTTCTTCTTAGTTTGTTTTCCTTTTTCAAAAGAAAGCCACACAATTTACTGTGAAAACTCTAAGGAAACTTATTAGAATCTTAAGCAGACAAAAGTCGAACAAATCAAAAAGAAATGAAAAAAAAAACAAAGTTTTTGTAGCACTCGTAGTGAAAACTCAAATTTTTGGCGTTAAAAAACAATATATAGAAGACAAAAGAAGAACTCAATTGTGGTTCAAAAGTAGTTACGTTTAATGTTTATACCTTGCCGAACAAAAGCATTCTAAATATACATAATACATATACATATATAAAATCGGAAATGTCGTTTTCAAAGCGAATTCAAAATCGAAACATTTTAATATAGAGTTATAATATGATTAGAACTCTTTGAGACATATATGCGCACATTATAATGTTTCTGTTGATACATACATACATATGTATTAGTCGCCTATAGTTGTTGGACATATATACAGACACACATACACACACACATACATACATACACACACAAATACACAGACAGTCACACACTACACATCATACATACTCTGATGTAAACTATGTATAAGTTTCATGCTAACAAAGTGGACAAAAACCCATGCGAAAAAACAAAAAAAAAACGATGCTGCTTGTTTTCAGCATTATTTAATTCCCACAATATTCTGTTGCGTTATGTTTCACATGAAAAAAAGACAAAGCACAAAACCAAACACAAAGAATTCTTGAATTTTTACAGATGGTTCGGCGGCGCCTGCTGTTGTCTCCTGCCCTGGCGGCAATTGCTCTCCTATCTCGAATGCCATTGAAAATTGTAAATTTGTTAAATCTAAACTTAACTAGCCATCTAACAATCTGCACACAAGAACAACAACAGCAACAAACAACAACTGCAACAGCAACAGCAACAAACAACAAGCTATTATTTCAAACGGGAGGCAAACGCAAAAACAACACAACTTCTGCCCAGCAAACAAACAACAACAATCTAAAAAACAATACATAAAATAATCAAAAAAGAAGGCTCGACATAAATGTGAGCAAGTCAATTGCAAAATCCTTATGTTTTACATGTTCTATTGTCAATTGTTCAGCTTTGTATAGCTTTGCTGTGTATATATAAATATATACTCTATCTATAATCAGATATTATTTTATTTTCTATTACAACTTGGCAAATTTTTATATATACTCAGCTTTTTTTTTGTATCTATAATTTGTTATACACATATAAAATATTAATATTGAAATTGATTTTCACTTGCAGCAGAAAAGAGAAGAAAAAGAAATAATTACGCTTTTTCGTTTCGCTATTGATTTTTGATCATTTGAAATCTACACCACAACACAAAAACACTTCGGCAATTGGTAAGCTAACAACAAATGAACTAATTTACATTTTAAATTAAATCTGATCATTCTCTTTGTTCGAAATGCAGCCCAAGTCTATGCAAAAAATACTCCAATTGCCATTCACACACCGCACCACACCACAACACACACACACGTATCCACTCGCACACCAATGCATCACTCAACTCACAACGCACAAACACACAACTTGGATTGGAATCGAGGTGGCCACTTTGATGATGATGTTGATGATTGTGATGATAGAGGAATTAAACTGGGAAATGGGGGATTGGGGTGATTGGAATGATTATGGAGAGAGGGGGGAGAGAGACTATAAACACTCACGCGTTGCGGCTGTGCCGTGCGGCGCCAAACAGTCTGCCAATAATTCAGAATTTATGTACATTTCTTAAGCTACATAATACATTATGGATGACTATAATTGTAATCGAAGTTGTTAAGGTTATTAAGATCCTAAAATACATCTACAAAATATACCGTTCAACAGAGGCGGGCAACGAATATATATATATATATATAAATGTATGTATATATATATACATATAAATGTATGTATATATATATATATATATATATATCGAAGATCGATATTTTATAAATTTCACAATACACACAATATATATTTATCACATTTATCATAATTTGCTGAGGGCAATAATCTTGCCGGTCTCGTTGAGTTGTTGTACTCCTCAGTTGTGATCGACATTAATAATTGTTACGGTTCCACAAAATCTTAAATGAAGCCAAGATCGCTGCTAACTTTAAAAACTACATAAATATATATATATTGTTCTATTGTTTTGGCATTTGTCAAAGACTCTGCTGAACGGCATTTTGTGTTTGTGTAGTGCATATACACTGCAATGTATACACTGCTTTATCACACATATATACTTATTATTTAAACAATTTATATACATTATGAACACGGAAAACAGAAAGAACGAAACTTACATCATTACCTATGATATCATTATAAATGATAAAAATAAATTATTAAAACATTTTCTCGATGAACAATTGCGAATTATGTCGAAGAGAAGGTATATAATTTGCATAATTGGCCTTTTTGCGATAAGTAATTCTCTCCAATATTATTATGTATTTATTTAAATAACAACAATTGGTTGATTACGCGACAAGTCCACGTAGCTAGAATATGAAATTATAAGAAACGAGAACGAATCACACATAATAATAAAAACGAAATACAATAACTTTGACTACATACGGATGTATATTTTTTATTAATATATATATCTATATATTATATTGTGTAATTATGTAAATGTAAACTGTATAACAATTGTTTATAATTATTTTTAACAATTCTATTGAAAGGGCAATAAATTGAGAAATTATACAAAATTTTTGAGAACCTATGTACTGCTTATGTAAAGAACATTATGTGTATATTTTATTTAGTCACTTTGTAAACCCACATAATATTTCGATAAATCAAACAAAGGCAGATGATGGACAGACACAATTAAGTGCTAAACGATAAGCTTTGAGTGTAGCTTAGAGTGCATTTTATATATATTAAATGCGTACATTATATGTATATGCAGATACAATTAACAATTATATATATATATATATATATATATATATATGTATATATATGTATATATATATAGTTAAACACATTCAACAATTGAAACACATTAAAAACTCTTCCAAACAAACATTGAGTTCTTTCAATATTTGTGTGTTTTACTCGGCTTTAAATGTGAACGATGTGTCCGTTTCCTCGAGCATATTCTCCAAGCGCAGTCCCAAATTTCGTCGTTGCATATCTAGTTTAATCACGGACGCGATTATCCGATCCCCAATGCTTAGCTCCTTGTTATTCATATGGCTTCTGTGGATGAGACCATCACGTTCGACGCCAACATCAACGAAGGCACCAAAATGCGTCACATTTGTGACAGCTCCTAGAGGAAGAACAGAGCACAAACAGTCATAGATCGAATTATAATGTTTTATTTAGCCAAATCTACAGACCTGTGAGCACATCACCTATGCTGAGATCATCCAGACGCGTTAGACCCTGCTTGAAAAGCGGCCGCTTGTCTAGATCCGCCCGATAATCCTGCAGAGGCTCACGCTGCAGAGCAATCAGCACAAACTTCAGCTGCCGTCAACAAATAAATATGTAATTATAATTAAAATAATTAATAATTTTATCCGTTGTTTACCCGATCCATGTGCAGCTTGTGCTGCTCGGCAAGCTTCTCGAGTTTATACTGGGACATGGTGAACTCCTTGATGCGCTCCATAAATCTAGCCTTGCCAATATCCGAGAGTTTTAAATCACATTCACGAACGACGCTGAAAATAAGTTCAAAGAAATTAAAACAGTAAAAAAAATCATTTTAATACATAATACATTTCATCCATAAAACAAATGCCGCCCAAGTTGAAGGTCAGCGAGCTGAAGAAGCGCTACGAAGAGCTCTGGCAGTATCCGCCTGCACAGAAGCCACCCAAAATCAAGTTCATTGCCTGCGGTGAAAACCCAAACTATAAGAGTGAGAAGAAAACTTATTCGCCATGCTGGAAGTCATCGATGGCAATGACAAAGGATGCACGATATGGTCCCTGCTGGGATTATCCGCCGGAACGTTACAGGCGCTATCCCTTGCCATCGCCATGTCGTGGAGCAGTCATTCCAGCAAACGCTTTGGTGCCCTCATTCGAGCACTGCGAAACGCCTTACACACGCTGCGATTTCGGACTGGAGCAGTGTGTGCATCAGCAGATACTTCTCATTCAGACAATGTTCAGGGATCTGAAGTGTCAGCATGAGAAGGCCAAGGAACTGCAAATTGAGATGGCCAAAGAAATGCGTGAGCAGGCCATACGCCGACGCCTACTGATTGGATCAGCATGTGGCATCAAGATCTACCCGGAATACTTAAGCCAGATTACCGAGCACCGAGCACTGTGCACGTTCCAAAAGGCACACAATGCCATCAATACATCCAAGTATGACTCACTATATAGGAACGCATTAACTTTTCTTATTTAATCTATTTCCCTTGCAGCGCTGAGCTGGCGGCTGCAGTGCTTGCCATCCGGGATGCAATGCCAGAATTGCGTCGGCGTTTGGACAAGTTGGATCGGACACTGAAAAGTCCGTTTGTATTGAGCCTGGAAAAGGTGCTGCAAACCATACAGGATCTCTACGATTACTTCTTTGAAGTGGTACGTAAGTACAAGACCTGGGCACAGCTGATAGATGCCGCCCAGGAGCACTCAATTGAAGACTATTTGGAATTACTGAGCCCTCAAATGGATTTCGTGAGCTTCAAGCGCGCTGGCACCGAAGGCTGTACCTGCAAGCGATGCAGCAACAAGAATCCATTGGAGCCATATCTACCCTGCTGGTACCAAGGACGCGACCGTCGCGACAAAAGCGTAAATCTTATGGCAACCGATAGTCAGAGCCACAAGAAAATTTATGTCAAACTGGAGTCCAGCGAGAGCGGCTACGAAGACAAGCAAAGTGATACCTCATTGCTGCAGCAGCAGTTGCACAAGTTGAATGATGACTAAAAGCAGTCAAGTTCCGTTTCCGCAATTTTTTCGAAATACAAGTAAAATAAATGATTTTTTCGCTGTACTTTTTTTTGTCGTTTACTCACGCTTCGGCAACTTTGTAGCTTTCGGGATGCACCCAGGTGCAGTCGAGCGGATTGCTTAGCTTGCCGCCCACACTGAGAGGCTCGATGCGCACGAAGCCTGCACACTGAACATACGTCTTCTCTCCTATGCTGCGCACAGACAGCAGATCCTTGCGCGTCTGAAACGGACCCTTCTGTGTGCGATGCTCAATAATCTTCTCCGCTTTCTTCTCAGACAAGCCCGCAATGTGTCTACAAACGAATAATTAATATTGTGTACAATATGCACAAGTGTAAATGTAATAAGTCTCACTTTAAAACACTGAGACTGGCCGTGTTTAGATCGACTCCCACATAGCTAACACATTCGGAGACAACGTCGTTCAGTGTCTCCGTCAACATTTTCTCATTCACATCGTGCTGATACATGCCCACACCCAAGTGGCGGGGCTCAATCTTTACGTATTCACTGAGCGGATCATTTAGACGACGGGCAATGGAAACTATAAATATATTTGTAAAACTCATTTATCTTAGCTAGATTTGTGTGTAAGCGACAAACCTGCGCTTATCTCGTTCATGTCCATTTTCGGAAACTCTTTGGTGGCCACATCGCTGCAAGAGTAAATGGAGGCGCCATTCTCGTTCACAATACTGTAGCGAATACTGGCACCGTCCAGAATGCCCGCTTGGAAGAGCGATGTCAACCACATCTCAGTCTCACGGCAGGCGGTTCCATTGCCAAGTGCAATCACCCTACAGCTATAATAATAATTACATTTTACATTTGCTCAAATATACCAGATAGAATTTATCTACTTGTATTCGCTTAGAAAATGAACTAGCTTCTGCTTGGCTCCTTGCAGATTGGAGTGCCGGCCGTGCGGATAGATGACTGCAGTTTCCAGGACATCAGCTGTTTCAGATACTAGTGCCAATTTGCACCCGTTTGTATAGCCGGGATCAATGCCCAGAATGCGTTCACCTTTCAGCGGGGACATCAGCAGGAGTTGCTTTAGATTCTTTCCAAACACTTCGATGGATGCTCGAGTGGCTTTCTCCTTCAGATCAACTCGCACCTGACGGCAAAGCAGCGGAAGCACTGAAAATGAATATAGCATATTACTTAATTGTTGACCCATTGTAACTCAATGTTACAGCTTACATTTCTTGGTAAAGCACTCTTCTAATGCACGACTAAAGACCTCCCTGCGCAGTGGATAGTGTAGTCCTTGGGACATATACTGGTCGGATATGAAACGCATTAGATCGTTTTTCATGTAATTGTTGGTCTCCACTTTGACGGTGAGAAACTTGTGCTTCTCTCCCCGATTAATGGCAAGGGTCTGATGAGGTTTAATTGTCTTAATATCGGATTGAAAGTTGAAGTAATTCTCAAATTTAGAGCTGTCCAGCTTCTTGTCAGCGATTCCATTAGACGCAGCAGCGGATTTAATGGTAGCTGCTGCCTTTGTTGCTGTTGTGCTTTTCGCCTTGCTGCACTTAAGCACAATGCGTTGTACATTTTGACTGTTAAGGATGAGATTATAATGATATGTTTATCCTTTTTTTTTGTGGATTTACTCACGTTCGTCTCAACTCTTCCAGTACACTTGTGTTCTTGCTAATATTGTGTATAATGATGTTGCATATGCCCACCATTATCTGCTCTTCTGTGGCTAAATCCGGATTGTTCGAATCAATAGCTGAGGCTAGGTGCACTTCCGGTGCTGTTCCGTAGATCAGTGCATCGGCATACTCCTGCAATCCTAGTGCCTTGGCCCGATCCGCTAGTGTGCCTTTGCTAGCTGGTTTGTATGGTGCATACAAAAATTCGAGCTCTTCAGCTGTCTTGGCGCACATAAGCTCCTCGCGTATTTCCGAATTGAGCACACTGTCGCGTTCCAACTGATTGACGATATTCTCAGCTCTCTTGCGCAGATCCACAATGTCTGTGTAAGTGTTGCGAATGTCTCGCAATCGATCTGGCGTTATATGATCCACCAAATCCCGCCGATAACTAATAATTCAGATACAAATTGCATATTATAATAGATGATAGATAAAGATAAAAAGAGTTTTCCACACATACCGGCAAATAAATGGAATCGTGTTCTCATTCTCGAATAACTGAACTATATTTCGCGCCGCTGTTGGCTGAATATGTTCCGATTCGGCTAGGAGTTCATATACGTTCCACACTTTCCGTCGCTCCCAAAACGAGTTGCGCTTGTTGGTCGAACTAGTAGATGCTACTGGACCTGAGCTATGTGCAGCTCCATCCACTTGTGAGGCAGTTGGCAAGGCTTGTTCCACGGCTGCCTCATTTGCCATGCTGCTTTGATTGGGAATCGCATTCTCTTTGTCCTTTTTCGCGCGCTTTTTCTTTGGTGCAGCGGGCTCATCGGAGCAGGCACTGCGTTTAGGATCAATAAAACGTTTCCTTGTTGCACTACTGCTATTTAAAGGATTATCATCTAATGCTCATTAGTGGTATGTATGTATGTAAATATATGCTTACGCGCCAGATGCTGCCGCTGCTCCACGATCTATAACACGAGTTCTGGTCTCTGTTGGCCTGTAGTCATCGTTGTCATTGCGGCCGCCAAAATCCTCTTCTGAATCGGATAACTCAACTATAATTGGTTTTTTAGCTGCCGCACGCCTCGGTCGCATAGACATTTTAGTTAAATGCATCAACAAGTGGCAATTTTTAATTTTCGATTTTGTATCGATTAGAGATGGCTTTTTTAAACAGTAAAGTATCGATAGTCGGTACTCCTTGTCACTTGTCCTTTCAAAATTTACATAGATCTGAGTAGGCTTATGTATATAAGTATATATTTTAGTCTATATTTTTTGATATTCCATTAAACTGTCGAACATACAAATTTTAAATTTGTCTTCGTAAATAATTCGCCTTATAAAAATTTACGGTGAAATCATGGCGTATTCTACGCAAAAGAGTTTTTTTCATGTGCCATATATGAATGAGACGATTCCTTCTGACTGCCCGGACGAATGTTTCAAGCTAAAGAGCTATCCATCAACGAGCGATAATCGCTCTTGGGCCGCCGGTGAGACCAAAAATTCGCGATTTGTGTTCGATCAGGTGTCTTGCAATAAACCATTAATGGTAGCGGAAAGAGGTACGGTGAAAATAAGAAATCGCAAAATGGACAGCGCGGCAAAGGGGTTGAAGATGCCCAAGGCAGAATATGCGGCCGTACAGTCGTGATCAGTACGAATTACGCAGTGGAGGACCGGACAATAAAGTTAATAGCCCACCACAATTTGACACCTCATTGCAGCAAGATGCTTTGAAAAAGATGAAAAATGACCAAATGCCTTTTTGTTAATTTTTCCAAATGTAATAAGTAAAGTTTCATTACAAAAAGTATCTTTTCAAGCTTTAAAAAATAAGATTGAAGCTACTAGACTTTTAACCTCGCATTACTAAAAATTCAACAATTGCCTTTTGGGTAAAGATTAATTTTCGATTCCATATTCGATATCATTTCGCTTATGTACTCAATGTACTTGTTTCGAAAACAGCTGGCGCTATATAAGTGGCAAATACTTCGTGCTTGTCCGTTAAGTTAAAGTTTAGCATTAAACAATAAAATATGCTGCAACATTGTTTATTAAGGCGCTACAAGTTGTTGCTGAGGCAGCATGCCAAAGTCATCAAGCGTTACTACAGTGGCGAAATCAGAAACATTGGCATTTTGGCACATATTGATGCCGGTATTACGAAATCACCGTTGTTTACTATTTATAATATACTTATGTTAATTTATTTTGTCTGTAAAGGCAAAACGACAACAACCGAACGCATGCTCTTCTATGCGGGCAAGACGCGCTCTTTGGGTGAAGTGCATCGCGGCAACACGGTAACGGATTACCTAGCACAGGAACGCGAGCGAGGGATCACGATTTGCAGCTCAGCGGTCACATTTACCTGGAATGGCAAGCGGTTGGTATCTTGTATCTTGAATGAAAATGCTTAGGAATGGTAGTGATATTGCTAATGCTATTGTTAACTAGTATCAACCTACTGGATACCCCTGGTCACATTGACTTCACAATGGAGGTGGAGCAATCTCTATATGCCGTTGACGGAGTTATTGTTGTCCTAGACGGTACGGCGGGCGTAGAAGCTCAAACTGTAACTGTATGGACACAAGCGGACAAGCACAAGCTACCGCGTCTCGTATTCGTCAATAAAATGGATCGTCCAGATGCAAATTTCCAGAAATGCATAGATGATTTAACGGAGAAATTGAACGCCAGACCCATTTGCACGCAATATCCAACGAAAAGCGCCGATGGGCACCTCGGTAAGTTGAATGAAAATTAAATATGGTTGTTATTACAATCAATTCGTGCAGCAATATTCGATGTGATAACAATGGAACAGATGACTTGGCAACAAAATGACTTTGGTCGCAATTACAGAAAGGTGAAGCTGGAATCTTCTACTGAATTGCAAGAGAAACGCAACGAGCTCATTGATCAGCTGTCCGGGATCGATGACGAGTTAGCCGATGTGGTCATTAGTACGGAAAGTTTTGATAAAGTCAGCAATGAGCTGATCGGACAAGCGTTGCGCCGTGCCACTTGCCAGCAGAAGGTAGTTCCAGTGCTTCTAGGCTCTGCCTATAAGAATATTGGCATACAACCTCTAATGGATGCTGTGAACGCGTATTTGCCCATTCCATCGGAACGCAATCAGATGTATGATTGCTTTGGGTAAGTATTCGATAATAACCGTTGTACAATAACCACTGTAGTATTACGTAACTTCAGCAATGATTTTGCGGGCAAGGTATTCAAAATTTTGCACGACAAACAGCGTGGACCTCTGACTCTTGTTCGCCTATTACGCGGCGAGCTAAAGCGCGGTATGCGTCTACTCTGCTCTGCCCGTGGACAGGCGGAGGTCGTCTCGAAAATCTATGAGCCGCTGGCTGATGAATACCGAGAGGTTGGTTCCATGCAGGCCGGAGATGTGGCCATCTGTGCGGGTCTTAAAGTAAGCATCCTATATACAATTAGGTACAATTGCGAAAAATGAAACCCTATTCATCACAGTCAACAGTTACTGGTGATCTACTTACCAGCAGTCATACATCCCTGAAGAACGCACAGAAACGTTTGCTGCAGAGTCGCGGTGACGCAACGCCACAACACGAAGTTGAAGATGAGGTGTTGGATGATGCTAGCCATGAGCTGTTCTCTATTGAGCCTAAAATCCCTGACGCCGTCTACTTCTGCTCTATCGAGCCACCCAGTATATCATCGCAAACGGCCATGGAGCAGGCGCTCAAGCAATTGCAGCGTGAAGATCCCAGTCTGCGGGTTAGCTACGATTCTGTTACCGGACAAACGGTGCTTGGCGGCATGGGTGAACTTCACATGGACATAATTAAATCGCGAATGCTAAGCGAGTACAAAATTGATGTTGATCTGGGGCCCCTCCAAATTGCATACAAGGAAACTCTCGAATCATCAGCGATAACAACATTAAGTGTAGAGAAGGATATTGCGGGCAGCAAGCAAAGCGTAAGCATTACACTACAACTGGTCAACGATCAGCAAGATCTGTTTTGCTTAGACAAATCGCCTGAAAACGTACAACATCTCAATGCCCTGCGTCCTCGAATTCTTGGCGTATTGCGAAAGGGCGCGGTAAGTGCTTTGGAGCGTGGACCACGTGTTGGTGGTCAGGTGGTGGATACTCAGATACGACTGCATAACATCACCGTTGGACGAGGAACAGCCGATTCATTTGTCATGGCAGCGGCGGCGCAGTGCGTACAAAAAGTAAGTGTTTTTTATGTTGCTATTTGTCTATAAATTTTTCTAATTCACATTCTTTCAGCTGTTGATCACGAGCGGCACTCGGTTACTAGAGCCCATTATGGCAATTCAGATTGTAGCGCCAAATGAGCGCATTTCAGGTATTATGGCGGATCTGTCCAGGCGACGAGCTCTCATAAAAGACGTGACTTCAAAAGGAGACAGAAATAAAGTGAGTTAATCTGAAAATATATCTATATTTATCTTCTCAAAAAATATCGCATTTCAGATCGTTCTGGTAAACGCGCCCCTGGCAGAATTATCGGGTTATTCAAGTGCTTTGCGGACCATCAGCTCGGGCACAGCCAGCATGACGATGCAGCCGTGTGGCTTCTCTGAAATGAATACGACTGATGAGGCGTTAGCTGTGCGCAGAGCCCAAGGATTAGACTGACACTGACGCTGGTTATTTAGCATTAATATTTAACAAAGATCCAAGTAATCTGGTCATAAGAAGTCATTCAAGTTTTTCTAGTATATTCTGATGAATGTACAATCAAGTAACAAATGACAAAATTGTCGCACGTGGAATATTAGATTATTTGGTAACACAATTGATGCTGGACATATTTTCGATACTACTTTTTTATACTAACCAACCATAAACATTTCAAAAGAAAAATCTAAAATTTGTTTTCGAAAATAATTCGCTCTGTAAAATTCACCTGGGCAAGGTCTAACAACGCTTCGTCATGGCGTACTCCACGCAAAAGGAATTCTTTCATGTGCCATTTATGAATGAAACGATTGATCCTGGGTGCCGCCCGGACGGATGTTTCAATCTAAAGAGCTATCTATCGACATCTGATGGCCGCTCCTGGGCAGCTGATGAGGACAAAAAGTCACGATTTGTGAGCGATATGCTGTCTTGCAATACGGGTTATGGACCAAGCGGAGGACCTGGTAATTATAATGGAAAACCTAATGCCAAAACAGCCAAGCCCGGTCATGACCACGGTAGAAGCTATGATTCTTCTCAGCCGTATGGACATGGGCCTTCAGGCCATCAGGGCTTTCAGGATAGTCCAGGGCCTAGCAGTAAAAGAGGAGATGACAGAAGAGGGCCAGGGCAAGGTCAGGGACAGGGCCCGGGTGGCCAAGGTGGAGCAGGTCCAGCCCAAGGTCCTGTTGGTCGGGGTGGAGGTGGCCCAGGGCAAAATGGTCAAGGTCAAGGAGGTGTAGAACGGTTAGGTCCAGGGCAAAGCCGTCAAGGTTCAAGTCCAGGGCAAGAGTTTCGGGGTAGACAAGGTCCTGGGCAAGATGGTCAAGGTTCTGGAGGTCAGAAGGAGAGCGGTCCAGAACAAGGGTGGGGTCCTGGGCAAGAAGGTCAAGGTTCAGTGGGTCCAGGTCAAGGGCGAGGACCTTACAGAGGCCAAGGTCAAGGTCCAGGAGGTCAGGGTGTAGTAGATCCACAGCAAGAAGGTCATGGACCTGGAGGTAGGAGGGACGTTGGTCCGCGGCAACCGGGTCAAGGTTATGGAGGTGCAGGGCAAGAGGGTCAAAGTCCAGAAGGTCGTGGTGGAAGAAGTCCAGGTCAAGGGCAAGGATCTTGTGGATGTCCAGGTGGTGGAAGCGGTCCTGGAGCTGAGGGTTCATTTGGTTACAGCGGTTCTGGGCAAGAGGGTCAAGGTCCAGCTCCAGGGCAGGATGGTCAAAGCCCTGGAGCCCGTGGTGGGACAGGTCCATGTCAAGGGCGAGGACCTTTTGGAGGTCCAGGGCAACAGGGTGAAAGTCCTGGTGGCCGCGGAGGAGCAGTACAAGGTCAGGGACAGGTTGGTTATGGAACTCGCGGGCAAGATCCTGGTCAAGGACCTGATGGTCAGGATTCAGGAGGTTATGCATCTAGTAGACAGGGACCTGAAGGACAAGGTATTGGAGGTCGAGGACCTGTGACATATGGTGGTCCTGGAGTTAGGGGTGGTCCTGGAGGTCCGGGTCCAGGAGGTTATGGTAGACCTGAAGATCGCGGTGGTCCAGGTAGGCAGGGACCTGGAGGTTATGGTTGTCCTGGTGGTCCTAGTGGTCCTGGTGGTCCTAGTGGTCCTATTGGTCCTGGTGGTCATGGTGGTCCTGGTGGTCCTGGTGGTCCTGGTGGCCCTGACGACTTTGGTGGAAGTGGAATAGCAGGTGACAGTCTCATCCTCGCCGCTCACGACACCATTGAAAAAATGAAGAATGCAATGAAAAAGAACAATTTACTGGATAAGGATCTGGCCACACCCGAAGATAAAATGGATCGCCCTACGATGAAAAATGCTGAGCTTAGACGCTTAATGGAACAGCGCTACGATCCCGATACGAGCCGAGTGTTCAAGGCAAAAATTCAAGAGCTCTCAGACTCAAGGAAGTTTGATAAAAAAGATGAAAAAGACCTCCTTATCATCCATAAAGCAGTGGATGATATGAACACGTCCCATGATATCCTGGAATCGCAGAATTCAAGTCTTAGACGACTTGTTGAGAAGCAATCTAGGCGTGCCTCAATGGAGCGCGTTCAGATTGTTCCAGAAAGAAACAACGATATCAACTATTTGCAAAATAAGATTAACAATATGGGCAAAGAATTGATGGTATTGCGTCAAGGAAAGGACGAATTCCAAAGATCCAGTGGTGCCAAGTTTGGAAGTAAGGCTTGCAACTGCGACCAGCCGAATTCCGACACGGATATTGATGACATTCAGAAAATAATGTCGGAACGACAAGCACTGCGCAGGCAGATTCAACAATTGTCGCCACTCAATGAAAAGCTCAATAAGCAAAAGGATTACGACGTTGAAAAAATGGCCAAAAATCTTTGTAGACAGAATAAGTTGATTGCCCATATGAAAAGTTATCTTAATAAAATGGATCAATATTGCCAACACGAGGGGGAGAAGTCAAAGTACAATGAGGAGCTCGTAAAGGTAGGAGCAGGGAGCGCCTGTGTTTGTGTTCAATGTTAACATTTGTGCACAGCTTTTCCAGTGTCGTTGTGATGAGTTGCAGCAGGCTGTGCATGGAAATCAAATGGAAATCAATGTCCTAAGTAATGAGCTCAGCAAACGTGACCTGGCCTTGAGTGCCTACGATTGCCAGTACCAACAGTTAATGGTAAGCATCTGATTTGAGATTAGAGTTTTATGTGACACTCTTCCTCTGCCTCCAAAGCATAAAACTAAATTGTTCAAGAAATCTGGTTATCGTTTTCTTGGTGGCCTGATAGAAAGCTGCAGCGATAGTTGTCTCAAGGAGGCTGGGATTGAGGATGATGGAGATAAAACATGTTAATGTCGTGTGCTGCCCAAAATCTGTAGTTTTCAGTTCCCAAATCTGTAGTTTTCAGTTTGAAATTAAAAGTGCACAATTTTGAAATATAAACAGTTTGAACGGAACGAGAGGAAAGTCGTTAGAATAGTAGTTCTTTGGGTTAGCGGCCTTAACATTTATTTCAAATTCTCCCTTCCTCTTTCTCAAGGCCTCGCATAGTATGTCAATCCATATGTCTACTTCTAATGGTTTTCCTCATGTTACGAGTCTTATTCCTTCTATGCGTATTAATCTTTCTAGAATGTCATCTGTGAGCTAAACCAAAAGTACGGCAATCAACGGGGAGACTGTCCGCCGTTTGATATACCAGATTGCCCAGATGTTGGTGATGATTTGGCCTTCTACACGACAGCCACCCTGGATCACATAATGAATGAACTAGCAAACCAAGTTGACTGCTTCAAGCAAATGAACCAGGACAGCTATCCCGGTGCCGGCAATATCACTAACATAAGCGACTGCATGACCGAGCTCGATCGCCTAAAGAAGTTGTTAACAGAGAGAGATGGTCACGTGGGTGACTTAATAAATCAAAACGATTGCTTGTGCGAAGCTGCTCTAAACAGCAACAAGCGACTCGATCAATTAGATGACAAACTACGTCAGCTTGACAAGGACACAAGGTATATGGAAGACGGAATGCGCGAGAGTCTTCGACTGATACAAAAAATTGAAGGTGTTGCCAGGGAAAATGATATTCTAAAGGACAATATTAGTGGTTTAAAACAATCGGAACTTAAGGATCTGACTGACGATTTAAAAAGACGGCTTGAAGACTGCATGAAAGGTAGACAACAATGTGAAGAATCGAACAAAAGCCTTAAAGATAAATTATTGGAACTCGGAGAAGATGCCCACTCTATTGAAACAGAAACCAAAAAGAAAGTGCAAGATCAAATTGATCTTGAAAAACAAGCTGCCGAAGATGCTAAAAAAGCAGCTGATGAGCCTAAAAAAACAGCTGAAGAGCCTAAAAAATTAGCTGAAGAGCCTACAAAATTAGCTGAAGACGCCAAAAAACTACCTGAATTATCTAAACAAGATGTTTTTATAAAAGAAGAAGAGGGATTAATTGGCAAACCAGGTCTCATTTCAAAGGACGAAGTTAAAGAGCCTAGTGATTTACCGAAAAAGAAAGAGGAAAAAGGAGCCGATGAAGCAGCTGCCAAGACAAGCCAGTACAAGCCTGGGGAAACAAAAATTGAAGAAAGGGTTCGCGAACGGCCTAGTGATATGTCAAGGAAAAAAGGTGAACAAGCTGCGGATAAGACCAAACCTGTAGCTGGCCCAGCAGATAAGCCTAGTGCAGGACCTGGAGATAAAACAGGTATTGCACCAGGAGATAAACCGGTTGCTGGACCTGGAGACAAGCCTGTTACTGCATCAGGAGTTAAAGCTGGTGATGGACCAGGAGATAAACCTGTAGCTCCTCTTGTAGATAAAGTTGGTGCTGGACCAAAAGATGAACCTGTTGCTGGAGTGGGAGTTAAAACTAATGCTGCACCTGTAGATAAGCCTGGCGACAAACTTGTTGAATCTGGAATTAAGCCTGGTGCTAGGCCTGCGGATAAGCCAGGTGCTGGACCTATAGATAAACCCGTTCCTGGACCTGCAGATAAAGCTGCTGCAGGACCTGGAGATAAACCTGGTGCTGCACCTGGAGATAAGCCTGGTGCTGGTGCAGGACCTGGAGTTAAAGCAGGTGCTGGTGCTGGACCTGTTGCAAAAGCTAGTGCTGGACCTGGTGCAAAAGCTAGTGCTGAACCCGCTGTTAAGCCTTCTGCTGCACCTGGAGATAAACCTGGTGCTGGACGTGAAGAAAAACGTGGTGCTGGTTCTGCGGATAAGGCTGGTGCTGGACCTGTGAAAAAACCTAGTGCTGGACCTGTTGTTGAATCCGGAGTCAAACCTGGTGCTCCACCTGGAGATAAACCCGGTGCTGTACCTAATGTTAAAGCTGGACCCGCAGTTAAGCCTTCTGCTGGACCTGCAGTCAAGCCTACTGCTGCACCTGTATATGTACCAGTTGCTGGTTCGGGAATTAAGGCTGATTCTGGACCAGGTGTTGGAACTGGGGATAAAGGTGTTGCTGAACCCGCAATTAAGCCTGGTGCTGCTGCAGGAGATAAGACAGATGGAGGTAGAGCTTTGGCTGTAACTGGAACTGAGCACCCTGACGATAAGAGCAAAGATGTCGTCCAGAGGGTCGGAGCCGCAGCAGGTAAACCGGGTGGTAAGGTCGGAGGCACCGGAGAGCCTGCAGGTCAACCGAACAGCAAACCCGGGGGAGCCAGAGGACCTGCAGGCCAGTTCGGCGTTCAGACTGCATCAGCCGGGCAACCTGCCAAACATCCTTCCGCCAAGGCAGGTTTGCCGGGAGACGGTGATGAAGCCCTTGACAGAGCTGCTGTACGACCAGCGAAAGCCAAGGTTGAATCAGGTTATGGAAAAAGACGCGCATCCAAGAAAGACCATCAAATAGATATTACCACTCAAGTGCAGTTCGATGAGTTTGTAAAGAAAACGGTGAGAACATTATCTGTCGGTGAGATTGATGGTGTCGGCTTGGAAAAGGAGTTGCGCAAAATTCTGGACCTATTTATCGATGAGTGCGGATTCTGTTTTTGCAAGTGCAACATTCCGATAAGCCGCTTCTATGCCACATGCCATAAGCTCTACCATCGCGGAGTGCACACTCTGAGTTTCAACGAGCTGGTTTTCATGCATAAGCGCATTTTTGCTGCGGCGGAAAACATTCTACCTGGTTGTCTGTTCAATATGATAATGAAGGGTAATCCACAGATCAATATGCCGGCGGTGACCACGCCCACCCCAAATACCGTGTCTGAGAAAAAGTGCTGTTCCTGCAATAGTTCCCTGTGCTGTGATTCTACTGAAGAAACACTCTTGAATAAGGGTTCGTTCTCAATACTGCACAAAGTTTTCTGTTTTTTTTTTTTAACGTTTGTTTTTCTGTTTTTAGTCAAACGTCTTGAGAACGACATTGAGAATGCAAAATTATGTTTGGAAAGCTTGAAAAATATTTCATCAAATCTTTCTATACATGAAGCTGGTGATTGTCCGGCTAAGTAAGTGCTCTTAACTGAACTCTATTCTTAAATATTTTAAAACCTAAAATTATTTGTTAAATTGTAGGAATCGTATTTTACGTTCCCCACGTGGGTCAAAATCTATTAACATTTCCAAAGACGTTAAGCAAGTTCGTCGTTCAAAGGTAATAATTTTAATATAATAATAATAATAATAATTTAATTTAATAATCTATGCCACCTAATTATAAATTACAAAATAATTTTTTCAATTTCAGAATCGCTTTGCTGTCAATAATTAAATATTTGTATTTTATTTGTTTTAAGTGTTGTGTTGGATTTTAGTACTCAATTAATCTAATTTTAAAATTGTGACTACATCCTTTATCAAATGAAAAGTGTATGTGTATAATAAAGTCGTTTACCTCAAGCTGCAAAACTTGTGTGTTTTAATTTTATTTATTTTGAAACTTTAAACAATTTTGCAGTATATAATGGCGATAAGTACTTGATGCTCGGTATCGATAGTTTGCCGGCAATCAGCTGTTTCGATAGCTGGTTGTATAAGCATGCAGTAAGTGTTTGCAGGCGAAATAGTAGTGAATGAAATTAAAAGTAACGATGGAAAAACTAGTGTGTTCCACCATGAGAATCGTGCAAATGCAGGTAGGCTTATAGGAAATAATTCAGTACTCCTATATTTACTGTTTTCATTCAAATTTCAGCTGCCTCAGTATGTGACTACTGGCGTTCGGATTTTGGTGCCAGGTCTGCAGAATACGCTTCAGATGCAGCAGGTGCGGCATCGCCAGACAAAGCACTGGAAGCCCGAGTTTAAGCGACTACGCCGGCAGAAATTCATCAAAATTGAGCTACCCAATTTGCAACAGAAATCACAGGATCTGACCAAAGAGGAGATGCGCAGCCGGATGAAGGAACGTGGTGTATTTCCGCCACGACCGTGGATGGAGCGTCCGTTCCACATCAGTTGTACGGGCGGCATATTTGAGCCATATGTGCCTCCTGAGGGCGATGGCAAAAAGTCCATCATAACAACGTCCGGGGCCAAGCAAAAATTTGAATTTCTCGAAAAGAAATCGAAAAGCATGATGGCAGTGCGGAAAATCCGCTCCTACGAGGAGAGTTTTAGCAGCGACGAATTTGGGTCCCATGCCCAAGACATCTATATATCTGCACACACGCATATGGCGGCCAAGGAGAAGTACAAAATACGTGAATTTGTCACTGAGCGCTGTTACCCAGAGATGATGCACAACGTCAAGGACAAGACTATTCACTGGCGTTTTCTGCAGTCGCTGGAGCCGCCTCGCCTCGTCCATGCGCGTTGCACGGAAGTCATCACCAAGGAGAACCAGTTTGCCCAGATCACCGTACGCTTTCACACACAACAAATGCTGGCCATTTACGATCGCTTCGGCCGCTTGATGCACGGCAGTGAGATTCTTACCAAGGATGTGCTGGAGTACGTTGTCTTTGAGAAGCACATTTCCAATGAGTACGGCAAATGGCGATTGCATGACAAGATCATTCCTGAATGGCTGCCAGCCAAGGAACCGGCACCCATCACGTATCGCATCACAGACGACGTTGTCGAAGAGACGCCGGCCAAGCAGATTGACGCCAGTGAGCAGGCAAAGCAATTAGAGCCCGGCAGCAGTCAGCAGCAAAAGGACCAAGTTAACATGGCTACGACAACCGTATCACAGACGGCCGAGCAAACCTCCAAACCCACATTGGCCATTTGATTGTACTTTTTGTGGGCTGCCTGGCGGCTCAGAAGATTACACTTTAACGTTGTTTCGTGATGTTGAGGATAAGAAACCAATTCATTTTTTAAACAGTTGTTTTTGATTTTTATTTACATTTAATTTATATAATCATACTTAAAATCTTACATATAGTCCCGTTGCACGAACCATAAGACGAATCCTGAGTGTAAATTACTGCAATTGCATGCAAATATCCTTAAAAATATGTGGAAGACCAATAGGCATATTCATTTTACGCTAGCTTGCATAATTTTCCTTAGAGCTGTTTAGTTCACTTCATAATATTTAAATGATAGAAATCGGCCTTCGAATCACATTGGTAAGGATTTTATTGAGCTAGTGTTTTTTTTTTAAAGGGCATTACAATTTTCAACCATAAATCAGCCATATTCCTAAGGATCTCTTGGGGATTTCTATTTTTAACTAATACCAAAAATACCTATCACGTATTTTTAAGATTCGAGAAAAAAAATATTGCAAACAATTACGGAAACACTGATAGTCCTTGGTCTGCTTATTCGAACAATGCAATAAAAAAATAAGTGCTTCAATCTAAAACAGATAATTGCTCAGAGCCTTGTGGATTCTGACAATTATATCAAAAGGCCAAAGGGCATTCCAGTCGTCCTTTTAGTTATCGAGAAAACAATGATTTTGTATATGGAATTATTAATTTTAACAAGTGTTTTGATTCTTAAGAGATTGTATAATAATTGATAATCTGATCTATCGCACCACGTTTTTTAAAATTGCAAAGATATACCCGGATTAGAGTTGATTTTTTTTTTAAAATGTATTAAACCTTATCCATCCTAAAAGCATGCTCCAAGAATTGAGTTTTATAGTTCAGCCTATAGGTATGCTTTAAATATTGTAGTTAATAATAATAATTTGGGGGTTCTTGCAGTGCAACCTATTAGTTCTATTGATCCATCAACCCAAGCACGAATGCAAAAACCATTGTTGGGTTGAGGGATTCTGTTACCTTGAAACTCAACATGTATCCTTAAGGATTAGGGCGACACATTCTGATAGGATGTGCGTTGAGGATTCCTCCTTGCTATCACAAAACATATATTTTTGACGCTACTATAAATACCCAATTTAGCTAATTCTAAGTATAATACAGCTTTGTTATTTATAAATATAGGTATTTATTTAATTAGTTAAGCTTAAATTTAAGTGGAGCTCATTATAAATACACACGGATTAATTCATGGAGTGATGGACACCACTTAAAGTTCGTCATGGTACACTTAAAAACTTGAAAACTACACACGCAGTATACAAATGTTAATAAATAGATAAGAGGGGTAATATTGCGCCCCCCTTAATATATAAGTAAGGTATATATACAAAGATGAAAGACTGAAGATCGTTTGGATCGGTTAAACGAAGCTGCTGCTGGGCTCATCGAGGTACGCACAACGTGTGCTCGTCTGCTCCAGCGATTTGCGTCCAATTTCCAGCGGTAATTTGCTGACAAAGCACAAAGCTGTTGCTCCTGCAGCTGTTGCTGTTCCGACTGTTGTTGTGGAAGATGTTGTTGTTGTGGTATGTTTGTGGGGTGAGAATTTGTTGCTATAATTACTGCCACTGGTGGGCGTAGGATTTGGAGCAACGCACCAGTTCGATGGCTTAATGGGCAACACTTTGGGCTTGGGCGGAAGCGGTGGCGGCGACGCTTTGGCTAATTCTTGTAGATCGTCCAGTGGCAACGCTCCCATCTCCTCTTGTGTGTCTGGCTCCGCATCCACCCTCATGGGGGACTGCTGTTGGATGCGCGTTATGGAAAGCCTTGGAGCTGGCTGGGGCGCATCTGCTGCTGGAGGATGCGTGTTGGGCTTGTTAACCGGACTCAAATTGGCGCGCACCTTGCGCAATTTGGATGCGGCCTCATTGAGATTCTCCTTATTCTTTAGAAAGTCAGGCAGATCAAAGTTAATCTCTGTGCCACGCTGATCCTCCAGGCGCGCCAACTGTGCCCTCTTCAAACCCTCGAGTAGTTCATCTGCATCAAGAAATGCAATGGATGAGCATCTAGATGGATTTGGGTTACTACTCTCGCTGTTACTCACCTTGGTGCTCGGCTACTCTCTCGGTCAACTGCAGTTTGACACCCGCTTTTAGCTTGGCTATGATGGGCTTGGGCTTGGAGGGATCCAGACTCGATGCTTCCTCATCGGAATGTTGACTGCTTGTGGATTTCTTTTTTAGCTTGGGCATCTTGTTGCCTGGAATGCTTGCACCATTCTCCCGCTGCTGATGCTGTGGTTGCGGCTGGCGACGGGAGCGATTAAGGAGCGATGAGTTTTCCGAGTGCGCCTCATTCGAGCGTATGGAGCACAGATCGCTAGGCTTGAGAGCGACTGCATCGGCCTTGCTTTGCAGCAGTTCATTAAACATCTTGTTTGTCAGCTCATACAACTGACCCTGGGCGGAATCAGCGAGCGCGAGTGGCGGGGGCAGCATTGGGGGCTTCATGGGTTTACTATGCTTCGGCGGCATGCTACTGCCGCCGCCTGACTCAAAATCCGGATTGAGAAAGGCAATCTGCAATCGCTGTCCATCCGCAACGGTTACGGGCTGATTTAGATCAATTGGGGCTTGGGTGTCGCGATGGAGCACCTGAACGCTTTCCATTTGATATTTGTACTTGTTGAGGATGGGCCGGATGACTTCGTGAAGCTGCTTCTTGGGCTTACTCTTCACGGAGATTACCTTAAAAGGATTGGGCAGATCCAGCTTGAAAGTGACACGACACTCGACGAGCACCTCCTTGCCGGCCAGCAGTTGCGACGACTGCTGTGTATTGATGGACGTGTTGCCGCCCTGGAACACCACATCATAGTACGGATAGACGAGATTACGCTTCTCCAGCAATCGTTCCACGAGCTGAGCCACCGTCTCCCCGGCTCTTATCTGCACAATTGTGGTCGCTCCGTCCGTTAGAATGACGCGGCACAGCCAACAAACACTATCCGCACTGGCAACGTCCGCCTGACCACCACCCATCGAGACCGCATCAAAGGATGACAGCGAGGAGCGGGAACTGTGCAAATCGCTCACCGAATTTTGCATATATCCTCCTCCCGCTCCCAAGCCAGTGAGCAACGCCAGCAGTAGCGGCGGTGGCGGTGGAGCATGCGATGACACCTTCAGATCGGTCATCACTTCGTTATTATCCCGGGATTTACTCCGCGACTTTCGATGCCAGGGCAAAAGACTTTTACGTCGCCGATCCTCCGCATTGCTCACCGATTTTTTGAGCTGCATGGTAAATAAAGAGTGGGTGGAGATATCGATTTGCAAATACAGTGAAACTAATAAATTATACACTGCCCAAAAAAAATAATAAGTATAATCAATAATTTTGTTGAAATAGGAAAAGGTTTGCCCCAAATAGACAATCCCAAAAAGATGACGTTTCTTATTTTTATAGAAATTGTTGAGAGTTGTCTCCAAATTTAGATGCTTACCTTGGGCGAGGCCACTACGTGAAAAGGGATCTTCAGGAGCTCATCGATGTCGGCCCCCGTAAAAGGCAACGCCTGCTTTTTGTTCTCCGCATCCACGCAGCTCTTGTAGAGATCGGAGCGGATGAAACGCTGATAACTGTCAAACTTCATTAGATTAAAGATTTGCTTCTGGGCAGCAGCAAAGATGTCTGTCGCGGCGCTGGTGAGTTTCTCGTCGCTGAGATTACGGCCCTGAGAGTCAACGTTGACGGGATCACTGCTGTTCTTGTCCAGATGCTTGCTAAAAATTTGACGTGCCATCGGACCACGTTCGGCTTCCGATTCGGTGTACCTGTAGCGCTCGCAGGCTGTCCAAAAGTAAATGTTCTCTGCGGAGAATTCCTTTTTAAGGAACACAGCAAAGGTTTGCATGCCGGCAGCATCTTGTAGCATTCGCTCAAAGGATGAGCTCCAGCCACTCGGACCAATTGGCCCCGGCTCCGGCTCCAGCGTAGTCTCTGTCATCACACTCGACGAAGGCGGCGCCGCCGTCGTGAGTATTTGTGGCACTTGGAACACGGCCATCTGCTGCTTGGTCGGTGGCGGCTTTGCCGTTTTTAGTTCGTCCAGCACGAGCGACCTGATGTACCCCTCATTGTCCGAGGAGTTCATTGATACAGAGCGTTGCACTAGCGGACTACCGCCACTAGCAGCTTCTGCTCCTCCTGCTTTTCCCCCTTTGTCAAAGCGCGTGCAAAACGATGATTGACCCCAGGCACGGCGGAACGGCGACGCATTGGAGGGCAGTGCACGGCTCTGTAAATATCGGAAATTATGGGATATTCTTATTAGCGATATATAGTATATATATAGGCATATACCAATAAATAACTAGCCAATGTTTTAATTTGTATACATTTTAAATTACAAAAATGAAAAGAAATATTTTGCTTTTCACAATTTAAAGATCTTTGTGGTAATTGTACGTAGATGTGTTTGCCTAATTTTGGGAAATCCAACCCCTGCCTTTGAAGGGTTGACAAATGGGTAATGAATACGTTGTTCCATATAATTTTGATTTATTTTCAATCGCATCAAACAATTGATTTGAGATGTGTTTCTCACAATCAACCCTACTTTCCTCCAAGGGTTCGATCGAAGACAACAATTGAAATTTTCCTTCGATTTACATTCAACTCATTTCTAATGCTGTAGCGGAACCCGTTTCCTGGAGGGGATTCAATTCTTATTCATGTGATTTTACCAGCGATTTTTCTTTTCTTAATTTTAAATTACAAATTTCTAACATGTAGAAATATGTTTTTAAAATTTCTGTGTTTTTTCAACTGTATATTTATTTTAAGCGTTGGTTTTTTAGACTTCATCTAGTTAATAAAATTATGTATTTAATTTGAAACACAATAATTTTAGGGCGATTCTAACCCGACAACCTTCTGTCAATTCATTTCTCAATGTAAGTAAGAAAATGCTAAAATCTAACTCAAAACTGCAAAAATCTTATTATGCTACATTTTAGAAAAGTAGCTGCAACTATTTTGAGTGCTGTGCGTGTCTCGAATTGTGTTCCAATGGGGCTTTTGAGTTCATGGGCAATTTACAAGAACAAGTCAAGGGGCTGCGCGACAAAGAGGAGAGGAGAGTTTGTCATTATCACGGCCAAGCCCCAAACGACAAAGACACGATAAACTTTTGAACTTTAATGTTTTCTGTTTTGTCTCTATTCTTTTTATGGCAACAGTTGGCAACTATTAGCTGTCATAGTCCCTCTTCCCCCGACCACAATTCTAATTGTGTGAACAAATTGTAAAGACTATGTGTATATACATATATATCTGTATCTGTATCTGTATCTGTATATGCATAATTGTGATGAGTGTCGTTTCTGGGGCTGCCTGCCTGCTGGCCAATCCATTTACTGCACTTTGCTGATAATCAGGCAGGCAGACTTGCAGATATTTATACAAATATTTTTCTCTCCCTATATATATATATATAATTTTTTCTGTTTCTTTACTTTTTACACCCGGTTCCCATCATCACAACAAAATGCCATAGTAATAAAGTTAAGCAAATGTAAAAGGCGGCATTTAGTGTGCTTTGTGTGTTCGTCTAAGATGTGAGAATATCTTTAAGCAAATTATTATTATGCAAATGAAATTGTCTTAACAATTTCAGTTTTTTAAGATAAATGTATTTTGTTCATATTCTTGTGCATAATGAATTTAAAAATATAAATACCACTCAATTACTCAAAAACAGTTTGTATGTTTAATAATAAAAGTAGAGAAACATAAACTATACAAATTTAAAACATTAACAATAATTAACGCAAGAAAACTGTTTATATATCAATCATAGCCAGACATGTTGGATTGTTGAGTTTATATCTATAGCTAAAAATCATAGAGTATCTGCTAGCCGTGTTTGTCTCACATAATTTCGGGCTCAATCTGTGCAATTCCCACAATTTCCACGTTTTAATGATGCTTTTTTGTGTGAGAGACTAATGAATTCTGTTTCTAAGCTCGAGTTTCGCATAAGCCACTCAATTAAATCCCTCAAATATATATATATATAAATATATATATATGTGTATAACGGGTATATCTAGTGTACTGTGTGCGAGCGAGCGAGAGAAAGCATTTCCGTTTTCAGAGCTCAAAAGCCAATTTTCAGTCTCGAGTCTCGTTCATTAATAGAAACCAATTGGTTCGTTCGGCTCGTGTGATGAGATAGATGACTTTGGGACTGCATTGCAACAATTGCCTGGTCACGCTACACACACACACACTCAAACACACACATTCATATAATGAAAACTGTCTAGCGATACTCTCAATATGCTTTGACATGCTGATAATATGATATTTTCATTTATCTTTTAACATCATCTACTTAATATTTCATGTAATACAAATTTAAGAAAAGGTATTCGAATGATACTTGTTTAATACTTGTTTCTCATAATTTTTAGCATTTTTCTTCTCATAACAGATTATTCAATTTATTCGATCTTTGCCCTCACTTAATCATTTAGTAATTAAAACAAAAGCGATTTGACAATGAAGTGCAATAAATAACGACTTATTTAAGCTGTTATTGTAATCTGCATTTCCAGATGTAATTTAGCGAAACTATTAACAATAAAAACTTGGTCAATTGTAATTAAGTCTCGATAAGCAGCTGTTTATACATATATTGAATTGATATCCTTCATTTTAAACAGTTCCAAGAATTATAAGGCGCTTTTTTTCGGATTCTTATAAAGAAAACCAAAACAACTGTTCTAAAAGAATTTCTTACGTCACAAATCTTTAAAGTGCCAACAATGATAAAAAGCCGAAACAATGAATATATTTCACTCACTTATTATATTTATGTACACACACATACACACACACACAGAAACTGGGTCGAAAGTAGAATTCATTCTGCAGATGCACAAGTAAAATGCACAAACTTCAGTTTTAAATGGGACCCAAAAAAAAAAACTTCAGGTCAAATAAGTGGAGGAGCAGAAACAACAAGTGAATGAGAAGAAACAGAGAATAGAGACAGTGAGAGGGAGAGAGGCAGACAGATATAGGGAGCAAGAGAGAGACGGAGAGATGGCAACAAGTGAACGCGGCAGCAGCAGAGCGAACATAAATCAGCGTTGATTGCCAAACAATAGCAGACAGAGACAGAGGGAGCGAGAGAGGATGAATGGATAGAGGGAGAGTGTGTGTGTGTGGGGGGGGGGGGGGGGGGTGTGTTTGTAAGTAGGAAATGAGCAATTTGCCAAAGTAAATAATTAAAGTAAATAAATAATTGAAAGAATGTCACAATACGTTAACGGGCTCAATGCGTTAAAAATTTACAGCTGAAAAAAAGAAGAAGAATTACAATCGAATGCGAAATTGAAAAATTAGCGAAGCGCAGCGAAAGCCAAAAGCCGTGCAACAATGCAAATTGCCACACAACAGCAATTGATTGAGGCGGCAAAATTGTGTAGCTAGATGCCACGCCCATTCCCATACCCATTTGCATTACCATTACAGTGGTTGCCCGCTTGAGTGGACAACACCCAACATGGACACATTTACTTTTGATTTTTTTTTTCCATTTCTTTTGTGGTTACATTTAGACGAACGTTGCTGTTGTTGTCTTGCCACATGTTGTTGCCTCTTCCTATTAAAGTCATCATCATCATCATCGAGGAGACAGCAGCTGAAGTTAAAGTCATTGCGCTGAGTTTGCATTTGTTGTTGTGGTTTTTTGTTGTTGTTGTTGTTATTGTTGTTGTTGTCAATGATGTCTCGATGCGAAAGACACAAGCGACAAGCAACAAGCGACAGAAAAAGCAGGCAACAACAAACAAAACACAAACAAACAAAATCCCACGAGTGAATTAAACTTGAACGGCTTTATGCATCAGCTATATAATCTTGTTCATAGCTTAAACTCCAAGGCGGCAAAAAGTAACACGATCTTATATGGGATATAAGATATACTAAACCCCACCCAATATGTTTATATATCAGCTTGGTCAGCTTGGCGCCTAGTTTGGTAAGTGAAACTTTTTGTAATTGGAGCTGTCTCCTGGCGGAGTCAGAATTCTTGTCGATCCGTTGAACAAAACTGAAGACTGTTAACTTATCCAGAAATTACGGCTGCGGTTTCCGGGCTAAACAAATGATTCATCATAATTAAGTTGACTTGATATATGAATAACTACTTTTGGCCTACTTCAATTAAGCTGGAATTAAGCATAGATAAAAGATCTTTGATATAAATCACATACTTTTCCCTCGACAGACCAAAACTTTCTTTTAATCGAAAGAGCATGCGTTTTGAATTTCTTGGAATTTACCATATAAAACAAATAAATATTTTACATCTATTCTTATAATAAATGTATACATATTGTATATATATGGTAAATATATTATTATAAACGAAAATATACAAAATTATGCATTAAATTAAAGACTAAAAAAAATTGTAAGACAAGACATCAAGCCCAAATAAAGAAATTCATATAATTTCCCTTTAGAAATGCCAAACAAAGAAATTCAAGCCGAATTTTTAGTCACTTTTAAAATATGCTTTTGATAATTCTGAGAAATGCAACACAGTTTCCAGTTTGCCGTTTGCAATTTCTACATGACGTGCGCTGATAACTGTCGACTGCACAAATAACGACAAATAAACAGCGATTAGGAGGGGGACACATATATCTTATCTCGAATATGAGCTCTATTTTCACTTCCAATTGTGCGAGTGTGTGGAAGAGCCAAACAAGCAAAAGAGAGTGAAAAAGAGAGAAAAGCGGCAGAGAGTGCGAATCTTGTTAAGTGGCCTGTGGGCGTTTTGTAATTGAAAAACAGTGCGCGAAAGAGAGAGAGAGAGAGAGACATGCTAATGACGAAACTAACTAACCATAGCTGGTGAGCAGAGTTGACAAACTGCGTGAGTGCAAACAGAACCTACCCGTTGCACTGCGTGCTTAGTTTTTGACTCCAATTTGTGCTATTGTTGCTGTTGTTTTTGATTATTTCAAGTATTCCAAAGGCGTGTCATCGCTTTGCAAAATGTTCACTGCTCTGTGCGAGTGCTTGTGCGTGTAAGCAAGCGAAACGTGCCGCTTTTATCAACAAAACACAAAACTTAACTCAGCACTATTCTTCACTTTCGGTTGTTTTTTTCGTTGTGGTTTTTTGTGCGTTTTTGCGTTGGGCTTTATAATTACTTTTTAGTAGTATTTTTTTTCACACACACTTTTTATGACCGTCGTGTTTGTATCCCGTATACGAGAAGTCTCGTCGCATCTGTGACTCGTAGCCCCAACGTTTACAAAGTAACTGACATCGTCAGTTGTTGTGCTCGACCAGCTGCTGATCAGACCCAACAAACACACACACAAAATCTGTCAGTGTGTAAGCATAACCTCTTCGAACACAAATCGCAACGAACGCAACTTGTTGCAGGCAAACATTACGGAGCTCTGATTTGAGCGATCTGAAAAGTTATTTGCTGAGTGTGCTGCTAGTAAAGAACGGCGGCAGCAACTTGTGGGTGAACTCACCTGGTGGAGTCACAACATCAAAGTAAATCTTCAAAATAAGCAGATGAAGCAGAAGAAGCACACCCTCAAACGTGTATGCTCGATGTGTTCGATCTCACTCGCGGCTGACTTGCTTGAAATCGCTTTTTCGAACTCGACTCCATGCAGCTGTATTTGTGTGTGCGAGTGTGTTTCGAGTTATTGCTTACTCATATTGTTTTTCGCTGTGTGCTGCTTTATGTATGTATGTATGGGTTTACTTATTTACTTATATATGTAAAATACATTTTTGCTCTTTGTCTTTAATGTAGTTGTTATTGCACGGTATTTTCTATTTACCTGACACAGCCGGCTGCTCTTTTCGCTTTTGTTGTATCGTTTGCACGCTTATGAATGAAATGCACAGATATACACTTAAATGTGTACATATACATAAAATGCAAAACGTATACGTCCATTGTGGGTGTGTTTGCCGTCTCTTTCAGACTTATCATGTTTCTTTTTCGGCAGCTGGCAATCTAATTAAACGTTTAGCGACGTTAGCAATTAATTATTTAGTTGCCATGGCTTTTGTGTTTGTTATTTCTTTTTTTTCTAGCTTTTGCTTTCAACAATTTATAGCACAAACAATGTCCATATAAGTATGCAGCAAACATTTTAATGAGCTGGCTAAAAAAGAGAACACATGCATTAAGAATGTTGCAAGTACATAAATAATGTGCTCCAAAAATAACTGTAAAGGCGGTGCAAATAAAATAAAAGTACACTATTCGTTGCCAAATAAACAAAGAGAATTGAAATAATAAAAATACCAAGCAATTACAGCCGATAAATGGCGAGCAAAAATGCGGGCTACTCTTCTCGACTATTGTCGTACTTAGCACATGTATTCAATTAATTTGCAAAACAGCGAGATATATAGAAAAAAGAAGGGTGCGTGGGGCGAACTAAAAATAAAGATCACGCGTGGCGTTTAGCACATGACCCCTTGGAAAAATGCCGGCAACATTTCCTTAGATTAAACCATACACATAAATTTAATGGTTATTTAAGATTTGTTTAGCCCAACTAATTGTTGCCAGGTGGCGCATTAGTGCCGCATTTTTCCTTCGATTTACGCAAAAAATTTAGTTAAACAATATTTGTTTTTAAATATGTGCGTTAACTTCGTGTGCTTCGTTCCACATTCTTAAACCAAGAGAGCTAAGAATACTACATATGTACATGTATTTTTGTATTTTGGTACAATTTGCTAAAATGCACACAGGCATTAAATTAAATATCCGGAAAAGGGATTGTTGTTGTTGTGCGTTTTGTTGTTGTTGCTTAACGTTAATTTTATGAATGCCAATGCGGGTCATATGCGTTTCGGACGATTCGGCGTTATTCGAAAGCGGAAGAACTCAACTAGATTATGTACATTATGTATAAAAATACACACACACATACTTACTTGCATGTGTATGTAACGCATGTGGGAATCAAATTCTTTTTATTAATGATTCTGCACAATTTTGACTCTCTCTGAGAAACAGTTACATACACATGCTGACATACATGGATTCATGTGCGTGTGTATTTGAGAATCAAATTCTTTTTAATTAATATTGTGAGCAATTTGCACACTTACAGAAATTTATATTGAAAATTTGGCCAGCGTATTATTTTATGCTATTTTATTTTGTTATTTTATGTCTTGTCCATTTAAACGATTGTAATCGATTTAAGTACAAAATACACCATATTTTTCGTGTGTACGAATTTATTAACGATAATTGGCACTCAAATTATTTATTATTAAATATTTCACATATCTGAAGAATTCATTCACGTGGGCTGAATGACCGCTTGTTCATAATCATGCCAAACAACAATAGCAAAAAACAATAACAACAAACAAAAAACCAATTGGGAATTATAAAAGCACGACGCGTTGTTGGAAAGTGAAATGATTGAGTAGATGATTGGCGTCAGCCATGCAAATTGAACAATTAGAAAGTCATTATGGCAATCAATGAATAAATACAATCGCCAATTCGATTCCAATATGTACATCCCACAATAAAAAGTGTGAATTTTGAATGAATTAGGCTTTTGTGTACGTTTTCCTCTTCTTCTTTCTTTTTTTAACGATTCGCATTTGTATTTCAGAAAGAGGAAACTGTTCATTAATGTTTGTGGGTGATTTGTTAAGCATCAATTAGTGTTTGCATGTTTATTGAGCACAAATAAATATATATATATATATATATATATATATATATATATATATATATATATATATATATATGTCGTATATATTTATATAGTAAATTAATAGTGTTTTCATATGGGCGTCAATTGTACTGTTAGACCAATCAATTCAAATGAAAGTTTACGCAAGTGAAACTATCTCATTTATAGATGATGAAATGAATTGCCCAGTTTTAACTTGGCTACAATGACAAAAAACATTCTCATTAGAGATGCGGAGAGATTTAAACTATTTGATAAAAATTGTCTACTAGAAACACTAATAAAACTAGATTTTTTAACTGCAACTGTTTTAACTAACGGCGTTTTTGACGCTAAAAATAATCAGTGTTTTCTATAATATATATATATATTTTTTTAATGTGATTTTCAAGTGACAGTAAAAAAAGACTCAATGATTTCTTGTTAATATTTAAAATCTTTTAAGCGCTAAAAATTCATACCATTAAATAAACTTCAATTAAAAACAATTCAATTCTAAGAGAAAAATCAAAAACACTGGAATATTCCAGGCATTATCGCTCATGTTATATGACTGATGTCAATAAGTCACCAATCAAGAAGGTCCAAAATAAATGCAATAGAGCCATAATGCACAGACTTCAGCAATAATATTAAATCGATTATAAAACACCTAAGCATAGTTAAACACCAAACTAATCCAAATGGCATTGATCAATTTGTAGATAGTTTCTATTGAAAACTATAAATATATCTTTCCACCTAAAAACGTTTGAAATCAGAATAACAAGAAAATTCTTGCATAATTCCGCATATATCCGACGGAAAATTCTTACATAAATCAGTAGAGCAACATGTGCTCAAAATTATTTCGAATTAAATACGATTTTTATTTTGAAGTAAAGTTTGGCACGCGATAAACCTTTGAAATAGAAATTGACGAGCAGAGCACAGTATTTGCATAAACACACAGTTTGAATTTTATTGAATAATAAACTATAGCTAAATGATGTACACAGATCAGATATTACTTTATACTAAGCTAGGTGGTGCTAAGCTAAATTGATGCTAAACCAATCAGAATCAGTATGTGGCAAGCAAAGACGCCAAACTGCCGCCATATGGATGCAAAATGATTGAAGATGACGCGGGCATAAATAAACAACTTCCTCTGAACAATTATGTGAAGCTTAAACGTAAACAAATACAAAATACAAAATACAAACGTACTTAAAAAGCTAATGGAACGCAGCTGGTTGCATGAATTAGACAATTTAACAATGGAAACGCAATTCTCAATTCACTTTACGATGCGACAGACATGAAAATCTGTGCACTAGGCAAAAAAAAACCATCTTACTAATTCCGAATAAAATGTGGACTTAAAATTTCAAGTAGAATTCAAATTCAGTTCGAGTTTTTTTAATAAAAAGAATAAATACTGATTAATTTATAAATTCAATATATAAGTTGAGTACTTAAAATAAGAACTAAATAAAAGCCAAGTTGAAAGTAATCAAAAGTAAAAATGCAATTTTTTTAAATGAGAACAAATTGTGCTTTGCTTAATATTGAAAAATTGCTTATTTTATTCTTAGTTTTTAAGATTTTGCGAGAAAAAAGTTTCAACTAAAAACTATATTCTTTCTAGGATTTTTCTGCTTGTTGTGTCTATTTTGTGAGTGTATTTTTTTTGTTTCTAAAAGTGACTCACTCGCATCACGTTGCTTGTTGCATTGCCGATTGGCGGCGGCTTGGTGAAGTCCAACTGCTGCATTGCTTCCGGATCGCTGAGGGAGCGTCGCAGCGTTGTGATGGAGGCGCGCTTGGCATGAAAGGAGCCGCGCAGGAATCGGGCCAATTCACTGGCCGCATTCCGGCAGATGGCACGTGGCGGTGTAATCTTAAAGCTGGGCAGGAGTGGGGCATGCATCTCGAACGAGGAGTCTGGCGAGATGTTGCGACTGTTTGCGGAACTAGTCGAGCTGCCCGATTCCGTTGTCAAATTGGAACTGGCCGAACTGATGCCATCGTCGTGCTCTTCATCCTCGGAGGCGCTCAGTGGCTGGCAGGCCTGATCCTGCTCCACATCCTTCTTGACGCGGAGCAGCACTGGTGAACTGCTGCGACTGGACTCCAGCTGGGGCTCTATCAGTTTGCTGCTGCCCATGCGACGCTTGGACGCCAGGCTGAAGAACTGTAGCACACGGGACGCACTGCGGCAGCTGCGACGCTCCGCTTGGACGCGTGCCAGTGCCATTGGTGGCGGCATTAGATCCTCCGCCTCGGCAGACTTTCGCTGTGCCGGCTCCTCGAGCTCCTCCAGCTCTTGCACGGGCTCAATGTGTATCTTGGGCGAAGCACTGCGTCGTCCGCTGGCACTGCGATAAATCTGCTTGGCCTTGCGGCATAGAAACGGCGACATGCACTTGTTGCTTGTGGCTTTCGGCGTGGAGGCGACACTTTGACGCGCTTCGAATTCCGCAACAAAACGTGTGAGTTGCTCCCGATCCAGTTCGGTGAGGCAACGATGTCGCTGGCGCCCCATTGGGGGTGTGGCACCGCCCATCTGACGTGGACTCTGCAATATGTTTTTAATCTCAAAGCTGGCATCGAAACAGCTGCCGGAATCATTCAACTGGCCCAAGGATTGCACAAAGCGATCCACCATGACTGAGATGTTGTCGTTTGTTTTGTTGTTGTTCTTGTTATTCTCGTTTGATATTGTTGTAAATGTTTCTATACTTTTAGTAGGCACTGTTGCACTGCTGCTGTTGCTGCTGCTGCTGTTCATTGCGAGCACTTCTGCTTTTTGCTGTTTTAGATTGTTGGTGGTAAAATTTAGTTATTTTATTTCGTTTGTTTTTTATTTGCCGCAAATTTAAACGCAAATTATTCTGGGAACGAAACGTGCGATTTTCTTCGCTGTTCGCGTTTAACTGAGTTTTCCAGTCCAACTGCCACTGCAAAGGTAAACTTTGCTCACAATTACAAACACACACTCAATACGAACATATGCGAAAAAATGTGTGAGAAAAGCCATTTTCACACTACACTGTGCGAAAAGCAATACAACAATTCTAGCTTAGATTTTTTTAAAGCGCAAACAATAATAAAAATATTTTCACACCTCACATTTGCTCTGCTGAGCAGCTCAAAATTATTTGTGTTTGAAATATATAAATAATTAAAAGACCAAATTTTCATTTCAAGAACTAATTCAGATGCTATGCTGAAAATAAATTTGACTATGCGAAGCATCCCAGTTTAAATATGTTTTGCTTAAGATAAATCAACAGTTAATAAATTCTCTAGAATAAATCCATAAATTTACAAACTGCATTTAACTTCAATGTCAAAAAAAATTAAACAAAACAAAAACATATTTTCGCTTTTCGGCAACTAAAAAGACTAACCCAATCTATAAAAAATGTCTGTTTTAAAATCAAACACCCACGTTTTCTCTCAGTGTGGGCTGTACAAAAATGTGCGTTTTCCTCAAAGAGGATTTGCTTTTTTTGATCAGGTGTGGTAAGGGGAGGGATAAGGCGCCAATTGCTGACGCACTTGAGACGACACAGATGACTAGGCGGAGGCAGGATTGTGATGCAGCCATGGAAATGAAAAGAAATTAAATTAATTGAAAATGAAAATGACGTATTCGAGAGTTGACTTCAAGCAATTTTCGCCATTTCTTAATCACGCACTTTGTTTGTTTTTCTTTCCCCTCTGTTTATTTGCCTTGGGTTTTGCGAGTTGTGCGGAGCATACTTAATGAAGATTTGGCCAGCTTTCTTATAGGTGTACGTACAACACACAGCTATTCAAAATTCATATATGGTAGAGTTGTCAACGGAATATGGCGATACGTCATCAAAGTGAAAAGTTTATGGCTACTTTTATGCAATGGTTTAGAGTCGCTGAATAAAATCATTGCGGATATGCCAATTTCAACTTTTAATTTCAATGCGCATTTGCGAGAAATAAGCGAACTAAACAAAACGATTTTATTTTGTATTTTTTGGACACCCCCAAATGGGTTTCAGTTTGAAATTATTGTGCGGTCCCATAAATTAGGAGCAGGTGTAAGAAATGGTAAACTCAAAACGGGGTGGATCAGTTTAATCTTAATCAGTATTCTTACAATTGTTTGGAAGAACTAGAGAAACTATCGGCTACATTGCCAATTTTAATATGCAAATCAATTCATTTATTTTTCTATAAAAACTATAAAAAATTATAATTAAAATGAATCAGGAATTTAATTGCATATAATTATGATAATAATTACCTAACTGCATATCAATTAAAGAGTTTATTTTCTGCTCTATATACCCCAAAACGAATTAGTCGCTCAAACAGGGCATAAAAACTGCTAATTATTGCAGCAGCGATATATTTATGAGCATTTCAATTCTAAAGTACCTAAATAATTCGTGTGCCACAGAGAGGAACCAATGTGTGCCACAAATAAAAGCAACAGAAAGCTTATCAGTATTTGAAACAGAGAAATGGCTTCATAGCCAAGTTAAGCAAATGCAAATTAGAACTTTTAATGGAAAAAAAAACGAGTTCAAAACACATGTTTGATAAACAATAATAGCTTAGGGCAATTAAAGATAAGTTCCTTGTGGAGGAGGTTACAAGAAATGGGCATCATTAAAAAAAAGATCAAATACCTAACATAAATTATGGCTAGTGAAATTTTCATTAGAAAAGCCTACTCTCATAAAAATTGTCTCTCCTAAATTCTGGATGTCATTCAAAAACAAACTGAAAGGCCCCGGCGGCCGATAATTGCGTAATTAACAATAGAAATCGCTAAAAGTCACGACAACCACAAATGAATAAGCTAAATAAATATGTACACACAAACATATATACAAAAATAAATATATAAAGCCAAGCCCCAAAGAAAATGACTAAGCTAAGCCTGAAACTTCCACTCGAGATTTACAAAAAGATATGCGCCGTTTTTTTTTTCTTTTATTGTGTGTGACATCATTTTACAGGCAATCTTTGCATTATTATGAAATTGTCAGCTTTGCGTTATGGAATTTCCTGGAACATGCTCATTTTTTCTATTAAAGTTGACCAAGAAAATTCCACGAAAAATTCCACCAAAATGTAAAGCACAAATTTCCGAGCACTTTAAGAGAAATTCGAACAATTTGAAATTAAGTTGAATTAATAGTTGAATTTGAATTTAAAATTTGCTGATTGGCGCATTAATCTAAGCAAGAAACAGCTGTCAGAGTTACACAAGACGAACGAGCCCCAAAATTCCAGGAATATTTTGCGTTTAAATTTCATTGTTATAAACAAGCCATTTTTGTTGGTAAAGAGTTCTAGGTAAAGTTCATTAAAAAAAGCACACACTATTCGACACACACACACAAATATGCACACTCATAAGGATTTGCATCAATCAAATTTGTTTGGCGGGGAAAAACCACGTCGCGTCATAGTTTAAATATTTGTAATTAATTTTTATTTTTTTGGCTTTTTAATTAAAGCACGCGTTTTGTGCGCGATTTCGGTGCGTTTGTCGTAATGACGTTTTTTGTGGAGAATTTTGAGTTTATTTGTACGCAAAATAACCTCCGCAAAAATTACGCACAACATTTTTGGTTAGCATAAGTCAAGTACGTGTGTGTGTGTGTGTGTGTGTGCTTGTGTGTGCACAGTTTATGAACTAGAAACATATTTTCATGCTCTTTGATTATTGTTTTCGTTTGGAGGGATTTATTTTTAGCAGAAAAAACAAGCCGCAAGGCTCAAATTAGAAATGCGTTTTGTTTTTCTTTGATTTATCCACGTACACAACTGGGAAAACAAGGCAGCTTTTTGCTCTGGGTCAACAGCAATTAACACAACTGGAATTTTTGAAATTTGTATTTGTGTATTTGTAAATTGTTGCTCTTTTTCGCCGATTTTAATAACACACACTTTGTTGTTTGAGAACGTTTTGGTTTTTTTTATTTTTTTTTTTATTACGGTGTTTTTATTATGTTTTTTAAATTCGATTTGCTTTCATGCGTTTCGTACGAGCTGCGCTTCAAGACTGATTCAGTTACTCAGTGCTGAGCTAACGAAGCGCTCTTGACTTGTTCACTGCTGTTAACTTGGCTCAGTGACAAGAGCCAACAACAACAGTCGACGACAACAACAACAACAACAACAAACAACGGCAGCTGTTGAGCAATGTAAAAAGAGCGCGTGCGCCGCGTTTTTATTCATATGTTGATGTTGCCTGTTTGCTTGGTGGTTGATCAAGGGGCAGTTCTTGTTGTTGTTGTTGTTGTTTTTGTTACTATAGCTACTATATACCTGTTAGTCATTTCATTGGCAGCTGAGCCAGACCCAGCGCCAAGAGTCAGGTGTTTTTATTCAACTCCGCTCTCGCTCTTCTCCTCCTCTCAGCTCGATGTCAGCTTTGTAATTGAATTCCTTTTTTGAGTTTATAGTGTTCCCAAAGTGCACATTAATTTTTTATAGGGTATGCATTTTGCAATGAACTAAATTTAAATAAAACTGCAGTGCAAATATTGAATTGTTGTCGATTATTTTTGTATTTCAGTTACAAATAAACAATATTTTGAATATTTAAAAGTTCACGTTAGCAATTCAAGTTTTAGCAATAACCACAATTAGTATTTTTAATCAGCGTTTTATACCCTATCTCCTGGTCGAGCTTAATGCATTCTAATTTGTTTAAATTAATAACTAAATAGCTTTAAAAAAAAGTTGGTAAAGCCCCAAGATAAAACTATATATTGTGTTACTTTTAGACATAATAAACAAAATAATAAAGCAAACTCTTAGTTATTTTATTATGCACGATATGGAATCAGCTGATCTTTACCTATAAATACTTTACTTATTTGTAGGCTTGTGCTTTATTTAGCAGTGTTACATTTACTGATTTGGGTATAGATCAGCCATATCAATTTGATATGAGCCACACAAAAGGTTTTGTATGTTAAAAGTCATTTTAACAAAACAAATGCTGACGCATTTAAAAAAGTTGTTGTTTGTATATTTCTGTAGCTATAAAGGAAAGACACGTAGTTGTTGTTGTTTCATTGCCTACATTTAAATTATTTAATAATACATTTTTATAAACATGTGCTTGACCTTAGCTGATAGGCGCTTAATCAGAAGCTTTTTTTTTGTTTTTGTTTATTTGCATTTCTCAGTACTGAGTAGTCTTTCCTGATATAAGTGCAGCAAATGAGAACCGTTTTCACATGCACATTGAAATGGCTTCTTTTCAGAATTCCCACACAGAGTCAGCTGGCAAATACGTTACAAAAAAAAACACTTAAAATACATTATGGCAATATCGGTGATAAGGCCACTTGGTGGCTTACCGTTCTACAAACTAAAGTCATGTTAAGTCACCTCAACTCAATGCTTGAATAATTAACCTCAAGTCAAATGATTTTGAGTAACCTGCTCAGTTCCCATGACACTGAAATGACGAGGGGAATGAAGAAGGGAAGGGCATGGAAGGGAGGAAGGAAGGAGGGAAACAACGCACGAAAGGTATTTTCCAGCTGACGACGCTGCCAATTTATGTGGTACGAGGGTTGTTTTCCCCTCATGTTGCACACCTGCAACAGTAATGCAATGTAGCATGTGCCCCTGTTGCAGGTGTACCGCCAAAAAGCAACCGCTTCTTGGCTGTTGCAACCTGTTAGAGCAGAATTTAGGCAGGATTGCATGACGCTTTAATCACTATGCATTGTCCAAGGTTTTAAAAATAAAAACCAATTACACTGAGCAAAAAAAAGGAGCAATCAAATTAAGTTCGAAGTTTCAAAACGTTTTAAATAGGTTTTTACTATGCCAAATCTTCTCGACACAAAAAGAAACAAATTGAGTTAAATTAAATTAAAAACTGAAAAACATTTATACCATCTCTGGGGGTAAACATTTGTTGCATGGTATCGGGACCACTAAACAAAATAATCCAGTCATAATAAAAAAAAAAAAAGTATGAATTAGCTAAGCCCCACCACATGACGATAAAAACTGATTAATAAATTGATTGCGTAATAGAGTATATTTTAATCGTTACAGAGTACTCGAAAAGATTCATGCAATGCATAATAAGCAGTACAAATAAGTAGGAAACACTAATAAGGCGGTCGAAGTGGAACAACAATTTATTATTATTATTTTTATCATTATTATTATTAATATTATCATTATTATTATTAATATTATCATTCTTATTAACCTTTTCATTCTTATCAATCTTTTCATTCTTATAATTCTTTCTTATCATCATTATTAGTATAATTATTATTATCAGTATTAATATTATTATTATTATTAGTACTATTACTATTAATCTTTCTGTACATTTCATATATTGGTTTTGGTAGTTCTCAAAATGACGCACTTCCAATATCAATGAAGAAGTCCATCATCGGATATCAGCTGTTTAATATATATAATATAATATGGTCTTCCCACAAACATACACACACAAAATGCATTAGTACTGAAAAAATATAACGATTCCCATAAACAATATATTACACAACGATTATTTAAAAATTTTCCCACAACTTGTGCTGTACATAATATTCTAGCAAATTATGCGTATTATTCTAAAAAAAAAAATGAAAACAAAAAACAATTAGCAACCATCTACATATAGGGATAAATTAATGTACAGTTCATCTTATTTGTTTATATATCGTACTTAATATATGAACATTTAGAAGGAATCTAACCTGAATGTTAGATTATCACACCTACACATTACAAGAAAAAAATGTTCTAAAAATCGTTTTTTATGTTGCAGAAATATATTTCCAAATAAAAGAAAAAACTTTCTAAAAAGTTGAAATTCAACTATTTTTATGAAAACAAATTTCCAAAAACCAAAGTTCAGAAAACAGTTAAATTATATACACATAAGAATGAATCAACCCTGAAATTAGACATAATTGATTTACAATTTTGGAAAAATGTAAAAAAAAAAATCCATTTTTTTTGCAAAGGTTATTTACCAATCGCAAAATGTAAGGTGATTTTCTAAGATTCATGCAGATTTGTTTTCCGAATATTGTAAATTTCAAGTCATTTTAATTATCGTTTTGGTTAGTTATCACACTAAGTAAAATCGAGCATTATCTTTGTGTACAAGTATTTACAGTGAATAATACAGTTTCTACATAGTCGATAGCATAGGGCAGGTGTCTAAGACTAATGCAAACAAATGAGTAATCAAATATTGATATCGAGATTGTTGGGAGTCGACTGCAAAGACTGAAAGGGGAGTTCAAAACAAAAACTTAATCATAAAGAAGTTAACAAAGTGTGCTCATGAAATGTTCGCATGATTAAATGTTTCAGTTTAAAGTTGACAAAGTAAGAGAATGTTTATAATATATATAAATCAATTACAAATATAACCGGTCAGTCGGCTTGATACTATATTTAATATACATATATATGTATTTATTTAAAGCTTACCGGATTTTTATCGGGGAATAGGCCACAAATAAATCGAAACGACATTATATTTTATAAAGTTTTGACTTGTTTACAGAATAAACTTTCCGGTCTTAAAGTTAATGACAATTTATTGTGACAAAATACAGCCAAAAAAGGAACTTATGGAACTTTTGAACTTGTGCTGAACTTTTTATTGAACAATTTGTTAAGTGTTGTTTGTTTTTCGCGTATTACAAAGACTCGAACCGAGAACACGGAGCGCCAACGCAAAGGTCAGCAGACGATGATGTCAAATGGCGTCCGCGAATTGTCTGAATGTGTATTGTTCCCATTAGATTGAATTAAGCGCGCTCGCCATCAACATCGACAGCAGCGTCGCCGCCGCATGACGTCACTGAGCGATTTATTTTTAGCGACCGATTTACGATTTCCTTATCGCGGAGTACGTGAAGCCGACGCTTAACTTAACGCAACGGTGGGCGGAGGCTGCATGCACGAGTAGGGCGAGGAGGAGGAGCGGAAAGGGACGGCACACGCAGAAAAAAACACCTATTGCAGAAGCGTCGCGCCGACAACTAAACCATAGCAGATAGCAGCAGCAAAGACAAAGAAAATCACATGCACCAATACCAAAGCACACAAATTCCACAAGTATGTCTTTGTGTGTGTGCGAAGCATTTTTGGGTCGCTTATCGAGGGGCACACTGCGAGAGGAAGTGGAAAGGCGGCTGGTGGAGGGTAGAAGTCAACGGCGCGATAAGCTTAGCAAGCAAGCCCTCAGTTAACAGCCAGCTAACAGCACCGTTATATTCACAGGTAAACAAAACATAAAACAGAGCAAAGCAAAAGCTTTATTGAATCACAAAATAATATAATTTTGACCAAATACAAAACACAAATAATTTTGAAGTAAAATACTTTAACAAAATGTTTGCCATTTTGAAATTTGTACTCAAAATAAGTCGAGGTAGCTTGACTACGATATAGCCGGTTAAATATATATTCTAGTTTTATTATCTAAGCTTTGATTTCAAGATTTTACACTCTCAGATGTAAGCATGCGTGGAAGTGCTCTTATTTTAGAGGCAGAAGATAGCAATGTGATCAATAAAATTTTGACTTGGATATTTTTTAGCATGTAAATTTATATTATATATCTATGAGAAGCCTTTTCCTGCAAAATTGTCGCATTTATTGTTATGGAAAATCGACATTTATCAATATTCGCGAAACGGAGACAGTCATCGCTGATGACAAACAGAAATGGCTAAATCGTCAGTTGATCTTTCATAGGAGTAAATATTCCTTATGGGGTCAGAAATTTCTACTTTTGCCTGTTACACAAATTTCCACAAAACCAATACACCCTTCTTAAATATTTTCAATTGTTTTCACAATATATTAAAATTCTGATTAAAAGAAGTTTGCAAATTATTGTATTACGTAACCAATTGCGCAATGCTTTGTTCCCAGTGCCGAGAACTTAAGAATGTAATCTCCATTGTAACCTTACAAAAATTATAATAATTTGGCAGTCCGAATTGTAATGCAATGAAGAACACATCTCTGGATCAGATCTCTTTATTAAATAACTTCCATTGGAGAAACCAGTCAAAAGACAATTTTTTTGTGTAATAATTGTACATATATCTGTATTTTATTATATTACTTTGGAAAAGAAAAATCAGATATATGCAATACTTTGTATTCTCTATGCTGGTATAAATGTTTAATTTCGTATTCCTTTGGAGTATAAAAACTGTATTAGAGTAAATAATAGCTTCCCTTCTAAATACAAACACTACTACAAAAACGATTGAAAATATTATCAAAATACGAAAACAATTTTTAAAGTGAACTTGAATATGTCTGTGACAACCACAATCTTAAAGATTGCATAGGGTTATCGTAGAGTCCAAAAAACTATGTTGAGTTAAGGTTAACATAAAATATAAGTCAATTTCATAAAAATTTCAAATGTTCTCAAAATAAGAATAGATTTTTTGCAATTGGATTGAATTTCATATCATATATATAAAGCGCTATATAAAATATAACTCACCCCAAGATCGGGTTCACTGTTAGTAGCTTCTAGTGGGCAATGTGTGGATGATGTGGATGCTGACGAGAGATTAGCCGTTGTATTTGTGGCTTTGTGAATGTTCTGGAGACTGGTCCAGGTGTCCATGGGTTGATCCGTGCAGCCAGCCAACGTCGTTGACTGGATGCTATCGATGGCATCAAACCCGAAGGATTGACGTGAACGCGGCTTCCCAAAGACTTGAGCGCTCAGTTTAGATGGAGTCGCTGCAGCTGTTCCGGCTGCTCCCGTTATTCCTGTACCCGGCTGCAGGGATCGTCGTGGCCTGCGGGGCACGCAAGCCGGATGAATAAACATGTGTGGCTCATCCAGCGAGGGGACCGTCGAGTGCAATGAGATGTCGTCCATGGAGGCGACAGCAGCCAAGACAGGCGGCTCATCATCATCATCATCCACCAATAGATTCAGAACATCATCGCAGGAGCGCGTGCCGATGAGATTTGTAGCCGGACTCTTAATCAAATTGAAGCTGGCCAGTAAATTGGGGCGACGCAGCGAGCAGGAGGTGGACGGTGACTTAGGATCAGGATCGGGCATGGCGCGCACAGTCAATCGATTATCGGGCACACCCACAATGCCCAGCGGACGCGCTGCAGCCGGCGGTGGCGGCATTGGGGCATGGCCAAGAGCGCCACCAACGGCAGCTGCTGCAGCAGCGCCAGCAAAGTCCACGACAAGAATGCGATCCGAAATGTTGGTGCAATCGTTGTTGAAGCCAATGCCCGAATCCGAATTGGAGGTGGTCGTCGAAATTTCGCTGTGATTCGAAGGTTGCGGGGAGTGAGCAGCAGCTCCAGCTACTGCTCCCGCTCCAAGTGCAGCGCCCCCCTCATAATCCTGCTGTGCCTGCGCCTGCTGACTGCGACTGGCTGGCGGCAGGATCCGCATGGTGTACATGCTCCGTATGAGATTCACGACATACTCCGAATTGTTGGGAAATTCCAGGCACAAATTGGAAATTGGATCTCGGGTGCACTGCAATCGATACTCATGGGCACGCCCCAAATGCTGGACATGATCAATCAGCTTCGTATCGATGACAAAGACATGGCAGCTATGCGAGATGCTGATGTGATTAGCATTGGATTTATTATCCTCCACCTCGTATTCCTCATCGATTTGAGTGTTGTGCACAGCGCTGGTGACAAGGCCAAAGAACCGATTCTCACTCTCCGACGAGGAGCTGACATAGTTGAGACGCGCCGAGGCATATGTGGCCAGAGTGGCGCCACTGGCACTCTGCAGCCGCAGCATGTCCGGCGTAATGCACATGAGGACAATAGTCGGTTGCCGTTTCTCCTGGCGCAGTTTGCGTATGCAGGAGCGCACCGTCTGCAGCTTGGAGCTGTGCGAAATCTGTTTGGGCATCTCAATGGTGCCAAGATAGCCAACAATTACCCGATATTCCAAAGCAGCGCTGCCCACGGCACGCACCATGGCGCTAACATTGGCCACATCCGCACATTTGGGCAATCCGGATGATGATGGCAACGGTAGTGGTGCATCCTCCAGCACCGGACGCAAAGTGGCATGATCTGCCACAGCAGCGGAAGCAGAAGCAGCAGCTACTTCCACTTCTTGTTGGATGGCCTTCTTTTGCGGCGAGTTTCGTAGCCTGTGAATCTTGGATTTGTGGTGCAGAAAACGCGGCTTATTCCGCACACCACTGCCCAGACTGGCGGCCAGCAGCTGGCCACGAGCACTGCGTTGTATGTGAAGCGTGGCATTCGCGTTTTCCTCATCCGAACTATCCGAATAATAATTCTCGGCAATCTGCATACGAATGCTGCCAAAGGAATTCCCTATCAACTGCACGACCGTCTCGTGCGGCAGCTTGGACACATTGAGCCCATTCACCGATATGAGAAAATCTCCGGCACGCAAACCTGCCTGCTCCGCGGGTGAATTGCTAATGATGCAGGATAGGCGGCATGGCTGCTGACCCGATATGGTAAACCCGAATCCATTATAGCCACGACGCACCTCCACGGTTCGTGTGCCATAATTGGGACGCTTTTTCCGACGACGCTGCTGCTGCTGTTGTTGTTGGGCGGCAGCAGCAGTTGCTGTTGTGGTTGTTGTTGTTGGTGCTGAGGCTCCGTTTGCCGTGCTCATTATGGGCAGCGGCGGATGATGATGATGCATGGCGCTTTACTGCAAGCAAACAACCATTTAATTATGGTTAAAACTAAAAACGGATGCTTAAATGCGAAACGCACCTTTTTCATTGATGGTTTTCGCGTTGTTGTCGATCTTGATGTTGGTGGCTGTGTGGAATGCGGTTTGTGCTCAATGGCCAGCAGCAGCTCTAAGTTTGTTTCTATGTACGCATGTGTGAGTGTGTCCGTGTGTTTGTATGTGTAGCACAGTGTAATAGCAGACTAACAAACGCCACAAACAACACCAATACAACAAGAACGGTAACCGACACCAACACAAAAAGGCAGCAGCAGCAGTAATCAAATGTATCTTGTTACAAGCTTCAATAGCAATCTCCTTTTTCAATTTACTATTTGCCACAACATCAAAAATTGTTGCCTTAACATATGCATATTTATATCTTGAACTAGCAACACACACACGCTCTATTTTTCTAAATAAAAACCAATTACACTTTAGGTAAAAAAATAGTTTGCGCTGCGCAAGCGTAGCCAGTTAAATACACTGTTTTATCGCAAGGAAAAACCATCGATAGTCAGACAACAGCAAGACGGCAGTACCAAGTTTTTTGATGTGGTCACACTAACAGCTGCTGTTGTTTCAGTGTTGCCTGAATTCAAAAACACAAAAACAAACAATGTCAACAAATTAACGTTTAATTAAGTGAAATTATTTAGTGAAACAAAAGGAACCGAATGTCAAGAAAGTTTTCATTTGTATTAGCGAGATTCGTTAACTCGATAAGAAATATAACTTATATTGAGTCAGACAAAATAAAAAAAATTAAAAAGCCAACTTAGCAACACTGTTAGCTGTGTATCGGTGACTGGTTACCCTAGTCACAAAACATATGGTACATTTTTTTATTAAAAGTGTATTTAGCGCGCGTCAATTGTTTTACAGATGCCATGCCCAAGTTAAATTATGTAGAATGTACTGAACAGAATTGGTTGAATTGGTGTCGCCTATGCGCCAACGACGATGCCACAATCGATGTACGCCAGAAGGACGCTTATATGCGTATTATAAGCAAATGTTTTGATATTGAAGTAAGCCGAAGGCAACTAATAAAAATAAATTGTGTTAACAACTTTACAACTTTAGATTGGACTCGAAGAGCCCGAATTGGGCGCGATGCTGTGTAAGGATTGTTATAGCTTTGTGGACGAACTACTCAATTTTGTTGAGAATGTGAATAAGGTACAGCCAATATTCGAGCTGCTGCGTCACACGGAGTCCAATGAGCAGGTGGATGTACTTGCTCTGCGCTATGAATATGGACTACAGAATCGTAGCTACAAAATAGATACACTTGGATTTCGTGGGCAGAGCGAAGAGCGTGGGAATCAAAGATTTCTTCAAGAAGATAGCTCTGATAGCGACCATCTAGATGAGGCAGGACTATCAGTAGTTCCAATGCCGGCTAAAATAAGACGTGGACGACCAAGGGGCACCCAGAATAGGCTACTCAAAGAGAGCATGGAATCAAATGAGTCGTTTGAAATTCAAGCCGATTCGTGTCATCCTTTGAAGGAAGAGAGCGTTTGTTTTAAGGAGGCCTTTTGGGAGGATGATGAGAGAAAACATGGTCATTCCAAACGGTCTGTTAAAAAAGAAATCTTAAATGCAAGTGAAGAATCCCTAGATGAGTTGGAAATATCTTTGAGTTCAATAGTGGAACCGGCCGAGTACTCGGTTGAAGTCCAGCCAGATACCATAAAAAGGAAACGTGGTCGTCCGCGTTGTAAAAATGTGGCACTATCGAGACTGCTGCTCGCGTCCCCGGAACCAGACACAATAAAGACAAAAAATGGCAATGGTAATAGGAGACACACTTGTGGCATTTGCCAAAAGCAGCTAATGTCGCTTATCGGCCTGAAATATCACATAGATCGCGTTCACATGGATAAAAAGCACTTCATCTGCGACTGCTGTGGCAAGCGTGTAAAAACCGCCTCAGAGCTCAAGGAGCACAAGCTGGTCCACACCGAGGATCGACCATTTGTTTGTGACATTTGCAATGCGGCATTCAAAAACAAAAAAAGACTCAGTGTGAGTTTTAGACGATTACTTAAAATACCAATTAAAACTTCTGAGTGATTTAACTGAAATAAACTTTATTTTTCTTCAATATGCAGATCCATAGTCAGACCCACGGCGAGCCCAGCTATGAGTGTGAAATTTGTGGAAAGAAGCTTCAGACGCGAGCAATTTGGAATAAGCACAAAGTTGTCCATACAAATGAGCGGAGATTTGAGTGCACAATTTGTGGTACGGCAATTAAAAATTCGACAGCGCTGAAGATTCATCTGCTGAGTCACACAGGATTAAGGCCGTACACATGTAAATTCTGCGGCAAGGATTTTGCATGCGGTGCCAATTGCAGGGAACACAAGAAACGAAAACATCCCGTGGAATATGCCAAAGATGATGACAAATCGTGTCGCAAATCAAATGTTCCCACCTTGGATGAGTTGCGTGCCTTGTAAGTGTTCACGTTCTCATATATTACTCAGTGTAATCCATAAATGATTTTTATTGCAGAGCTGCTGGCATGGAGAAGGGTGAACGACTGCGAAAGCCCCGAGCTATGAAGTTGAATAAATAAAACGCATCCGTGCAGTTTAAATCAGTTAAATACTTTGTATTTTCAATTTAAAACCGCTTTGCACATAAAAAAAAATACCGACATAATACAATTTGGTATTTTCAAAATGTGGTCACTCTTATTAGTGGTGTTTACCTTTTTGCTCGTAACGAAAACAAATTGCTTGGAAGCATTTTGGGTAAATTTTAACTGCCATCGAGAAGATGGCGGAACGCGAGGAGGAAGCAATTGGCATTAGCCACTGGCTCAATTGGTGTCGTCTGTGCGGCAGCAAGGACGACATCAGTGGCAACGTTAAGATCTACACCAATGAGAAGGAAACGACGTGGAATAGTGTTCTGGTGCTGGCCATTCGTAAATATTTTGATGTGCATGTAAGCTGTAATTGGATATTATATTGAATAGTTTGAATACCCAACACTCATTCAATTAGATGCAAGTGGAGGACGAACTGGGCGGCGTGCTGTGCAAGGAGTGCTATACGCTAATCAGCGAGCTAATCGACTTTGCCGAACACGTCACAAAAGTTCAGGCAATCTTTGAAGTATTGCGCCGTTCGGAGCCAAATAATCAACTGGATATGGAGGCACTTCGACTGCAATATGGACTGCGTGAGGGCAACTGGACGCACATCATCAAGCCAGTGCCAGAAATAGAAAATAATAATGCCAGCAAGCTAGAAAAAGACATGACGGAGGAAGAAAAGGAGGAGGATGTGTCTAAACAGGAAGGAAGTGTTAATCACTTGCCAATTGAAGAGATACTAGTTGCCAGCTGGGATGCGAAAGAGGATGCACAGGAAAGGAGAAATCCTAAAAGATTGTCAACAGATGGCAGGCATACAAACCTACAATGCAAAGAGGATGAGGACGAGCCGAATATTGAGGTTAATAAATTGAGTGTAGACGTTGACTTGGAATTCATGCCAGCTACGCTGAATGCAGAACTGGAAGATTCACTTGATTGTGCATCCCGCGACGAGGATACTGAATCCGAGTGCAATACGCCCGATATGCTGAGAACTAAACGCAGCACGATGGAATGCAGGTGGTGCGGTAAATTGTATCACAATCGTGCCTCGTATCTGAAGCACTTGAGACTCGTCTGCCGTAAAACGGAACAGCGACCCAAACTGGATAAGAATACATTTTGTGAGCTGTGCAACAAGACGCTGTCGTCCGCCGCGGCACTGAAGTTGCACAGGGAGGGCATGCACGAGAATGCCAAGCCCTTTGTGTGTGATCATTGTGGCAAGCAGCTGAAGACCAAAACCGCCCTCAACGAGCACAAGCTTGTCCATACGGAGGATCGCCCGTTTAACTGTACGATATGCAAGGCCGGCTTCAAGAATCGTGCTCGCCTCAAGGTACACTATCAGATTCATGAGGAGCCCAGCTATGTGTGCAACATTTGTGGTAAGAAGCTGCAGACACAGCGAACATGGAACATGCACAAACTGGTACACAGTGAGGAGCGCAAATTCAAGTGTGATGTCTGCTGTGCCCTCTTCAAGCGCTCCAAAACCCTGAAGACCCACCTGCTTAGCCACACGGGATTGCGTCCGTACATCTGCAATTATTGCGGACAAACATTCGCTTGCAATGCGAATTGCCGGGCGCACAAGCTGAAAAAGCATTCGCAGGAACTGAAAAAGGAGGAGGGAGCGGGCTTATCATCTCGGTTAAGTGTACCCACGTTAAATGAGCTGCGCGTCATGTGAGTATATTCGGTAAATATGTTCAAAAATGGAAAATCTATCAATAAAAGATTTTACTTTTGTAGGTCACAAAAAATACCCAAGGTGAAAGAGGAGACTAATAACTAATAATGCTCGTTTTAAAAATAACAGTCTAAGTTTTAGCAATAAGATAATTAAGAAAAGCTATCTGTCAATGTTATCCGCCCGGCGCCTACTTTATGTTTATTTAATTAAAATTAAACTAAGAGTTCACCATAAAATTCCTTTTATTTGTATTTCGATAGCCAAAATGTTAATCGATAACTACTTTCACTTGTAAAAAAACCACAATGTTATCGATAGGATAAGTCAGACTATCGATAGCCTAAATACAAAGTAAATTGTTATTAGGATGACAGACTATCGATAGCCAAAACACAACAAAGTAAATTGTTATTTTATTGCTTCACTTACATTTATTGCAAATAATAACAATGACGGGCAGCGAGGCAGTTGCAAGTGCTGGAAAAGGGATAGGCTCTACGCAGAGCAGAGAAACAACTGTTTGGCACCAGTGGTGCCGCCTGTGCGCCAAAGAGCATCCGGATAACTTAAATGTGTATTTCCGAGATGGCAATCAGACATGGACGAGCGTTCTGGCCGTGGCTATTGGTAAATACTTTTGGGTTAATGTAAGTAAGCAATTAATATAAAATCCAGCATTATTGTGCAGCATTCACAACTCATTCACTCAATCGTTAAAACTTACAGATTAAAATGGAGGACGAGCTCAGCAATGTGCTGTGTAAGGAGTGCTATACTCTGGTTGAAGATCTCATCGAGTTTTCGGAACGAGTCAATCGAGTTCAAACGCTTTTCAGCCGACTACAGCAGGTTGGCAATAAGGCCACCTTAGACTATAATGAATTGAGAAAGGATTGCGGATTGCAAGCGGATGAGTGGAAGCACTTTGCCGCGAAGGATGCAACGCATGCTGATAAAACAGATGCAAATACAGTCGATTATATTATGGAGTCGATCGATGAAGATGCTGAAACTGAACTAATGACTGATATCGAAGAGAATCCGTTGGAGGATAATGAAGAGAACACATACGAGTCATATGTGGACCAGGAAGACGAAGAGCAGGTAACACAAGAGACGGCAGCAGCACCATACGTTGAACAAGATGAATACACAAACCAGGAGGAGGAGCAAGAAATACCCAAGTCAACAATGACAACGGACGAGGATGTTGAAAAGATCACAGAGGCTCATCTAGCGGAAAATGAGGACGATTCAATGGATGGCCCATACAAGTGCACATCGTGCAATCGTAGCTACAAACTGCCCATGGCTTTTAAGCGGCATATGGCTGTCGTCCATGGCTTAGCTGCCACAGATAAAGATAAATTGGAATGCAAACGCTGCCACATGTTGTTTGCAACCGAAATTCAGTTGACTGCCCACTTTCGCAGCCACTTGCCGTCCAAGGACAAAACGGAGAATACTTGCACCTACTGCCCGAAACAGTTCACCACAGCTGGAGCGCTGAAGCGGCACATAATGTGCATCCATGAGAATGTGAAGCCGTACATATGCGACTGCTGTGGCAAAGGCATGAAGACCATTACGGCCCTCAACGAGCACAAACTGGTGCACACGGATGAGTGTCCCTTCGAGTGCACCGTTTGCCATCGTCGCTTCAAGAACAAGGCCAGGCTAAAGGTGAGTCAGCCGTTGACTCGCTCCTCATTTGTACCTGCTGCTAATTGAATTCTTTACAGATACACTCGGATACTCACACGAATGACAGCTACGAGTGTAATATATGTGGCTTGAAGCTGAATACACGTCGTACTCTCAACATGCACCAATTGGTGCACACGGATGCCAAGCAGTACAAGTGTGATGTGTGTGGCGCCGCCTTTAAGCGTGGCAAAACGTTGAAGGCACATCTGATCCTACATACCGGCATACGTCCGTATAAATGCAATTTTTGTGGACGCGACTTTTCGAATGGCTCCAATTGTCGCATGCACAAGCGCAAGACACATCCCAAAGAGCTGGCGGAGGAGGAGGCGCGTGGCGTTATGCGTTCTACACTGCTGCCCATGATCACAGAACTGACTGAAGCGTACGATTATTTAATTATAAAAAAAAAACCAAGTATTTAATTAAAACATTTATTTTCATCAGTTCGAAACGTGTGAAAAAACCAGCTAAACCAGGCACATCGTTAATGCATGTTAGGGTAACTGAGGAGATCACAGATCACAATTCAACAGCTGCCAAGATGTCCGAAGATGAGCTCGACGAGGAGGAGGAGGAGGAGGACGAAGCGGATAATGCAGTGCTTTACGAGATCGTAGAGGAGTGCACATAAAAAAAATAAGTGCTGCAATAAATTTGTCTAGCATTTTCACATTTCCATATATACAATAGAGTTTATTCACAAAATTTAGCTTAATTACTAAAATATGAAAATTGTAGAAAATTTTCCTGGGTGGTTGTACTGATCCTAAATGCTTAATATGCTGCCCAAATAGCAATTGGCGTTCGAGCACACACGCACACACACACATGAGACACAAAGTTGGGCAAATAAGCCGACATCAAATAATATAAATCACAAGATAATTAACGAATTTCGCAACAATAAATAACAAAGATTTTGTGGTCGACAAATAACAAACAAAATAAAAATACACAAAAAAATATGTTTGGCAAGTGTCACAATCAGAACTGCCAATAATAAAAATAATCTGGCAAAAGTTTAATGATTGTGAATAGCCTTTGAGTGAATAAAAGTGGCAAAACTTTGGAATGTATATAGAAAACTTAAGAGCTGTGCTTCGACGTCATTTGACGCTTTCAGCATATCCTCAGTAAAGATCACATATCGGGATACAATACGACAAATACAAATACAATTAGAAATACACATATAGCTAAAATGTAAAAATTAAAATTGGGGCACATTACACTTACAACTGAATCTTAAATCTAGGCAAATTGAGCATATTGTACAATTGCAATTTACAAATTTCACTACAAAATGTATATATATATAAAGAAGAACATTAAACATTAAAACATGTGCCTAGTTTGAGATTGGCTTAGCTATCTAAAGCAGCATAAGCGCGCCCCGAGTATATGGCTAAGAGCACAACAGCACTGAGTATGGCCAACGAGAGACGCTGCGGTAATCCAGCGCCACACGCGAGATCATCGCGCGGATATTTATTGAGTGGATCGGGCTCCTCGCCCGGCCGGCATTGTTTGCCCTGTGCGGCAAAATGGGAGCCGCACACTTCATGGCAAGGCGGACACATAATGGCGCCCTTGTGCAGCCAATCATTCGATGCTATGCGTATGGACAGCTTCTGGCCAGGAAATGAGCATTTGTAGCTATAGTTGCCTACGAGAATGTGCAGGCGACCATCGAAGCAGCTGTATTTGTAACAGCCACTGCCCCAATGCTGCCATTCACGTGTCTGGTGGCAGGAGCGCTCCTCCCACATCGATTCACTGTGATCGAAACACTTCGAGCCATGTCCATAGCTCTCCAGTGCAAAATTCTTTTCGGGCTCTACAATAGATATAAAACTGATGAATTCAACAGCAGCAAAACTTATTATTTATAGATCTTTCACATACTTGGATTATTCTCGACGAAACGGCAATGGGAGCCGCGCACAATGATGTTCTTGCTGCGCCACGTGAACTCCTGGATGTAGGGACAATGATCCGCTAACGAAACGGAGCCACCATAATAGCCCTCATCGCCGGACTTGATGTTCTTGAGCGCATCAAAGTTCTGATAGGATTTGGGCAATTCGTATTCATGCTTAACCAGATTGCAGAGCGCAACCGAGTTGCGATCGTCCGTGCATTCCGTTTGCAGAGGATCCTGTTTCACCTTCGAGCAGAACGGATGTATGGAGCGACCTCTGTGTAAGAGATTTGGATTTGATTAGGATTAAGTGAAGTTAAATCTAATGAAAGCGTTGCGCACCTGTCATGATTCATTTGTATCCAATCCTTGCAGCTGCGCATGGCAAACATACAGCCCAGTCCCTTGCCCCAGGTGAGTGGCGTTGCCATCGAATAGTTCGCACTATACCAGCCTGAATCCTCCATTAGGGCGAGTGTTATGCGCGAAAAGACGGGCGATTGTGTGTGCGTGCCCGTCATCGCCTCATTCTCGAGTATACGTTTCTCCCAGTGCGTCAGGGCTGTGCCTTCGCCACCCTGATCCTCCAGTTCGGCGCCCTCCAACTTGTCGCAGTCGAAATGTGAACGCACCTCGGCCACCACACGGGGCGTGACCAGCATGTCGACCACCTTCTTCACATGACCACCGCGCACAGCCCAATTGGAGCGCTCCACTTTGCGTATGGTCTCATTGCTCCACTGATGTATCTGCAATCTGAGCAAGAGAAAGTTAATGGAGAATCTCCTCTTTAATCAATTAGCATTGCTTACTTTTCATTTAAATAGGGTTTGCCCGTATCGGATTTGCGTGGCGTGCGCGGTTTTCCATCATCGTCCCGAAAGAAGGCATACAAACTGACGGAGAATCCCAGAGCGTGTAGGATCTCATGCTTAACGGTGGATATCAGCGTCTGTAGCTCTTGCGGCTTGATGCTTATGCTATCGGGACAGAGATTGGCATGCCCGGCGATTGGACGATCGAGCAGCGCCTCCTGCTGACAGTGGGCCGCATAGGCAACGGTCAGACCCTTGTAGCAGCGTGGCGTTTGGCGTGCCGATACATAGAAGATGAAGTCCGCATTCTCAATGCCATCGCCGGGCTTTGTCGTGTTGTCAATCCGGCAATTTTGTCCAGTGCTGTTGCACACCCGACACACCTGGCCACCAATGAAAAGTTAAGAGTTATTAATCAATAAAATATATATGAAAATTTATTTCTATAATTTAACATTCAATCTTATAAACTTAGTTAAAATACAGTTCACAAGCCATTAATACAAAAATTAAATACATAAATAAGAATAAATAAAATATGAGAGAGCTATAAAACTATAAATAAGATAATGTAAATCTTTATATCTGTTACAAATTCAGCTTTCAGAGTGTTCCCTGGGCGTCAATAAAATTTCTAAAAACAAAATTTGGTGTGTCTGATGTATTTTACTAAATGATGCAAGGAATCAAAGGGAATGTGAAAGAACTTATTTAATGAAACAGCAAAAAAAAAAAAATAAAATTTACTTTAGAAAACATCATTATAATATTATAAATTTGACTTTATCATGAAGGAAATGAAAATATAAAGGAAAATAATTTTCTGGGCCTTTGTTTGAGGTTGTAAATAATCAAATTTCATCTATGCATCAAAGCCAAGTTGCATGCCTGTTAATTGACGACTAGGTACAATTTGTATAATTTGAATTTTGTGTTTGAATATTCAAGGAAAAGGCCGCATTTCTATCAAGCAACAAAGCTTTCGACGAAATGCTCGAAATAAAGTTGGCAAATCCAACTGATGCTTTTGACACTGAGAGATAAGCTGCTGCCAAAAATGTCTCAAATTTTATTTGAAATATACATATATAAGTATGTATGTACGTACGTATGTATGTATTTGATATGTACTTACATCTAAGTGGCCATTTGGCACCTGAACCTCGCCGCACATTGTCGTCGCCTTGCAGTGGTCGATGCAGTGGGTGTGTCCATTCTTCACATACACCTGAGTGCTGTCACATTTGCTGCGGGCAATATTAAATAAATCCCTGTTTAGAGGAGGACATTTGATTCTCATGGCCATTACTCACCGATTAAGGCGAATGACGCCCTTGGTTTCTCGCACCATCAGCGCCTGTTCCCAGAATTGCACCGCTTCCGGCAGCACTGTGTCCTGTCAAAGGAAATTTGAGTGTAAAATGCGACAACATTTTTTAGACTAGTTTGCTCGCTTTACTTACATTTATTAAATTGAATTTCTCTTCCTCTAATCTGCAAACAATAACAAAAATAATGACATAGTAAAGTTAAAATTAATTTGAGCTGCCAAAGGTCCTTGAAATTTGATTAAGCATTTAAGTAGCAGAATAAAGGACCTCTTTTTAGCAAAATCACCTCTCTTTTTGCATCACTGCTGCAACATTTTAACGTCTATCAAAAAATAATTTTCATACCTTCAACAATATTTTGCTTTTGTGTTTGAGAGTTTTTTCTTCGAACTTCAATAGAAAATTTATTGCTCTTGTTAAATATTTAACTCATACTCATTACGAGCAGTGATTTATTTACAGAAATTGTGTAAAAACTTTTGTCGACTGAAATTTATTATTTCATACTTGTGCATAATATTAATAACAAAACTAGACCAACTCGAGTCAACTTAAATTAACTGAAAATGTATTTTCTTAATTATACCTTTTGTATTGTGAACACAAAAAACTATTAATTAATATTTACGACAGTTCATAAATCAATAAAATGCACTTGACATGAGACAACGTACTTTTTATAGTTAAAAAAAAAAATAACAACGAACAATGAAAGTTAACGAAGAATATTATATAAATACTGAATTTATTAACTTTTTACAAAGTCCAATATACATAGAAAACAATTTAATTGTTGCATAGTGTTATTTTAAGCCAGGACTAGCCAATTATATGCATTTTACAGCAGTAACAAAACAAAAGTCAATGTACTTTATTAAATCGTATAATAAGAATGCTTCTTTGTTTAAAAAAAATAAACAATTTTGCAGTACGGAAGTTGTGCATTTAATTGTCGAATTGATTAAATTAAATTGAACGAGTTTGTTATGAATCGTTTGGATTCCATAATAATATTGTGCTAATTAAATGTGGCATGTTGAATTAAAGCTTGTGCAAGCAAAACGAATGCCAAGTCGAATATACTCAGTTTTCATACTGTTTATATATTGTTTTTTTTTTTGTCCAGTAAGGTAAGGTTACCAATTCCTGGAATTGACCTTGTGCCTCGCCATTGATAATGAACGCCGACAGCATTGTTTGTGTGCTGTCCATTTAGCTACTCAGCGGTGTATTTATTCGATGGCTTAGTCATTTTGAATCATAGGCAAGTTAAAGTGTTTCACAATCGAAGCTAACCTTAAAGAGAGACGCCGCAGCGTTAATTTCGAACAAATTGAACGCCGTGCAGCAAAGCCAATTTTGGCTTCAGCTCTTACCCAATTGGGCTAACGGTTTGTCGACACTTTATCTTGACATTCGGCCAAGTCAAATGGTAAAAACGTTAGCCAGTTTGTGCATGGCCATTAAAGCGCAATCACTGGCAATTTTGTATACCCTGCACTCATTTAAAATGTATGAGAAATTGTGGCTCATGAAGTACAAATAAATTGTCTGTAAGCAATTGATTTTGAAATCGAGAAAGCTCTATATATATATATTTATATGTTTTTAATATTACAGAAGGTACATTTGGAAACTGAAGAAACCAACTGTAGAAATTTAATGATTGTATTTAAAATATATTTATATTTAGAGACTGATTAAAAAGTCTTTAATTTTAAATGTTGACAACTGTTAAGCTGTAAACTAACTCTCTCTGCAGAGCGAGTCATCAGTCTGGCAACACTAAGCGATCCATGCTAACGCTCTCGAACTGCCTGCTATGAAATCCTTTACAGCATTGCCATCCCTTTTACATATTTATTTACTTGAAATACTATTCCAAGTCTTCTTGCCTCTTTTCACCTATCTGTAATAAGCAATAAGTGCTCTCTAACTGTCTGCTATGAAATACTGTAAAGCATCGCAATTTCTTTTACACGTAGAGAAATGCAATATTCTTCTCTAATTTGTCGTGTATCTTTAGCATGTACATAGTTCTGTTTAAAGAGTATTATTATATAGTATTATAGCAAGAAGGCCTTCTAATTTGAATTTGATTTTAGTTTCTGGGCAGCAGCTGCAAATATTTGTTGGCCATGGCTGGGCTCACCTGTAGACGGACTCATCGTAGACGAGGAGAATGCGAAGCGGCTGGTCGGCGACTACGCTGCGTCGACGTACTCTGTGCTTCGTTGGCTCCCCGCCGTCGGCGTCATCGTTACCATCATAATCATCGTGGGCTGCCAGTTGAATGCGTACGCCATGCACCACCTACGAGAGAGAAAGAGACCGTATTAAGAAAGAGAAACAGTTAGAGAGAGTGATATACAAAAGAAGAAGAAAATTTATTATTTTTTGTCTACTAATTTCTAGTTAGTGTTTTTATTTTTGGTTTGTTGTTGATTAAATGAAAGCGAAATAGTTGCCAACAATTAGATGACGACATGACACAAAAGGCCACACAATAGGCGGCTCCAATTGTCTGTTTTTGGCCAAATTGCACTGAAATTAATTTTAAATTGCTCGCCAAAGTGGCCAAAATACCAAACGATTGAGACATCATCAAAATGTCAATTATTTGGATCTATTCACTGAATTGGGTTTATTATTTGTGGCCTTTGTTTCTGTATCTGTTTTTTATTTTGTATGTTTGGTTCGCTCCCATTGTGCAACGTGTGCCAAATTAGAGCCTGTTGAATATGCAAGCCGATCACAACTCAAGGTATATATATATATATATATATATATATTTTGATTGGTTCATCTATTACCCATTATCTATCATAATTATGGTTGGCAACACAAAAAAACGCCCAACGCTGTAAAAAAAAAACTTATTTATTGAGATGCGCTTGACTGAGAGTAAAACAACAAAAGATACATGATATATGTAATTATGATAGATACATATATACAACATTTATGTATATATTGATAACCGGTCCATGCTTAGCTTGGAAAATTGAATGCTAATTTGCTTTCAACCTCGAGAAAAACGAAAGTGAAATGAAGCTAGTTAGTTATTTGCATATGTTATAAAATTAAGATTATTTAAATTTAGACAAAGGAAATCGCAATACTTTTTCTCAATGAGTTCCAGCTTACGATCTGTTAACAACAATTTGCAAATGCTTTGGGTTGGTCGTGAGAACTGATGAATAGATCTGAACTCGTAATTGCTGCTGAATGGCAATTTCAGACACCTGCGCTTTATTATAAAGAACTAAAGAAGAAAAAACAACAACTATAGAACTTTATAGAGGAATATATAAACATGTATTTATATATCTGAGTATCTGTGTACGTTGATTTAACTACAACAATAGCAGCAATTTATCTATATTTGTCTATTTAGCATGAAAAGAAAAGAAAATCAAAACAAGATAGAATATTTATCTTTTGGAATATCGATAACTAAATACCCTAGCATATATATAATACAAGTAGATATATGTATATGTAGATATATACTACTCGTGGAAGACTTAATCTTGAAAGATTATTAATAACTTGTAACTGACGTTGTTTGAAAAAAACATCGCCTTACATTTTGGGAAGCCGCACTTTTTTTTTTTAAATAAATTCTAAGAAAACGAAAAAGTAATCTTTAAATGTTCCCACACAAAAATCATATACCCTCAGCTAGAATTTAACAATAAGAACTCGTTGATTCTGTGGCATAAGCAGGCTGAGGCGTAGTTAGAAAATTGATTGAGAAAGGGGTAGTTATTTATATGGGGTAGTGTTTTTTACTTGCTGATGCTGTCCTCTTCTATTGCGAGAACCCCTCGGTTTGGATACTATGCAACTGTCGAACCAATGGAAACCATTAAGATAACAACAAGTAAACATCTTTCGTTCCGCTGAGTTCGTGACGACCCTCAGCCGTGATCAGCACTTTGTATGATCTTCAAACCGTTGCCCCTGCCCTCTGTCCCGTGGCGCGCCCCTTGCATTTGTCTGACATATAAAACTGCGTCTCATTTCTGGCTTGTGTGCAAATTGTTTGTTTAACAGCAAAAAAAAAATGAATAAATGAAAAACCGCAAAAAATGCAATGCATCTGTGAACCGTTCACCAACCAGGTGAAAGATGAACCGCAGCACCTGACTCAACGCACAAAGAGCTGCAACATGAGGCAAGTTTTTCCTTTTATAGCGCCAGTTGCTGACTGTCTGAATGTTGCAATTATGTGCAACGAGCAGGTAATTGCAATTCATCGAATAACTCGAAATTCACCTTTTGTTAAAATCTATTGTCAATAATTTTGTCTTCGATGAACAAGAAAAGTACATAATAATATAATATTTGCTATGACTATCTTAATTTTATTTTATATTTTAAAATTTATATAACTGTGACAAGTGGTATTATTCAACGTCTTTACAAGAACAACTCCTTTATCCACATTTAATATTGAAAATAAATCAAATTATATTTTTTTACATATCCACACATCATTTTTAAATAAATCAATAACTTGGAGTAGAATTCCGCTATATTTAAATAAATCAAACGCAATAACTATGAATATTTTTCTTTCCTTTCTTCTGGAAAATAAGCACTCACATTTTTTCATAAACTTCTACACATTTTCAGTTTTTATAGCTTACCAAATTAATATTATTTATTTTGCCTAGAACATTTATCCTCCCTGGCTAACAACCGCCATAACCTATCCTAACCATAAGTACTCAACCTAATTACCCAGAGATCTTTAATTTGTGAACTTGTCCTTAAATGTTTCACTTACTAACTTGTACAAATGCAAAATAAATTAAGATGAATTAAATGTAAATTAGATAAAAGAAAAGCAAAATTCAAAGCGATCTTTGTTAGTTTTTGCTGATTATGGAATTAGTGCAATAGATGCCGCCACACTTTCTAAGCAGAGAAAATTATGCTTATTCAATCTCCGATAAGACGTAATGCTCAAGCAGTCAGCTAACACATATACAAACATTAATTAGACTGACTGATCTAACAAATTTTCGCTTGTTGCGGTGTGGTGTGCTACATTCGAGCGTGTCCAGTGTTGAGACGCGACTCACGTTTAAAAGAGAAATGTGCCGTTTGCTACAGTTGGTTAACTCCCAAGTCTGCAAGTCTAGTTACACATTTACACGCTTAAATCCCGTCTTAACAAATACAAAAAAAAAACCACCAATGGCACACATAAATTGGCGCACGCACGCATGCTTCGCACGGACTGACGATGGACGAACACCCAATAACAGTTGCTGTTGTTGCGCATGCTAATTTGAGCAAGTTGATCCATCGATCAGCAGGCGGCGGGCGTCAGCTGCCGTTATGTGTTGAGTAATAATTATTTACTACGCGCATTCAATCTGTCAATCGTTCATTCAAGTCAAGCATGACAACATTTTGGCGTCACCCACTCCCTCTTTCTCCATCTCCTTTATTACGCTCTTCCGTAGTTTTCTTGTCACCTGCCGTTCGCCGGTCAGATCAATAGAGGTTTTCAAGCTTGGGTGAATTCGCTGCTGAGAGTGCTTTCACTTTAGCTCTTTTACGAGAGACTTTTTCTTGTTGTTTCCTTTTCTGTATGTTTTATGTCTTAAGGCGTTCATTGCATTACTAAGTAGTTCGGTATTTATTACTTTACGGCATATTTGCTTCTCTCGCGCACAATTTAGCTGTTACCTCAGCAGTGTGAGCGCAACGGACATGTTACTTCATAAAAAACTTGAATACACCACTCACACAAAAGTACATTAATAAGCACAAAATAGCAAGTAGAGCCACAACACATGCGACAATTCATTCTATGTAAATTTTCTCATAATACGGGGCAATCTTTCCAATTTGTGTCACTAACTGGTGTAAATTGGACGACATCGTACAACAGCAAGGGATTATTGAACCACGCATGTATGTGTATATACAAATATAGTGGTGATTGAAATAATAGCATCACTCCAAGAGGAAAATATAGCATAAGCCCCCATAACGTTTTGTTAAGTTTAAATTTGTCAGTATAAGAACTTATAAATACAGTTTTAATAGGAAGGCGACACTCAAAAAAAATATTTTAAAAAAAAACATATAAAGTGTATATAATAAATATAATTTATTCACCATTTTTTTCATTTTTCTCTTCTCTTGAGAGAAAAACAAATTTTTTTTTTTAGATTTTCGGATTCTTTATAAAAAGTTATTAATGCTTCCGATTGTCTTTTCAATTTATATATATTTTATATACTACAATTACAACACCAAACAACATATTAAATATCAACATTTAAAAATATTGTAAATACATAAAAAAAAATGTAGTGGTGCTATTATTATTTTCACAACTGTATGTATATGTGTAAGCATGTACATAACACTTACATGGCGTCAGATTCGCCAAACGGCACGTTGCCTTACATCATTGACTGACACTGACTGTAATTGAGAACCAAATGAAAACTGCAAATTCAATATTATGCTCACTGAAAATTAATTTGCAAACAGGAATTGATATTTTTGTGGAGGGAGACAGGGTAGGCCCTTTCATAATAACAAACGCGGTCGGGGGAGAGACGCCAATGGAACGACGAACTTTGCTCAAGGCCATGAGACAAGAAACGAAACTCGTCGCGGACTGGGCCAACCCATTCGCTGTGCATCATTCATCGTGTGCCAATTGTCAATTTAGCAACTTGTTGCGTTGTAACAAATACATGCATAAATAAAACGCCAATTCATAATATTTTAGCCTGTGTGTGTGTTTCCAAATTAGCCTCGAGCCATGTAGTATAATAATCAACCAACAAACTTGTTTTGGCACACGCAGCAACAGCAGCAGCATCAGCTGGAGATAAGTTGAACCGTTTTTTTTTTCATTTTTTATCTCTTGCACTTGATAATACTGCCTATGAATGAACACATTTGTGTGAGTGTACACGTATACATCAACACATACATTCATCTCAATTTATAATTCAACTACAGTTACATTTACAATTGCAACTGTCTTTCTCTCTCACTTTCAAGTCGTCACATGAAGCTCTATCTTTGCAAGTTATGCATTTAAGGCTTGAATAAGCAAACATATATACACATACACACACACAAACACAATCACATTTAGCAAATTTATGGGAATAAATATGCATTTTATTGATAATTTGTATTGACCTAAAGATCTCTTAACTGGCATATTATACGGCGTTAAGTTGAATGTGCCGCATTTGAAATTGGTACAGACGAAAGTAGATTATTGGGTTTGTGTCGTCCACGCCAGCCTGTTCGTCTGTACGTCCTTCCGTCTGTGTAAGGCCGTAACCTTTTTCGACACCCTGGTAGCCTTAATTATAAATTTGTCCATGCTCTCGTCACCCACTTCAGAGCAGGAAAATCGCTCAAGTTTATAAGTGCGAATCGATAAGAGCATAAAACTCTAGCAATTGTTGATGCTAGAATGAACAAATTCCGGTGTTGATTTGCTAAATACGTCGCATAATCCTCTCCGAATATTGATAAAAATAAAATTTATTAAATAGCCTAGTTAGGCCTGTTTCCATTCCCAAAAGTTCAGCTTATATATTTAATTTATTTGTGTACATGATTATAAAATCATATAAATATGTCTGTGCTTAATTGTCTGTTTGTTTGTTTTGCCTTTATAAGAAACTAGTTTTCTGCTTGTATTTTCTGTCTACAAATTATAGAAAATAATGTAGTCACATTCAATGACTTTCATCTAAAATTAATGTATTTTTTTCATTAAATTTATATTCAATTTCTTCTAAGCACTTTTAAGTAACAATAATATGCAATGAGCCATGTGCAATTTATCCATATTCCCTAAAATTATAAATCTTAGAAACTAAAACAAAACTTTATTTACAATCTGGGGAAATCTGAATTTAATAAAGACCACACCACTGTACTTCCATATATAAATCTATGTAGTGTTAATAAGGAATTTGTAAGCTTTCAAGTGCCTATATATTTCCATAAACGTTGCATTTCAATGTATTCCAAATATATTCAATTTCATGCGCAACCTTTGCACAACTTACAAAATATTGCATTGAGGTCATGAAGCACGCTTTTAATTATACAACTTGTTGTTTGATATATGATAATAGTTTTCAAAATTTGTAATTTTATGTTTTCTTAATGATTTTAAACTTAAGCAATACCATAAAATGACTAATTAATTACGATTGAATTAAATAATTGTTGAAACTGGAAACAATAATCACTTTAGCCCTAACTGAGACTTAAACTTGGTATTCAAGGTATTTATTTGTATATCGTCATCAACATCATTGTCGTAATCCTTATTATTGTCTTAGTGTTCAGACTTTTTCTTTGAGATACAGTGACTGATGACTTAAATTGTCCAGTTCTCAATTTCAATTTATTTAAGTCAAATTAAAACTGGCCAGCGTTCACCGCTCGAGGGGCTTAGACTGGACGGACTGCACTGTGGGATTGAGGAACTGGTGCCACTCACCACATACCTATATAAGTACATTTATATATATATACATTAGCTTCAACTCTCGGTTGCCCTCGCATTCATTTTCCACAATTTACAATTTACATACTCGTTAAAATCCGAGCAATCTCCGGCAAAAGTCAGGATCCGGGCGTGAATTGTGCAGGCGGCGGAAGCATTGCTGGGCTATCGCCGGAATGATTGCATTTTGTTCAGTTCAGTACAAGTTACAAATAATTAAAATAATTACACGCGGATTAAGTTCAAGTTATTCACAAGAAATGAATAATATATATTGGTTGCCTAGCAAATACCCTGCATTTATAATCTAAAACTTCTACTAAGCCATATATGCAAAAAATAAGTATTATAAATAGAAAGTTGAATTAATCCAGATTAACTTTTCTCATATTTGTAGCTATTGAATTTATAAACACAGTGTATTCTGTGATTACCACACGCTAATAATTTACAATTTATATTTATATATTTTGATTTAAATTTACAATATTTTCAGTTTCATAATCTTTTGTACAAAATTTTAAAAAGTTTAAAAACAAAACCAATTTTTTAAAACCTCATTATATATTTATATATTTATATATATATATATATATATATATATATATAGTAAGGCCAGATCAATTTCAAATTCAACTTTTAATATAAATGTATATATAATGTATTCAGTCAAGATTTGCTCTCTTTGTGTTTTTAATTTAATCGATGTACTGAAGGTTACCAAGAAAGTATAAATATATATATAAATAATATATATATAGTATGTGGTTAATTTTTCCATTCACTCTTTCTCTTTTTATTTTACTAAGGTCTACCCAGATATATTTGTGAATTTAATTAAGTTAAACTTGCTTTTAATTTGAATGCGATGGAGAGATATTTATTAATTCATGGCACGGCTAAACACAATATTCCCGTCTTAATCAGCAAACCGCAATTATTATGCAAATAGTGTGATTATTTCTTTTTTTGCGCAGCTGCATTTGACCTTTTTATGACGAAGTGCGCCGGCAATTAAATGTATGTCTATCTCAGTTAGAAAGACTTGACTGATTCTGCACTTGGCCATCAGCGGCAGCAGGAGTCGCAGCAACAGGTGGCAGACAATTGGTGGACATGTGGCAGACATTTAAATCGGTGCAAAATAGCCACCGTCGCCAAGAGCCGGTTTTGTGCCCCACGTCCGATGTGGCCAACAGACCACACCCTGCACCCAAAAACCGTTACAATCGCATGTCTTTGCACTGAATCTTAATGTGCTTATATTTGCTTATGATTAGCAAATGGAATTAGCCAATAATAACAGTGGCAGTCAGCATCATGAGAACTTGACTCGATTCAAAAATAACAATTGCAAAACAAACACACATAAACAAACCCCAAGAAACGCAAATTAAAAGAAAAATTGCACATAATTTCTTAAGTAAAAATAAATTATATCTATTCCAAAACACTAAAAAAATGTTAGGTATTTTTTTCTATAACAATTATACTTGATATAAGTCATAAGAATAATACATATTTAAAAGTTTTTTTTTCTAAATTCCAAAAGAGTACTAAGGAAAATGTAAAAAACAAACTGAAATTTTATAAAACAATCAAGAGTATCTAAAAGAGAAATTGACATCTTAAGTTATTATTGTCAAATTTTAAATCAAACAAAACAATCAATATAATTTTAAATGAATTCGAATTCCTACCAGCTGCAATTATATAAACTTTGAATTATGCCTATAAGGGCCATGAGTGTTGAATATAATGGAAAAGCCACAATTTAATTCTTCATCTTGAACCACCCACAACGCTATTAGTTGCACAATTATGAAATTCAATTGCTTATTTTGATGCTCATTTGTGTGCAAGAAATTATACACCTACGCACTAATTAAGCTGCATTTGCCCTAATTGGAAGCTATTATAAATGTTCACGTAATCACAGATGCCGCACTCAAAGTGGCAGCGGTCAGCAGAGGGGAATCCGAGAATTGAGGTCGTTGAGTTGTGCTTGGGGGATTTGTAAAGGACTTGGTCCAGTCGCGCTGAGTGGGTAGCATTACATTATACTCGGAGCTTAACCAGTTGAGTTGAATGTGTGGAAAACACAAGAAGTGCGTTCAACACAAATTCATTTGCCCAGGTATATAAAAATGATTGATTCAAGTAAGTTTTTTCCAGAACCTGAATTCTAAATTGTGCCTTCAATTATTTTGAACTTAAAATTACTTGTTGATTTAAGCTGCCTTAATTTAGTCCATTAAGGAACTTAGTGCAGACCGAATATAATTGAAAAATATTATAAAAGTTTGCCGGCAATTTCATGACGTTCGTAAAATGAGTTTTACATTGTTTTTTTTTTGCGTTTTGTTGTTTAAAATGTTTGACATTTGGAAAATTTGTTAACTATTTTTTGTTGTAGTTTGGAAGCTTAACATGAAATTCGAAGTAAGTTTTAGATGTTTGAATTAGAAACCGTTTTTCTTCGTTGGACACCCACTTTGTCGTCACTTGTTAATTATTTTACAATTACAAGTTATAGTATATGATACCCAACTAAAAAAAATGCTATTAAAGTAAATAAAATCCAAAGTACAGAACTATATTGAAAGACTGCAAATATTTCATTTTTGCACAGAAGTGGGCAATATTTGCTAACCAAAACTTATTAATATACTAACTACAAAAGTATATTTAGCCAATTCACATTTGAACTCTGAAAAGCTTACTCACCTCATGCGCCTTGGGATGCTGATGCTGACAGTTGTGGGCATCAACAAGGAGCCAGCAGCAACAAGCGTAGACAACAATGGTCAGTTGGAGCAGCTCCGCCCGTCGCATGATGTTTAAGTTGGGTGGCGTTGTTTACTGGTTGTGTGTGATTCGGCTGCTTTGAGCCGTAGGTGATGTGTGTTCTTGGTCCGCAGGGGGAGGTGATGGATGAGGAGGTGGGCCGAATTAAATACAATGATTAGCAGAGCAGACCACCTTTGGTGCTTTTTGGCTAATTATAGAAACTACTCAATGCCCGGTGAGTGCATTTTGGAGGAATGTTGGGGACGGTTGTTGCGATTGCTGTTGTTGATAATGTTGCTGTTAATGTTGCTGTTGATGTTGCTGGAGTTGTTCATTTGAAACATGCATAGGAAACAATTATGTATACATTGAAATGTGTTTAGGGACATTTAAACGTTTGCTTGATACGTTGCATGCTATTTTTATTTCATCGATTTATTTCGTTTTGGTAATTTTTCATATGTTGTTGTTTTCGTTGTTATTGTTGTCAATTAACTATCGCTGCGAAACCGGCTGGGCAGCCCATGCTCCTGTCCCTGCCTCGCTCGCACACCCATGCACACACACATGCACACACACAGAGTTACAAGCACAGTTACACAGCAAATTGGAATTGGGGCTTTTTTTTTAATTTTGTATTGTTTTTATTGTAGTTGTTGTTGGCTTGTTTTTGGTGGGTGCGTCCACAATTTTGGCATAAAGAAAAAATATATATAACGCCAACGCCAACACTTAAAACGCCGCTGCTATGCTACAGTTTATGTTGTTGTTTATTATTTCTAAGTAGTTGCAGCAGCGGCAACGGCAACAACAAGAGCAGCAGCAGGAACAGCTCGATTTAAATGTCAAATTCTCACGAACTGCTTGCAGCGGCGTTGATTTTTTTTGACAGTTCTCTTGGTGAATTAGTCAATTAAATAACAAATCACACATTCAATTACACATTACACTTTATTGAAGTCCTACTAAAATGTAAGACTAAACATGTAGCGCGGGCGACGACTACAAATGACATACAACACACCAGAGAGAACCGCAAGAGACAACTAAGCGTCGCCCCACTCGCTTGATGCTCGCTACCGAATTGACTAAATGTACGAATGAAGCTATCGTTGTCTATATACCCAACTTGTTATCGAACTATCGATATGTGTAGCTTGAGCGATGGCAGTTTAACGATTGCATACTGTTTTGAAATTATTTGTTAAAGAACTGTTATTCATAGTATTAATTTAATTTTTGAACTGAATATATATATAGATCCCGCTTAAAATGCGGCCAAATGGAGTTTAGTATAATTCCAATCCTTACCGGGCAAAAGATCAGCAAGATCCGCAAGAGTCCAGACGGACAATTATTGTTTAATATGTATTTATTTATTTAAATTATGCATACTATACTCTCCATGGAAGGAGTTAATCTCTGGAATTGCTGTTACTAGTTTTTATTCTTAACGTATCTTTGTATACTACCAACGAAAATTCCAAATCTCTAAACAGTGTCAACCATCTGCCTTAAATATTATATTAATATCTTCCAAGCATATAAATACAGCTGGACACCACAATTCTCATTGATTTCATGCTTTTTAAAAAATGAATATAACATATTTCTATTTAATTTTAACATACTCAACTCCTGTGGAAAGTCTCAGGATATCGTGTTGTCCATGTTTGTCCGTCTTAATGCATTTTTTCATATAAGCTATCTCAATGCCCTTTTGCATATATTACTCGTGATGAACCAACAATGTGCTTCAACTAATATATATCAAATGTATTACTGTACCTGCATAAATAAATAAAGACCTAAATCTAACTTACGTTAACAGTTGAATAACATACTTATGAAAAATTAAACATTGGTTTTCAGTTGCTTAACATGCTAAAAAAAAATCTAACATTGTGATTACAGTTTGCTTTTGCGCCAAATTCTTTTAAGTTTTATATTGAGAACAACCAATAAAAAATACTTGTTTGTGTATGGAATAAAGTGAAAAATGTTTTTATTAATGCTAATTAGACTGTTCGCTTTGCTTGCTAGCCGCCAGTTGTTTGCGCAATTTGCTCTGAGCCTCGACTGGCCAGGATTTAAGTTGGACACTGCCGCAGGGCAGGCAATAGGTTTGTGTATAATAGAAACTGCAGGCTGCATCTTTGCAAACAGGCTTGCCGCACGTAGAACACTTGACCCCCAATGCCACATAGTACTCGGCCTTCGATTGCCAGCGTGGCGGTGGCGCCTGGAACGGATCACGCATCACAAAGCTATCCTCAAGAAATTGGATGCCCAATCCAAATGGCGGCTCCTTTCCATAATAATGGACTAGTTCTTGCATGTTGCAAGCGCTGCAATTGAACTCAATTCGTGCAATCCGCTCATCCACATCGTCCTCGAGTTTCTCCTTCTCAGCCGGTAGCTTTAAACTTTGTATATCAGCGCCATCATCATCAAGCAGACGCAAGTCGGATTCGCCATCATCATCGTTAAAGATCTGATCCTGGGACATGGCGAAGCGTGCCTGCAACAACAAGACTAAGTGGAAGATCTCTCTCTGTCTCGACAGTAATTGCCAAATTCACTTTAGTAAATATACGTATAGCTAACTAATATGATTACAACAAAAACAATAGATTACATCTAATCACACATATAATAAAATTCAATTTTTGTGCTCCCTTTCGGTGTTGACAGAAGCGATGCCCCGCTTTGTGGTCGCCTGATGGGGCCACCAATGGGGACGCTCTGTAAAGCAGTGATCACCGTCCAGGACCAGCTGCTGGGCACTGTTCAGCACCGGTTCGATGCGCAACAGAGCCACACCATGATTATTGGCATGCCCGAGGACACGTCCAAGACTGGCGCCTGTCACAGATTTCACTGTCAAATCGGAGCGGATCGGTGCCGTAAATCGGATGGGCATATAACGTTTACGGATGACGCCCGAATGATGAACGCGAGCGGTTAGCTCCTGGCCAACGTAGCAGCCTTTGTTGAAACTGACGCCGTTGAGGTAATCTGCGTTGGCCTCAAGAGGAAAGCATTTGCCCGACGGTAGCTCCTCAATGCCCTCCCCAATGCCCTGCTTGTAACGCAACAGCTTGTAGTTATTCTCCTTGTCCGGATTGACCGCGACCACTTCATGATTGCGCCATAAAGTTGTCGCCAGTTGTGTATCACTCATATCCGACGGCACCAGGATGCGTAAGCCCAAGCTCCCAATGCGCGGATCCGATGCGATAAACAAATCGTTAGTCTTTTGTTGACTTTTGGCCATCCTAGCTTCGACGTCCTTCTGTTGGACGTCGCTAAAGAGCACCCAGGGCACATACTCATCATCGACTGTGTCTATATCGATGTGTTTACGCACACGATATGTGCGCAGATGACGCCGAAAATCAGAGGATGCATCACGATCACATTCCAGCAGATATGTATCCTCATCATTGGTCCGATAGATGATGGTGTCGTACATTACTCGACCAGCGCGATTCAGGAAGAGGGAGTAAATTGACGCGGGCCCATTGGGCTCTTGCAGGCGGGACACATCCTGGGTGACGAGGCCCTGGAGGAATGGTGTCACCTCAGCACCATGGACGCGTATTAGTTCACGTTGACGCAACGGTTCCAAAGTGTGTGTATTGTTATTATTATTATTATGTAGTCCGACAAAGTTCCGAATTGAGTTTCGGGCAAAGCGTGGAAACTTTAAATTTTTGCACAGATTATTCATCCTGCGGGTAAATAGTTCGGTAGATAGTTGTGTGCTAACTGGCTGGCCAATAATAACCAAATTGCATTCCCGTGCTTACCCAAATATATCGTTGATTTTCTTTAATAATTTAAACACACTAATATTATTAAATTACAAAATTGACTTGAAATTTCTGTTTGTGCGATAACAACTAAAACAGCTGACTTAACGCTGTAAATCAACACTGGCAGTTACAAGCTGACTGCTACGGCGACTAGATGCAGTGAAATTTACACATCAACTGGCGCTCAATTAGGTACAAATGTACCAAAATGTACACTTATAATTTGATAAAATAAATATACAATTACAATTCGAGTGGAATTTTGGTGTAAGTTTTGCATATATTTTTAAAGAACATAAACAAATCCATCTTTTGGAAAGTAAAAAATTAGTTTTTGAGTTAAGACTGTTGCCAAACTTTTAAGCAGAAAAGTATGCAACACTAGTAAATGAATTTTCTCCCTTGTAATTTTTTATTTAAATGCTTAAAAAAAAACAGTAATCGTTTTTAGGTGCTTGTAAATTATTTACACAAAGCCTAAAAATATGAATTTAATTAAGTCATTTGCTGGGCTTTGGCGCAATTTTCTTGGCCAATGCGGTCATTTGATTGTTGGATTTCTTTTTGGGTTTCTTGTCCTTTTTGATGGCATCCATTTTGACTCCTCTGTAATCCGATTTCTTTTTGGTTGCGGCTTGAGCTGGTTTTCCGTTCTCTTTGCTTTGTCTCTTATCGATGCGTTTCTGGGCACCTTTCGAATTTAACATTTTTTTTGATTTTTGGTGAGTTGCCTTTCCGGCTGCAGCCGCAGCAGAATCGCGCGCTTGTTTTGCGCCCAGCTTTTTAACCGCATAGCGTTCAACATGGATTGGTCTTTCGTCCAGCATCGTCTCGTTTAGCTCCAGGGCCAGACCGACTGCATCCGGCTGCTTGAAGCAGACATATGCGACACCCTTGCAACCCCGCTCTCCATCATGCAAACACCGTATGTAGTCGATTTCGCCACAGCTAGAGAAGATCTCACGAAGCTTTTCCTCATTCGCAGCTGAAACGAGAGTTTTTCTTATTAAAATGCCAATTTTACATTGTGATTTGCTTAAAAATTACGCACAGTATTTCAGATTGCCAACGAATATGGTGCGCTTGTTATCCGCATCGCTGGGAGCTGATGATGGATCATTTCCAGAAGCTGTTCCGGCTTTTGCAGCCGGCGTCACACGTAAATGATTCTCTTTGAATTCGGTGCCATTTAAAGCAAGTGCCTTCTCCGCAATCTGCGCACTGTTGAACACCACGTAGGCGTTTAAGGAGCCCGCTCCTTTGCGCTGCTTGTGTTTGAACAGCTGCTTGCCACCAGCCGTGCGCAGGCGGATGGAGTTCACGGTACCAAAGGGCTGGAGCAGACGCACCAATTGCACACGTTTCGTATTAATTGGAAGATTTCCTATGAATATGGTCGCTGCTTCTGCAGCTGGATCCCTTTCGCGCTTCACTGCATCTATTCCAAGTAGAGTGGATTTTATTGAGTGACTGCAGTTGGAGGTAGTCATAATAATAATAATAATGCATACCTTCATCTTTGTTATTTGTTTTCCTGTGTTTTTTTTCCTTTTTGGGATTCACTTTAGAAGGCGCTTTCTCCTTGGCAGGAGTCTTTTCCTTGGCAGGAGTCTTCTCCTTCAAAGGAGCTTTCTTTTTATTGGATTTTACCGCAGCTTCGGGCTCCGACTTTACCTTTTCACTCTCTGATGTTGTTTTGCCTGCCAATTTGTTTTCCTTTTTTTTTAGTTTTTGTGCCTGCTTCTTGGCTTTCTTCTTCTCGATCTTGGCTATATCAGAGGCTGTTAAATCCTTTGCGCCCGTTTTTGCTTCGGCCACAGCCGCCTTCTTTATGGCATCGGTTGTGGCTTTTGTTTTCTCTGCTTTTGGCTTCTTTTTGACTGCTTTACTTTCCTTTGCCACGTCCACTGTTTTATCTTTTTGCTTTAAGTCATCATTGCTATTTTCTGATTTATTTTTAGGCGTCTTCATTTTGGTTTTATATTTCAAAACGTTAGCTCGGATCAGCTTCACGTGTTGACTGGTGTTGGAAAATGCGAAAATCTGCACTATTTTTTTTTTATTATCGATTACAAATCGAAATGCAACACAAATGTAATCCCGCCTGTTATTTTGTAATTTAATGAGAGCTACAAGAGTTTGGGTAGTTTCTTTATTTAAAAACACCAGGTGGAATCTTTTGTATTTATTCGGATATTTTATTTGGATCTCAGTAGATTTTTTTATATATTGATATGTCATAAGTGACTATTTTTCTGAAAATACTGCTTGAAAAGAACCCTGCGCAAAACAGCTGTTTTGACATTTTTCTCTTCGACTTGCGAGCTTTATGCCTTCTTTTACTACTGAACTAATCCCTGTTAGAAAATCTTTCTGGTGTTGAGCCATGGTTTTGTTAATGTTTTAGTTGTTATAATCTGAGCAAATCAATTTTGCCCAAAACAAAAACTGACCGAGCGCTGTTAGTAACAGCAACGGCCAATGTTAATGTTTTATGGGTGCCCACAGCTGTAGTGAAATACGAAGCAACAAGAAAGGCAATAATATTTTACTTTTTATATGGCGTGATTTAGTTAGAACAGAATAAGTTAATAATTTAGTATTAGTGAAACAACAATGAAAATGGCTAACATATCAACACTAAACTGGCTCTTTGTCTGTGGCCTAACATTTTGCATAGGTGGCATTGCAGTGCTCAGTATTTTGCCGCTTAGCTCAGGTGCGAAATGGAAACGAAAACAAAACAAATAAATTCCTTTTGAGCACATTTCAAAGTTTATAAATAACTTTTTTCTAGATTGCATCTGCCCGCTGAAGAATAGAATGGGCAGCGAGGAGCTGACGAATATTAAATCCCATAGTGTGCCAGCATCTCCGCATAAGATGGCTGTTTTAGTGCCATTTCGGGACAGATTCGAAGAGCTTTTACAATTTGTGCCGCACCTGACAAAGTTCCTGCGTGACCAAAGAATCGAGCATCATATCTTCGTCCTCAATCAGGTGGATAGATATCGATTTAATCGCGCCTCGCTGATTAATGTGGGTTTCCATTTCACCAGCGAAGTCTACGATTTTATTGCCATGCACGACGTAGATCTTTTGCCTCTCAATAAGGATCTTTTGTATGAGTATCCCAGCGAAATGGGACCTCTGCACATTGCCGCCCCTAAATTGCATCCCAAATACCATTATGATAATTTCGTCGGTGGGATTTTGCTGGTGCGTTGCGAGCACTTTAAGCAAATGAATGGCATGTCGAATCAATACTGGGGTTGGGGATTGGAGGATGATGAGTTTTTTGTGCGCATCCGGGATGCAGGACTACAAGTAACGCGTCCCCAAAATATTAAGACTGGCATAAACAACACTTTTAGGTATGAATACTTTGCAAATCAATTAATTTAATGCTGACACCTGCTTCACTTTTAGTCACATACACAATCGCCATCATCGCAAGCGGGACACACACAAATGCTTCAATCAGAAGGAGATGACACGAAAGAGGGATCACAACACCGGCCTTAATAATGTCAGCTATAAAATACTCAAAGTACACGAGCTGGCCATTGACGGTGTCAATGTGACCGTGTTAAACATATTGCTCGATTGTGATGTAAATAAAACGCCGTGGTGCGATTGTTCCGGAACAGCAGCAGCTGCTTCCGTTGTGCAAACCTAGATCTAGTCTACATAGTTATAGAAATAGAAAAAAAACACGAATTTGCTCCATTTTGCCACAAACTTAAGCTATGTTTATTTGTCTATTTAATGGTGGGGGCGATTTTAATATACGTGCACCATGCCATATAAGAATGTCCAGAATAAAACGTAGGTGCAAAGGCCGCCCAGGAATTGGTTCGTCAGGAGATGTTTACGATTAATGAAATACTTGCGCCACTGTGTGCCTGACTTCATCAGCACCATTATCCAGAGCACAAACACCGATATGAAATAGAACAAGAAGCCAAGTGTGGCACTCAATCCCAAGATTCCTGTCGGTGATAAATAATGCGAAGGTAAATATACAACTTGATTTAATTGATTCATAATTTACCAGCAGCACAGCCCGAGATGGCGGCCATTGAAGTGCGGCAATATTCAACTGCTGAAATATTGTTGCGTATGGCGCCTTCGCTGTATGCGACAATATCGCCAGCTTTCGACAGTCGGGCTTTTACTTTATTCATATTTATTTAGTTTAATTTTTTCCAGCAAAACAATTTCAATTAATTTTGCTGCTGCTTCTTTTGACAGTCACACGTGAGAGCAGAATTCGACAAACACATTCTGCTAATTCATACTCAGTTGAAGAATGTAAGCAAACAGATAACTAAGGTTGTGGTTAACATAGCACTTGACGTCACACTAAGCAAATTGTGTGGTTTTTGTTAAAAAGATTAGATAAAAACGCAATGAATTTGTAATACAGAAGCAGAACAGATTATGCATTCTTTGAACTACATCGTTTTCTCTTCGATTCTTATATATGCTATAAAAAAACGCAATGTTATGATCCTCTTTTAACAATCGAATTATCTTCCATGGACCACGTTGCCGTCACAAACACAGCTGTTCCAAGATATGTGTGGTCTAATGTTAGTTGATTCATATGCACAGCTGTTCATATATCGATAGTCTTGTGTGAACGTAATATGTGATTGAATCTTACACAAAAACACGGTGCTCGCGGATTTCAGAAGAGGGGACCCATTAATTAAAATATGTGTGGTGATAACGAAACTTGATGGTTTATACGTCTTGGAACTTGGACGGTACAATTCAAGAGGACATCGTGCCACGCAGAAAATGTTTCAGACGCATAAGTGGTAAAACTAAAGCAAAACAAAAATCAAAACAAAAAAAACGTTAAAATAGCGGGCCAAACGTCCACAACAAAAGTGGAGAGCAATTAAAAAATCAATCACCAGTCTAATTGAAAGCTGGGGCGACACAGACAGTGGCAGAGGCAGGGCTGCACAATATGTCACCCCCAAAGAACTGTACCGTGTGCGGCGACAAGGCGTTGGGATACAATTTCAATGCCGTTACTTGCGAGAGCTGCAAGGCATTCTTTCGTCGCAATGCGCTGGCCAAAAAGCAGTTCACCTGCCCCTTCAATCAGAACTGTGAAATTACTGTGGTGACCCGCCGCTTTTGCCAGAAGTGTCGCCTGAAAAAATGTCTCGACATTGGCATGAAGAGCGAGAACATCATGTCCGAGGAGGATAAAATGATCAAACGTCGCAAAATCGAAAATAATCGCGCCAAGCGACGAATGATGGAACATGGTGGCGACGATGCCGATGCGGATGGGGATGCGGAAGGGGATGATGGCAAGGTAGCGGGTGCTGTCGCCGATAGCAGCAGTAATCTGGACACATATAACGGCTCACAGGATTCACACAGCTGCAGCTCACCGGACAGTGACGCAAATATCGGAGTAATCGGAACAACGAGTTCAACAACCATAAATCGACCATCAACAACGGATCGTTTGGCTGAAACGAATCCGCTGCTAATGACTGCCGATAAGATCGTCGATGAGATCGTTGCGGATCCGGATCGCGCTTGTCAAGCCATCAATCGGCTAATGCGGACTCAGAAGGAGTCCATTTCGGTGATGGAAAAGATAATTAGTTCACAAAAGGATGCCTTAAAGCTAGTGTCACATCTGATTGACTATCCAGGTGAATATCTTATTCAATATTACATTGGAAAACAATGACCAATGATATTTTATAAATTCGTACAGGTGACGCCCTCAAGATCATCAGCAAAATTATGAACTCGCCATTTAACGCTTTAACAGTATTTACCAAATTTATGAGCTCGCCAACGGATGGCTTAGAGATCATCTCAAAGATTGTTGATTCGCCCAAGGATGTGGTCGAGTTTATGCAGAATCTGATGAGATCACCAGAGAATGCGATCGATATAATGAACAAATTTATGAACACCCCTGCCGAGGCACTCAAAATGCTGAATCGCATCTTTAATGGGACCACTCGACCGGCCGATTCTGCCGCAGAGGAGTCTACAATCGGAAATCAGTTGGAGAAACGAGAGACGCAAAATATACGAGTGGATACCGTCATACAAACAATGTTGCATAGCAGTCCAACGGGTAGCAGCATCAGCACGGGAGAAACAGCGTTGACCTCGCCGCCCAGCAGCAGCGCGAGTCCTGCGAACAGTGTTCCAATTGATCTACATTATCAGTCGCCGCGAACAGAAGACGAGCTGCCCAGCACATCGGGCAATCACAGCTTGCCCAAGTATTTACCGAATGCCCCTGACTTTTTATTAAAGGATTTTATGCAAAACTGTACTGATTCTGATGAGCTCAGTATGGATGGCAGGTCGAGCATCAATTCCTTAGAGTCTGTGCTCTCTGAGGTGATCCGTTTGGAGTATCAGGCATTCAACAGCTTGCAGACGCCCCCCGCTCGCAACAAGGATGAAACGTATCATGCTGCTGGCGGCATGCCCGGAATCTATATGGGCAACAATCCGGTGTACGGTGGCTGCAAATCTGCAACAGCGCGACAACAGCAACAGCAGCAGCATCTGCAACAGCAGCAACCAATTTGTACACCATCGAGCGTGTTTATGGAGCGCGACCTCAACGAGGCCGAGCAGATGAAGCTGCGCGAGTTGCGGCTGGCCAGCGAGGCTCTCTACGATCCCGTCGACGAAGATCTCAGTGCATTGATGATGAACGATGAACGCATTAAGGTCATTATTATATTAATTCATATTCCCATTAGATTGAATATCCAAAATTATGACATACACACATACACTCACCCGTGCACATACTTACCTGTATATTCGGTCTTGTGTTTTGTGTGCTTATCTAATCGTGGTCGCTTGTTTTGTTAAAAAGGTGATATAAAAGTTAGCAGTTGGTAGTTAACACCTGGCGCATGAGTCAGTGCATCTCTAACAATTTCTGTTTGCCCAGCACAGACACCCTCCTCAATGTAAACAAACGTCAGCAAAGAGCCTCTAATTTTTCGCCACAACGAATTTTGAACGCGCTTTCTGAATTGACACGTATTTTTAATTGAATCAACAAGCAAGATTCGAATTTGTTTTGTTACAGTTTATTTGAAAGAGATAAAAAAAGTGCCACACAGAACACCTGTTGCCGCGCCAAGCCAGTCGAGCATGCGTGTTGAAAGCACCATTGATGTCATTATCAGTCAGACGAAATCAGAATTACGTTGCCAGTACACTACTATCACCTGGCATAGCAGGCGCTCATAAGTAACCCACCCTCCCCGAATTTATAGCCACTTTATTCAGTGGTGCTCGATTGTGTTCCGTTTCGATTAGCACATTTTGGGCTGTTAATTGGGAAAAGCGATACACATTTCGTTGAAATGTAGAGCGTTTGCAGGTGTGCGGCTGATAAGCTTTGCCCCTTAACATTACGTTGAGTCAGTACCCCCCACCATTTAAACCAAATGAATCGATTTGGATTTCTCACAGTTCACTATTCTCATAATATTGTTAATTTCAACATAGACTTCATCTCTCTCTCCCCGCACAGCCCGACGATGCGAGGCAAAGTCCACAGCTTTTACAGCTCATCAATTTGACGGCGGTGGCGATTAAGCGTCTGATTAAGATGGCCAAGAAAATTAGTGCATTCCGTGACATGTGCCAAGAGGATCAGGTCGCATTGCTCAAAGGTGGCTGCACCGAAATGATGATAATGCGATCCGTAATGATCTATGACACAGATCGTGCCGCTTGGAAGGTTAGTCCACTTGCACTTAAATATATTTATCCAATTTATATAATTAACATTTACATTTATTTTGCAGGTACCGCATACCAAAGAGAATATGTTCAGCATACGGAGCGAACTGCTTAAGTTTGCCAAGGGCAATGTCTATGAGGAGCATCTGAAGTTCATGATGACCTTCGATGAGAAATGGCGCATGGATGAGAACATCATACTCATAATGTGTGCCATTGTGCTTTTCGCACCGAACCGAGCACGACTCATACACAAAGATGCCATTCGGTTGGACCAGGTTTGTAATCATTATCATCGTTTTCAATGATAACCGAAAAAAATTATTCTTTTTTTTTATTTTGCTTACAGAATTCCTATTATTATCTTCTGCGAAGATATCTGGAGAGTGTTTATCCTGGCTGTGAGGCTAAGAATGCGTTTATTCGTTTGATACAAAAGATTTCGGATGTGGAGCGTCTGAACAAATTCATCATCAATGTCTATTTAAATGTGAACCCATCCCAGGTGGAACCTTTACTGCGTGAAATATTTGATTTAAAAAATCATTGAAAAACAATTTGGGAATTGTGCATCAAATGCCACATAGAATTAATCAATGTGCTGCTGCTGCTGCAGTTGCTGCAGTTGTTGTTGTTGTTGTTTCTATATATAGTCTATCAACTGAAAATTGTTTTTACTTTTTGTTTTTTCGCTTTTAAAGTTAGATTTAAATCGAATGTGATTGTTAGGTTTGCATATATATATATAACACATAGTTTTTATACTTCTACACGTATATTAGGTACAAATGCAAAGCAAACATAAATAAATGTACACATTTAAATTAGTTTTCAATAAACTAAAACTTAAAATCACAAATACTTTGAGTCGAATATTTAAATGGAATACGTACAAATAATTGAATTGTAAATTATTAATTACGATTGTACAATTATTAATACTACAGTTTTTACACATCTTTCATTTTACTCAGATTCCTTATAAAGGCAATTGCAAAAATTTATTAATTCAAAAAACAAACTATCACATAAGTTTTATTAATTACACAACTTTTTGTAGTTGTTTTTTTTAATATGAAATAGGATATTAATTTAAAATACAAAAACCAACTGAATATTAATGTTGAGACCTCTAACATAACGGAGGTTTAATATGCGCTAAAGCACTTTTTTTTATTGATATCAAATATTTTTGACAAGTGAAAATCAAATAAGTACCATTGTAAAGCTCTTGGATTCAATCAACCTTCCCTAAATACCTATTCGCATAATCGAGTAATGTTTTTCCAGTCCACTGCACTGATGAATATGGACTTTGCTTAGTTTTAATTAACTATTTATTATTCGATTTGGCAACTCTTAAACAATGGAATATAATTTTTACGAGTTTTTGGATATGTGGATGAACCGTATTCCGAGTATGGTGTTCAATAGAGTTGATCCTTACTAACCAAACTAAGATATTGCAATATTAAAATCTTTTTTCATGTTGAAGTATGCCGAACTTGCTTTGATTTCAATTTTGCAATGCACCTGAAAATTTATCGCATCCTAAAAGTATGCAAGCTTTTTTATTGATGGCAATTTAGCCAATGCAGCAATCTATTATTTTTTAACTGGTGCATGCACATCCTAACCTGTACAGCAACCTGCAAGAAAAACCATTTCCCCCTTGAAAAAAGAATAATAATTTTTATAATCTGAGATTTGCTTATTTATCCAAAAAAAAAAATACGAATACGAGATAAAAACATGCATATAATTTTTTTTTTACTTCCAGCAAAGAGCGATGACTTATTCCCAATCGTTTACGTATGATGTTGGCCAGTTGGTTGGCCACAAAAACCTACGATTAAAACATCTTCCATCTGTAAATGCAATCAGTTAATCGAATTTTAACTTACACTGCAATGCTCAGTGTTACCATTCCTGTGGCTAGAGTTTTTTCATCATTGGAGGCATATTCCTCATCAACCAGTGAAAATAGTGAAGCACAAATTACAGAGTCCTTTGTGATTACACATTAAGAAAATAGAAAAGCCTCTAAATTCGTATAGCGCTTTACACATTTTTCGCTAAATTTTTTTCCAATTTTGTTTTGCTGAGTGTACTTAACAATCTGCGAACATGTCCACACACAAGCACACTCCCGGCCACTTGGCTAACAATTTGAGAATAACAAGTTGGCCGAATGCCCGCCCAATTTTCGCCAGTGCCTGTCACCATAGAACAATAACAGCAACAACAACAAGGAAGAACCACAACAACAATTGCTCGGGCTTTCCAAATATTGTCCAGGTCCATTGAATCATTACGAGTGGTTTACTCATTACAACTGGAAACGTTCTTTGTCTTCGGCTTTGGCCTGGCCCATAAATAAATCTCAATTAAAATGCCACCCTTTGTAGACATATTTTGAGGAGGTTGGGGATTACGGGATAACAACAATCAATCAGCGACCACGTGAGTGGCTATGGTGGCAGCACCCTCCAACAGGATTCCCCTCTTTAAAAGCTGTCTCAGTTTGACACCCAGCCATAAAGCCATGCTTTATTCATTTTGAAACCAACTGTAACCCATTCCCGCCCCTGTATGTAAAATGTTTTTTTACGTTTCTGGTCTCTCCGTTGTCCAGCATTGCCTAGACCATGGCTAAGAGTTGCAGTCGCAGTCGCAGTCGTTAAGCATGACTTTTGTATTGTTGCTTGTTGGCCTTTTGCATACCGACAACGGAACAAACACAACAAGCAAACAACTGTCTTGGACATAACGAAGTTTAAATACGCTGTTAGAACAAAGATGGCAAAAGTGTCAAAAAGCTGGTTTTTTTTAACGGTTTGAATATGCGACTTGTGTTTTTTAAATCTGATTTTCCACATCGGATTAATTTAGTTAAATTTTAACATTCCAAACATATAAAAAGTTAAACTATTTTAAATTATTTTTCCACAATTGTTTTATATTTTCTATGCTCATCAAAAATGCAAACATATAAATACTTTATGTAGTCGGGATCAGCTCCATCAACTTGTTACACACTCCACACGAATATTATGACTACTCTGTGGCAAGTGTATAAAAACAACAACAACAACAGCAACGGGAACAACGAGCGACCGATGCGAGGTAAACAAAAAACCGAAGTCACCAAAGCCAAAGCCAAAACGTTTCAGCAAAACCAAAAGCAGAACCAATACCAAAAACGATGGCCACTTGGCACCGGCCGGGTTCCAGCAGCTCCATTCAGTCTTTGGCGAGATTTTATCGCGTGCGGACGTGTCTGCGGCTGGCTAAGTATGTGTTTCAATTTACAACAGATTTGCCGAAGCATCGAATAACAGACGTTAAACAGAATACTCGACAAGTTAAATGAATGCCTGCAACTGTGGCGCCACTAAACGATGCACTAAGCATATCAATTTGATTTAAATCAAGTGCCAACAGCAACAACAACAACAACAACAACCAGCAACGACAACTCAGTTTATGTTAATCATTATGACTGCAACAAGAATAATAACAACAACAACAACAAGAAGGGCCGCCAACTGGCGCTGGTTGTGGTAAGTAGCGAATATTTGTCCAAGTTGAGCAGCTGCACAGATTCCTTTTGTCCTCTTCGATTGCGTGGCAATCTCACGTTCCTCGTTTCAAGGCAATTCTTATTAAGAATGCATTTCGAGCTGTATTTGGGTATAATTAAATGCACTATAAATTTAAAAAATACAAGCTCAAAATATACTGAAATTACTCACAAAACTGATACTGATTCGTAAAGTAAAGCTTCCAGTCTTCTTATAAGTATTTTTTTTATTAAGATTTACTCAAATAATGAACATTTATTTAAAATTATAGTGAACTTTTTACATTCCGAGGGATTTTGAAACCATTTATTAATTTATAATAATTTAAAATTTATGACATTGAAAAAGTACAAAATTAAGTTTTGAATTAGTCCACAAATAATTTTGCTAAAAACTATAATTCTAATTCTTTCGAGGGACTTTACAACCATACCATTATGTGTTCAAATACATTCAAACTTCTCCAATTCGACCTAATTTGAATTTTGTTTCACAAACTTTGTTATTTTCTCAAGCTTAAAGTTTTTATAGCTAGCAAATGGCCAATAGATTTTTTAAAATTTTAAATACAGAAAACAATGAAAAACTTAAACACAAAATTTGGGGAATTTTTTTTTCTAAGTTTTCCCCAAATTTTAAGTTATATGATTATTCTATAATTTGTATATATATTTATAAAAATACTGTTGTCAGCGACTATCTGCGAAACAATAACCAAAGCTGTTTTTAAATTAAATTGAATTTTATTAAATTTGAATTGCATATTAAAAGATTCCAATTTAAAGCACCTTTTTTTAGTGTGGGCAAAGATTTACCCTTTGGGCGTGGATTCTGTCTGGGTTTGCATCGCTTCCTTTGTCTGCGTCTGCATCTGCTTCTGCTTGGCATGGCCTTAAATTTGAACCATCGTCGATATATCTGCAGGCATCAGAAATGCTTTGACTTGGTGTTTGTTTGTCTGCCGGTGTCCGGATATTATTAGTCGAATTTTCCTTGTGTCCAAACTGGCATCAGCCTGCTTCAGGAGCCGCGTTTGTCTGGCCCAATCGTGAGCTTGGGTTTCACAAATGTCAAAGGACATTTGGCTGCCGCAGGAGTCGTTTGCAGGCAACTCCAGCGCTTCCGGTCTAGATACGTTTTGTTTGATTTATGGTCAACAGAACATTTTGCAGCAGATTTGTGTTGCAAAATTGACCTCATATCAGTTGTGCTTCGGCTTACGTTGTTGCAGCTTGTCCTCTCCGAAATTCGAGAGTTGTATTAACGCTTTTGAATCAATGGTAAACATGGCTACAACCAAAGACTATAACAATAATTTTATTGTACACAACATTCAATTTCGACAGCAAATTCTGCAAAGCTTTTTCTGCGTTCGCGTTTGGCCACAAATATTCTGTTCGATTTCAACACGAAGCCCTTTTTGATTTTATCTTTATAAGCACGCAAAGTTAGTTGTTCTTGATTGTTATACCCTGTAATCATTGAACAAATGTGTAAACGACATGATTACGGTCTGGAAATGTATGTAACATTTAGCAGCGGATATCCTCGATACCATATAGATTAATTATGCATCTTATTATTTTTAGTTTGTAGAACTAGCCAAGTAAAATCGTTATATATATATATATATATATATGTTTGTAGCAGTGAAATTTCTTTATCAATAATATCTATTTTTTTATAATCGGTTCTTGAAAAATATTCTTCTTCTGAGGATTATTGAAAAGCCAAATATTCCATCCGACATATTGTTTAAAAACTCTTTTATGTTCTCAGAGTAAATTTGGCTTGGAATTGCTCTAATCGCAATTATGTTGTTCGAAAATATTGTTCATCTGAGGATTATTCATATGCCAAATATTTCATCTGACTTGTGTGCATTCGAAGGACATTTTGATTCTGTTTGTGAGATACAAAAATGTTTGTCCCTCGAAAACCCTTTTATTTTTTAAGAGTAACTTATGCTTTGAACATTTATTTTCAATTAGTAAAGGGTATACTCATAGTCGAACTTTTTTTTAATTTTTGTTTCGGTAGATGTTGTTGCCGCTGTTGTTCTCGTTGTTGCTGGGGGCTTCTTTTTTTTTGCTGGTTGCATTAATAATTCAAAAATGCCACATATGCTGTCTGGCGGCAGGACGCGACCGCAATAAAAGGAGCTGCATTCGATTATTTTGCAATTTATCAATACGTGGCTGGACCACAAGAACTCAAACCAAACCCAAGCACTAACCTGAACGCAAATCAAAATCGAAACGAGTTACCAAAGTGTGGCAACAATTGGTGGCCAATGCTAAATACGTGTCGATTGAAATGGGATCTGATCTGACTGCCTGCTATGCCGTACTGCAGTGCAATCGATGTGCCATATGCCCAGCGACCAAGCCCTGAGAGTCAATGACTTCGACTTGGACTTGGCCCAAGCTAAGGCTTCCATCAGCAGCAGCAGCAATAAAGGCTGCTTCTAATTCAGCCTGGGGGCGCATTGATTTTGAGTCTTAACTCAGCTCGGGACACAGGACGCGAATACTCTTGCAGAGAAAGAGAGCGAGAGTATTACGACCATGTAAATTCATATGTAACTCCATTCCAATCAAATTTAAGGTAAAATCATTGCTAATTCTGTCAATGTTTTGTTAAAACGCATCAAAATATATTTTAATTTGTTTAAAATAATCAGCAAATCAAATTTACTTTTCGTTCTTTGCCTTTTACTTTCCAATCATAATTCTGCATTTTCCCAATCGTTTTTTACTAATTCTGTAGAGTTAAGCATTCATTATATTTTTAAGTTATTATTGACTACAAAATTTGGCTATAATTGACTTATATTTATTTCGAAGCTGTTTGAATAGTAAATCATGTTATTAAAATCTAGCACAATTTTTAAGAGTATTAAGTCTTTGTCATGTTAAAAAAAGCAGCTTTCTTTAAAGTTTTTTTTTTTACTTCGCATAGAATGTTGCAAGTATGTTGTAATATATGTGTGAGGGACTTTACTTTGAGATGAGAGCCTTGTCTTGGGACCCACTGCCAAATGCCAGGCACGTCGCTTCTCTGTGGTCGCCGACGGTTAAATTCGATGCATAATACTTTGCATGTACATGCTGATATTAGTAGTATGTGTGCATTATAATTTTTGATTGAGTTGCTTTCGGGCTGGTGGGCATGTGAATATGGCCAACTGCTCAGTCGGTCAATAACTTTTCGCTGAGCGACATCGATTGGCGCAGCCCAATGATTTTCTAGAGCACTCCGCCAGTCCGTTACGATGCCAACACATATATACATAAGAATATATATATACATATACACATACATACACATATACACATGCATGCATAGTTTCTTGTCAATATGTTTATCTTCTACTTACGACTAACTGAAATTCTCTCACACCTCATTTGTCATCCATCCATCCATGCATTCTCTAATTCATTCATTTCCATTGAATCGTGTAGCGCATGTGACTCTCGCCTATGATCGTTTCCCCAACTTAACATTCTGCACACACACATATTACAAATGTAACTTGTGTGTGTAATTTCGTTCGTGCTCATTTGCATTTTTAGCCTGTCTGCTTTGCGCTTTCTTCCTTAGTACTGTTGGGCCTTACTAGCAACAACAAGCACAACAACAAAAATATTACTTTTCACAGTCTTCACTCTAACAAAATATCAGTATCAAGAAAAAAAATTAATAAATGTAGCAAATCTATTTAACTAAGATTTTTAAAAAACAATAATAGAAAATATACCAAGAAATCTCACTTTTTACATTTATTTCATCTCTGTCTGTAGTCGTTAAAAATAATTAAATAACAATAAACTTTTCTTACTTCTTTAAATATTTATTTTTTTATTAATGGCAATAATTTATTTATGCACAATCTTTTAAAATGTAGAGCTGTTGATTATTTCACAACATTTCTTACAAATATTAACTTTGAATTCACTAAAAACACTGCTTAGATTTTTACATTTTTTAATGTATGATTTAATTGAAATACTTTAAATATTTTTCAACATCATTTTTAGCTTTGAAAAATGATTATACATATGTTAATAAGATTAGCTACTCTGTTTTATAAAAATTATATATTTCATTGAAAATTATTCGCACATTCAAATCAACTAATTGAGCACTGTAGCTTTGCTCCACTGTAGTATACTCCGGAGGGCCAGTTGTCAGTCTGTCGGTCACTTGTACGTTCGCTGGGTTTACAATTTCAAAGGTTTGGCCGCCTCTCAAATCCCACACGAAGTGCATTCAGTAGGCACTTGACTTGGATTACAGGCCAACTGCACACTTGGCAATCGAATGTGGAAGCCTCTGACGCTTGATTGACCCTGAACCTAAGCCCCAAGCAGAATGCAGAACGCAGAACGCTGACCAGAAACCCCAGTCTCAGCAAGCGGCTTAATCCCTTATAGAATTTCGCATATAAAATCCAAAAATACTGCCATATAAAAGAGCCAACAATAAAAAATGTTTCATTTTGCAGTTTAAGCTGCTTCCTTTGCCTCGCTGCACTGGCTCAGGCCAGCAATGGGAGCGGTAACAGCAACAACTCTTCACAAAAGTCAATGGCAAGGCCAACGCCAGCGATTCCCAAGGATGCCACGCACCTCTACAAATACAAAATGCAGGACAAATACCATCAACAGCAGCAGTTGCAGTTGCACCAGAAGCAGCAGCAGCAACAGCAGCAGCAGTTGCATTTGCGAGGCGATGTTGTTGCAGCTCCTTTGTCTGGGGCAAAGCAACAAAAACCACTGACAAGAGGCGCACACGGACTCAACAAAAAGCTGCTAAAGTGAGTACTGAACATGATTAGCATATTTATCTTCCTGCCGCAGATTAAATACACTTGCAAACTTATTAAAAAAACTTGCAACTACTCAAAAAAAAGCATACATTGAATTTCAGTAAAATAAAATAAAATATATATATATATATATATATATATATAGTAAAATAAAATAAAATATATATATATATATGTATATATTTAAGATGTTTATCTGTGTCTTATAATATTTTTTAGAATTGTTTTAAAAATAACTTTTGAAATATTCCTTATATATATAGTAACTTATTTATTTAGTTACATTAGTTACACTTTAAAGCACTTGATTTATTATCTCTTTTTTTAGATGGTAATATTATAATAAAGAAATTTCGACTCCAGCTGATGTATGTATGCTATAAATATTTAAAGCAATTTATTTATTATCTCTTTTTTTGGAAAGTAACATTATAATAAAAAAAATTTGATATGTATATGCTATAAATATTTTTTAGTAGCATAATAAAGCGCGTAACTTAATAGTTAGTTACTTAAAAAATGATCAAATTTGAGTAGCCGCTGCAAGGGTATAATTAAACTGAGCATGTTGGCAGGGGTAAAAAGGGGCGCACCCCTCATTTTGGGCTTAATTAGTGCAACGTGTCTAGTGCTAACGAACAAGAACAAGAACAACAGCAAAACTGTTGCATGCCACGAATGCTGCTACTGCTGCTGTTGTTGTTGTTGTTGTTGGCGTGCCAGTGCAGCCATAAATTATGTTATATTATTATTCATGGTAAACGTTTGGAACTTGCCAGACAGACGAGATCCACACAACTAAAACTATTTATATGACTCTTTTTCTCTGCATTTTCATTGTCTCATTCGTTGTGTTGCACTTGCAGCAAAATGGGCTTCATGAAGGTTAAGGCGCCAAACAGCCATAACCGGAAACGGCTGGCGGTTGAGTCACGACATCATGCATCACGGGATGATTCACACATGTTCATCATCAAACTGCCGCCAAATCTGCACTATTACACATCGCCCAGCAGTGGCAGCAGCAGCAGTTCGCGGAATGCATTGGATGTTGTTGCTGCCCCAAAGGTGATGCCCAACGCACAAAAAACTCTGAACGCACCCAGATCGGAGGCCGTTGCGGCAACGGAGGCGTCGGCGTTGAAAACTAACGGGAAAAAGGTAAACGGGATTCCATTAGGTCTTACATCAACAGCAACAAGTAAAACAAAGAAAGAAAAAAAAAACAATCCAAAGAACTGGCTCTAATATCTCTTGCCAGTCAACCAGCCAAAACTGCGTTGGCCCGGTCGATTCTTGGCCACGCCAACAGCAAACAGGCGATAAACATCACGCGTGCATGTGCAGCAAAACAAATTACAAAAAAAAGCAACAAAACAAACACACACATAAACACAGTGATGGGTGCGTGTCGGATTTGTCCAACAACCAAAGAGCTCTTCTTGAAAACTATTTCGTTGCAAAAAAAAAACCCCAACTAATATAAAGAATATATTTCAAGTTCAGAGCAGTTCACTTAATTTCTGAAATGCTGCCTTCTTATTTTAAGTTTTAACTTTGTAATAGAACATCTTCATTTGAGGTTACCTTTTTTTAAATTCAGGTCTTTATTTGGTTTTTGCAGTTTTGAGAATCCGAATTTTTTAATATATAAAGTAATGTTCATATTGGTTTACTAGATTATTATTACAACTGCTTTATCTAATCTTCATCATTTTCAATTTCAAAATCAAAATTTTTTATTGTTGTTTTTTTTTTTTAACACAAACAGAACATAAATAATTTTAGAAGAAATATCCCTTAACTCAACATGTTCTTAGAATTATTCTCATTTTTGACAGCACATACCTAATTTGAGATACAGTTGAGTTTAACATTTTTTAAAAGTAAAGTTTTTAATAAATGTTGATAGTGATATGGTAAATTATCATAAGTTCTGCTTTATCTAACGAGTCATGTTAAATCCAGGTTATTGGATTCTTACTTTTTAATTATATAGTTGCAGATAATAAAATCATAAATTGTTGAATATCAAGGAAATACTGAGATGTATATGGTAAATTATCAGAATGTTTTTTTTATTCCATATTTAAATATGTATTTTTAACTGTCTTCAAGTCAAGAGATTGTTCTATACTTTTTTTTTTTAACCGATAGATTTGGTATCCAATTGGAATTTCACTTAAGAGCGTACAACTTGTCAGTGATATTGATAGTAATCAATTTGAATAGGAACTCTTTTTATCTATGTCACTTTTTTTTATCGCCAACTCGAACATATCGTGTTGCAATTTGCGTGCTCGTGTCACCCAATGCAGCACGCCACCCAACTCTAGAACAAACAGAGAAAGGGGCAGCAAAGAGCAGCGAAATGAATTACCCATTTGGGCCAAATGCGTTTCGTCGAATGCCGCATTCATGGCTCACCCCATATAGACAACAAATGGCTAACCGGCCAACTGGCGACCGACTTACCAACTTCGGACAAAGCCTCCATGCAGACGGTCTTGTGGCAGTTGCCAGTTGCAAGTGGCAGTCAACAATCGACAGTCAACAGTCGACAGTCGGCAGTGGCAATGCCACTGACAAGCTTGCCACAGTCTCAGCTATTTATACACACAGCAAATTCCATTTTTCTGCTGTGTCAACATCAATGCTCGAAGGATGCTGCAGGCCTCAGAAATTATTACTCTCTCACGGTTCATCCGGCAAATGAATATGCAAGTGAAGGCCATTAACCATTAACCATTAACTATTAACCATTAAGCAAGCCAGCGATGCTTCAATTAAAAAATGCAATTTGTTTTTGACTAATTTATGGGATGCTTGATGGCCTTAGTTATATACACAGATATTCACTTATATGGCTAATGCTAATGTCGAACAGTCGAACATCTCTAACTAAAACCTGGCAAAACATATAATATATGTGTATGACTTCCAATTTTAAATATATAAAATATTAAATATAATTAAAATATTAACTAGCATAACTTAAGTAAAGTCATCAAGTAAAATGAGACAGTTGCTCAGTTTCAGTATTAAAGAAAACTCATATCCATATATGCAAAATTTTATGTTATTTATTATTAAGAATCTCAAATTTGATTATACTGATTCTTGGCCATTTTCCAGCATTTTGTATTCATTTTAATAAAAAAAAATGTGTATAATTTTAGAAAATAGCATTTTATGTGGCTTGCCATACATATTGATGTGGAGCATAAGAAAATGTTCGACTTAGCGAGGTTCGACTGTAATCTTAATTGAAATGCTTAGTGGGCAACTTAATGAAATGCTATTTGGCTCATTCAATTGATAAATTATGCATGCTTTTTGCTTTGCAGGTCTCGTTTCCGTTTAGCTCAAATGGCCGGCCTGGTCGTATCTATCATTGGAATCTGCCCGTTCTGAAGCAGGCGCTGCACAAGAAACCACATTTTGCTCACGTATCGCCAGAGGATCGCAATCGCTTGCTGGATATTGAGAACATACCAACGTGGCGCAAACCCTGGGAGAATGACACCATCGAGAGGAGTTTCACAACCGGCAGCGGCAAATCCAAGTATAGAAAATCATTGAAGCAAAAATCACCAACATATTATGCACCCGCCCAAGCGGTAAACAAACAAAGTTTCCACAAATACTTCGCGGGCAATGGGAAACCGAAGGGCTTCTATGTCATTAAGGAACACCAGACGAAGCCGCAGTTCTATCAAAATATCATATCATAAGCTTAACTTTCACTTAATTCTTATCCATCTATAAGACTGTGTGGTGTGGCCATCTACTAATTATATATATCTAAAAATATATATTATTATTTTTTATTTATGTGTTTAACAATAATCAACTACGTTTAGAGAGTTCCAGTCTTAGTTTCGAGTATTTCCGTCCTATCTTCAAACTAGGTGTGTGTAGATGTATTTTGTTTATGAAATCAACTAATTTTTATATATAAATTTGTGACTATCAAATGGAAATTATATAATACTTATATCAGCTACTCTTATATTTAAGTGCATGTTCGAATTTGTTTTGGTAAATAAATATGACGACTGATTTTAAACAAAAAAAATATTTTTATTTATATTAACACACTTATTGAAAATATCTGGGTTGAATTACATAACAAGGGCATTAAAGCGGCTTTAAAAAACATTAAATATCTCGAACATTACAGAATTTGAATTTCGAGCCGAACAACGAAACCCAAACAAATTCAGAGTATATATATATAAAAAAAAACACAGAAAATGACACTCTTAAAAACAGTTCATATGTACTTAATGTAATCATGTACTTAATTGAATAACTGTTGAGTTTACGTAATATATTAAATTCGATTACAAGCCAAGCAATTGTAGGCAATTTTTTCTCCAAGTGCATATGAGGTGCTGCCTTACAACAAAACCACGCAAAGAGTTTACAGCCAAGAGCAGATGGACACTCAAGTCTAAGATTCAGATACATTATGAGAAAGAATTCCCCAATGGCGGCTTAAAGCCAAATTTGATTAACATTTTTTTTTTGGCTACTATTTTTTTGGATGCTTTTTATGTGGAGTAACGTGAGCAATTTTTTAAAGTATCTTGCTTGTGCCTGGGAGTGCTCTGACTGAACTCTAAGCTAGATCTCCACATTAAGAGGCAGTCAGTCGGCTGGAAACGGAAATGAGGCGATCGAGTTCGCGCATGCGCCAAATCGCATTTGCCAGATAAAAAGCTCAGACAGATATATATGCAAACATGTGTAATAAGAATAATTACTTATAAAATATGTTCTTTCGCGAAACGACAAAAAATAAGTCTGCCGAGGCCGCACCTCCAAACTGGCGCATAAATAATTTGGTTTTATTCAATTTCCTTTTTTTTTTTGCGACTTTTGCCGCATAATTGTTTTTTTCTTGGCTTGCCTTGCGATTTTGTAAAGCTGCTGCTTCTGCTGCTGACAAACGTACATTGAACTTTTCACCCAGCGATGTGTACACTGAGAAAAAATAACAGCTATTATGTATGATTGGAAAACATAAAGTTGTGAATCTGCGGATACATTTTTATTATTTTGTATGTTTTAAAGAAATTTGGTTTTTTGTTTCACGACTGGCTGTGAACTGAGTACTCGATATTTCTGAAGTAATATTGTCTCAGACTTACTCGATTAAGACTCATCATTCGATAGATTTTGATGATTTGTTATTGTCAAATGAGAGAAACATCAGAAATTTCATGGCCAGTTTATTAATTTTGTTCTATTAATTATTATTTTTTTTTATCAAATTCTATTAACAACTGTTCTGCAAATTCTTACCTGATAAGAAAAGAGTGGACTAACTTTTTTTTCACAGTGTACATGTCATATGTAGCTGGCGCATTAAGTGCCCATCTTAAGTAGATTTAATGACTTGTTCTTTTGTGGGAAACAAAAAACGAAAGAAAAGTGCAAAAAGAGAATGAAACATAAATCACATTTATGACAAATGCCATCAACTGATGAGCTTACCTCCAGGGCGTGATGAGGGGCGTGGCGTCGAGTCTGTTTGTGGTCTGCAGGTACATTGATTATATTTTTATGGCCAGAACGAAAATGCCAAGCAGCACACAATCCTCCTGCAATCCACTCCCTGTCATACCACCCGGTGACAACAGTTATATCAAGCAATCAAATGCCACATTGCAGTCAGATAACATTCGTTGCGATAAATGTAAATTAATACCAATCTGCGAAACAAGTACAAACAAGTGAAGCTTTGAGTCTTGATACGCAACGATGAAGGCCGCTTGCCGCTGTAGATGCAACACGTTAACGCCATGCCATTTCCGCCTGTCATATCAAAATAATTATCTAAAAGTGTTGCTTAGAGCCAAGTACTAAGAACTATGACAACGATAAAAAAGAAAAATAAAGGATGAAAAAATACACTAGCAACAAAAACAACAAAAAGTGAGGCAAGAGCAATCAGTAACGGGTCAGGTTTGGTTTGCGTGCGAAGAGGCATGAACAACTTCAACTTGATTTGCAGAACTTGTTTTACACGCAATCTTGATTGCAATTATGAAGTTCCGAAATGCGCATAAATTAAAATAACGTTCCACTTAATTGTATTTACATTTGCTTTTGTGTTTCATAATATGTGGTCATGCAGGTATGTCAATGGGTGAGAACAACAAAATAAAGCTATTATGGAAGAAAATTCGATTAAATTTTTTTAATGCGCAGTAATTAATAATATTACAGTTAAATAAAAATTCAAATTTAACTGGCTTTAAATGGCGCCATCTATTTGTCATTTGTATATTGTCTGTACAGAACAGGGCTGCCATTGCATCATCGAAACCAGCGGCAGCGCTTATCACACAGCTGATTTATAAGTTCAACAAAATCGCCAAAAACAAAACAATGAAATATTTTCGATGTCTTCCAAATTACGCGACTTAATTCTCAATACACGTGTGCCGCTTATTCTGCCGGACTTTCCCAACCACTGGGAATGCTTTCAAGACTCGCTTCAAGAGTGGTGCGCGCGATATGACAAAGCTGCAAAGGATTCCAGTTTGCCGGTATTTGAAACAATTTCCATTGCGGATAGCGCATCGCCGCAATGGGAGCGAAAGAGAGCCCATCTCCAGATGACGATGCAACAGTTTTTGGAGAAGTATGCCACAGAAGGAATGGACAAAGAGGCACCCGCCGAATGGGCAGCCTATCAATACAAGCGAGCTGACGAACTGCCTCCGAGCTGTTTGAGAGGCATCGACTTCAAATGCTTTGGTTTCGAGGAGCATCAAGATGATTACAGCTTCTGGCTGGGCTCGGCGTGCGCCAATACGCCTTGTCACTACGACACGTATGGTGTCAATATTGTGGTGCAGGCATTTGGCTGCAAATCCTGGCTGCTCTTTCCGCCAGAGACGCCGCTGCAATGCACGCGAATTCCTTACGAGGAATCCAGTGTCTACTGCTTAGAGAACTTTTACGCGCCAGCGCCGCATAACCTTGCCCATTATGAACAGTTTCAGGCCCATGCTCATCACTGCCTGTTGCAGCCGGGCGATGTGCTGGTTGTGCCACGTCATTGGTGGCACTACGTGGAGGCGACGGAGACATCGCTCAGCGTCAACTATTGGGTGCCGCTCAAGGCTGACATGGATTTAACACTAGACGAGCTGTTGGTCAAACACATCGTGGAGAGCTTTGTCAAGGGGGAAACTGATGAAGTCAAGCAATATCTGCTCAATCCTAATCAGCTTGACGAAATTGCGCCCTCGGCCAGCACCCTCTTCGGGCAGTTCCAGCTGGCAGTGCAACAGCAGAGTTCAGCCAGCGGGCGCAAACTTTGGGCAAGTGACTATCTCAGCCAGAGCGAAGTCCAGCAACAGATCGACAACGTTGAGGTACGAGTGCGCACCTTGGACGTCATGCCTAAGGAGGCATATTCACAGCTCCTGAAGAACAACTCCAAGCGATTCGATTCCAGCTGTGAGCAGCCGGTGCTTAGCTCAACATTGGAGCAGTTGATCAATAGCATGTGCTCTGAGCATTGCATTGAAACGATCAAGCGAGAATTTTATCGGAGATTGGGCCAGAGTGAAACAAAACGTTTATTGTGATATATGATTATTTGAGATTAAATGTCAATTAAGCATTTAATTTAATATACGATATTTTTATGATACAATTTAAAACACAACACGTAGATGCGATGCATTCAATGATAGCTTTCCATTGAATCTAGATTCACCAAGGACAGATTATATATTTGTATATATCTTTATATTAATGCAAACGGAGCCACGGGCTAAGCACAGTGCGAGGGTAATATATATGCGGGGTAATCTAATGAGCACTTTCTACCAGCCTGGTGGCTTCTGGTTCGGATAGCCGCCGTGTTGATGCGCATAGCTGCCCGGATAGGTACCATAGCTACCGGGCGGCGGTCCCTGTGGGAAGCCACTATATTGATAATCTATGAGAAAAAAACAATAAATTAGTATTGCTTTTAGTTAAATTACTTTTGGGATACTCACTGCCCGGATATGGCAAGGTGGCATACGGATTGAAGCTCTGCGGCATGGGTGGTGGCACATATGTCGGATACGGCACTCCCGGGGTGGCACCATATGGAAGTGGCATGTGCACCTGCGCCGGATACGGCATACTTCCTGGGGCCATAGCGGCGGCTGTTGCGGCTGGAGCACCAGCAGGGGGCCCACTTGGAATGTCTACCAAGAGATAAAAACATAATTAGATAATTAGATAAGATAGGCATAAGATAATCAAAAACTTTTGTTTGTTTACGGCACTATCAAATTAATGTTGTGACTAAGACAATTATAGATAAAGATGTTGGTGATTTAAGTCTCATAGTTGTGAGTAATATTGAAGGAATTTATATGTATTTTTTAATCGGTTTAAGAATATTAATATAATATATATACACATTATTTAAGTCATAAACTGATTTAGAATGCGGTTTTGGAAACACGTTTCATTGCTTTGAAACAGCTTTGTAAATGAAATTTCATAAAAATCACAACAACTCCAAAGAGCTCGACTAGGAGAGGCCCTTAACTCAGCACGAAAATATACATTTCTTAAACGTTACCTTAAGCAAATTTGTATACATTTGATTAATAATATGTTAGGATATATATATACAAATCAATTTTAATACGATATCATTACAATTTCGTAGTAAAATCGATTTGTATTGTTATTTGTAAAACCGGAGCTGTTATCAACAAAAATGAAACAAGCTTGATCTATCTCTGAAATTACTATATTCTTAATTTGATCTCAATATCACCTTATCTCTTGATGCTGTTCAAGAATATATATACCAATTATATTTATAAACCGCTTTTCCCATTTATAATGAGTAAAGGCATCAAAGTGAAACTTTGGTCCTATGCAATATTTACCAGAAGTAAAAATGAAGTTGATTTCGGATTACGACATGTATATATATATATAACTTACCGCTGCCACTGCCCGATGTAGATGCATAGTGTGATGGCAGAGATGGTGTCGCTGGTAGCGCCTGACGACTGGACTCTGTGGTCAGATCCTTAAGCAGCTCCTCCTTTTCGGTTTTGCGTGCAAAGACAAAATCACTGATCTTATTCTGAAAGACGACGAGCAACTGAGTCAGATCATTGTAGAACTTGGTGCCCTCCTCCAGATTGTTAGTGAGCTGAATGTAACTGTCGTAAGCAGTGGCCAGTTCCTGGTACAGCTTATCGCGCGATCCGCCGCAGGTGCCCGTCTCTGAGACGAAGGAGCTGTGAGCGCTCTGAATGTCGCTGACAAGCGATTGTTGTCGCTGCACGCTCTCCTTGACCTGCTGTTGCAGCGGATTCAAAGTCTGACCGATGCGAGCCAATGACAGGACGGGCTCATCGATGGCGCCATCCTTTTGCAAGGCCTGCAGAAACTCATCCTTCATGTCGAACGTAGCCGACTTGAGTTCTGATTCAACAGCGTCGCGTTCCGCCTTAATCGTTTCGACGGCCTCCATCAAATGCTTCAGACGCTGCACACTTGAACAATTGGGATCCACACTTCCGCTGGCCGTGGGCAACGATTGCTGGATTTGATCCGGTGGCATCGAGAGCAGCGCAATTCCCTTCTGGTTGGCCTCGAACTTCTGGCGCACCACCTTGTCGGCTTCGATGGCATTAGTGATGACCTCGCGATACTTTTTCGAGTTCGTGCGAAACATTTCGGTCAACTTGTCCGAACTGATGCGTGTCCAGCGCTCCTTGAACTGTGAACGCAACTGATTATCCGAATTGCGTTCCTCGTCTAGCAGACGCTCCGTTTCATCGAGGATCTCACGATTGCGATTTAGCAGCTCGGGCAGATCTTTGAGCAGCGTTTGTATATTTTCAATGCCACCCTTTTCGCGCACCTCGTTCGCCTTCTCCAGCAGCGATAACGGCAATCCGCTGTTGCTGTCCGCCGACTCGACGGCAGCCGGCAGATTCAAACTGACCAGGACGGCATTTAGGGTTTGCGTAGCTTCTCGCAATTTCATGATCTCCACGTTTACAATCTCGTTTTTGCGCATATCCGATGCGGTCAGCGCACGATGCAACTCAACGGGCACCAGATTTTTGAAGATGTCTCTAAAATTGCCAGCCATTTGACTGGCCAAGGGCAACGCCTTCGCTAGCTGTGCCTTGCCCGGTGAGGCGAGTGTGCTCAACTCCGGTATCATCTCATTATAGATGAACTCATTGTCCTTGGTGGACTCGGCCAGATTGCGCTTGGCCCGACTGAAATACTCATCCAGATAGGTCTCGTTGCCGCTACGCGACTGCGCCGCCTTGAACAGCTCGATGGCATTGCGCAGACGCGCAATTTCCTCGCCGATCCGCTTCGCGGAGCGACAGACAAGACTCTGATAAAGCTGCGTCAGTGCATGGAAACCCGCCTGTTTTCCAGCCACCGTGGGTGTCCATTCCTTTTCCCACAGACTGCGAACCGACTCCCGTTGCATGGTACGCAATACATCCGCATATAACTCCTCAGCCTGGCAGCACAGTTTCGCTATGATCTGGTCCTTCATGTTGTCTGTGGAGCGTGTGAGAATAATTGGGATTAAGATTAAGTTTGTAAATATAATTTTTAATTTTTCATATTCATTAACATTCTTAATAAAATCACCTTTAATCGCCTTCAATATGAAAACTTCCTGGGCCTGAGCGACCATCAATGCCTGCAGCACAATCAAAGTGTCCTGGCTCAAATCAGGCGTTGGCTCTGACGGCACCGCTGCTGGTGTTGCACCCTTTAGATACTGGAATATGCCGGCGCTCTGCTGGAGCAGTTTAATGGCCAGCTTAAGGCCCTCATCGGAGTCCAGTTGCTGGCTGGAGGCGACACTGCTCTGCAGTGCGGCAATATTGAAGAGCACACATACCTTCTCATACATCAGCGACGTGTGAGCTGTGGAAAATAGCGGAGTGGTTAGGTGTAAACCGGTTATTTAATTTAAAGATCTAGTTTTGAACTAACTCAGACTTATTTTGCCACCGAAAATAGAGCCCTTGTCAAATGCATCCTTCCACTTGAATGGTATTTGGAGTTCGTTGGCAGATATCTTTGATTCCAATACGCATATTTGATCGTAGTAGCTATAATAATAACAAAACAAGTGAAACCAAATCAATTAAAAACCGACGTCATTTTTATGTTTATGTCTGCCTCATTCTCTTTCTCTCCCTCTTTCTCTCTCTCACAACTCTCCAACTTGCTGTCTCTCTTTTGCATACACACACACAGTTGATTAATGAAAGCTTATCCGGCTATCAACCGAAATGAGTCATAATTAAATGGTTACAAAGAACTCTTGCGAAATATATATTGCTTAGAATGACTTACGCATAGACGACCTCCAGGGAAGCTTCATATTTCTCGAAAAATTTCCAAATTGCCGTATTGCGTTGCTTTGAAAATTCAACGACTGCTTCTGCATATTCTACACTCTCCTCGGGGCTGGCTTGATTGTAGGTGCTTTGTATCAGATTGTTCAGGGGCTTTATAATGTCCACCTCGGATGGTTTTTTCAGCGGTATTCCCAGCAGCTTGGACATTGCGTTAGCTTGATTTGTACTAAACTTATTTAAGCAGATAAAAGAATTTAGCTCAGCAGACGGAAACTTGATTTATCTTGTTCGCTGTTCTCTGCTCTGTTCGGTGTCTCATCATCTGCGGGCAGGGTTATCGTAGTACACAAACAATTGGCACTCTGTAATTCAGGTCTGTTAAGTGTGGAGCAGTTTTGCTTTCTGTGATTACATTATGAAGTGTGCAGTATGTGAAGAAAAGCACTAATTTAAAATACAACTAACGGTTTATTTTATTTGTTAATAGTTATAGTTAGTAATAGTAAGCAGTTATTGACTTAATTTTGACAAACGTATATAAATAATCCAACATTCCCAATTTCTTTTAATTGTATTGTTTACAATTTAATAATCTGTTTAATTTGAGCAGACTGTCTGTTAAGCTGCTTATAACTTGACTGTTAAGTTCAGAAATCAGGCTGTTATATTATGTTATTTATTGTGAATGAGTAGCAATACCGGCCAGCTGACAACTCTGCCATAACCCCAGTGCCTAATGTCAACTCTAGACACTTTCTATTTTCTGATTGCGTTGTTGTTGAAGAAAACTGGGTGAAAATTAGAGATTTATGCATATTACTTAAACGACAATCGAAACCAACAAAGTAAAAAGCCGATAACGAAACGCGTACAAATAACGTATGAGTGAGTGAGGCGACAATCTAAGAACTAAACATTGATTGATCAAAAACTTTGCAGCGACAGCAAAAAGAAATAGCAAGTAAAAAAATCGAAGAATCGACGAATTTGCATCTTGCGATGGCCGATGTTGAAAAAATGACAACGGCGCCAGCAGCACCACCTACCGACATACCTATACCCTGCGTCGTCCCATCGCCGAACGCGAGCGAAGAGGGCGGCATCGAGCTGGGCACCTCGCCCACCCAGGAGCCCTCAAGCAATTCCCATCCGCACGACTCCGAATATGACACGGCCAGCGATCTGGAGGGCGGTGACGGTGAGTATGATGACGATGAGAGTGCTAGCGATGAGGAAACTGAAACCGACGACGATGACGATGGCCAAAGCGAGTCGGACGACGATGAGGACGATGATCTTGGCAGCGGCACGGTGAGTGGCAATGGATTGGAACGAACGGCAGCCGAGACAGAGGCACAAAAGAAAGTGGACGAGGATCGGAGCAATCCACAATATATACCGAAGCGTGGCACCTTCTACGAGCATGATGATCGCACCGCCGAAACGGAGGGCGATGGCGCCGGCAACCATGATGCCGACAACGATGGCAGGCAGTCTCAACTGGAGCCCAGTTTTCCGGATGTGACCAATGGCGATGGAGGCGCCTCGCCCGCCGGCCAACCGCCGACTATATCGCAGGCATCCAAAACGATGAAGAAATGGCAACCGGCATCAGGCGGTGATCGTTGGTCGCACGATCGCTTTGAAGCCAGCGAACAGGCGCCCAAAACACGTGCGGAACTCATGCAATCCTATGGGTATGACATACGCAACGAGGATGCGGCACCACGTGCCCGACGGCGCCGCCGCTATACACGTGGTCCAAGCAAATATTCGCGCAATTGGGAGGACGAGCAGGCGTATCTCAAGGCCAGCAACAAGGAGCGCAAACAGCCGCCACGTCCCCAGGACTTTCCTGCACTCAACGAGCGCAGCAGCAATGCCGCCAACAGCCATCGCCGCCACCGCCGCTCATCAGCCTCGCGCGAGGAGAAGGAGAATCACGGAGACCGACGCGCTGCTGCTGCTGCCGCCGCCGCCGCATCCGCCGAAAAGCAGCACCAACAACAACTGGGCAACAATGTTGGTGCCGGAAGTTCGAGTAAAAACCACGAGACACGCGACCGTGAGCCAAGGAATCGCAACTATGGAAGAGGTAGCGGTGGTGGTGGAGGCGGTGGTGGTGGTGTTGGTCGTCAGAATGCCATGGAGTTCAAGCAAAAGTCAAACCGCGGCGAGCATAGGAATTATGCGGATCAGCGCTCAGATCGGGATTATCAGCAGAGCAGATCAAATGGCGCAGCCAAACAAATCATTGATTTGCCAACACACCAGCAGCAGCAGCAACAGCCACAGCAGCAGCAGCAACAACAACAACAACAACAACAACCACCACCACAGCAGCAACAGAGACAACCACAGCAGCAGCAGCAATCGAAGCAACAGTTGCAGCTGCAGCAGCCGCAACAGCCACCTTTGGTTACCTCAAATCTGTCGCAGCGTTTGCAGCAGGTGCAGCAGCGCAACGATCCCAGTCATGTGGGTAGTGTTCAAATGCACTCTTTGGTCTCGCAGAACCAACAACATCAGCAACAACAGCAGCAGCAACAGCAGCAGCAACAACAGCAGCAACAGCAACAGTTGCATCTGGCACAGCAGCAACAAACGCTGCCCACGGAGCAACGCAATGGACCTAAACGCTATTCCAGTTTGCGACGTTCCCAACACGAGGCAACACAGCAACAGCAGCAGCAACAGCAGCATCACTTGGCGGAGCAGCAGCAAATACAGCAACAATTGCAGCTGCAACAACGGCAGCAGCAACAACAACAGCAGCAGCAATCACAGCTACTGCTGCAAGATCCACACATGCTCATGCAAATTGCGTATCAGCAACAGGAGTTGCAGGCGCAACTGCAAAACTTACAACTGGGTGCAGCAGTGCCGCCGACACCGGTGTCATCGGTGCCACAACCCAAATCGGCAACAGCTTACACACAGGCGCCGACAGCACCCTATTATGTGACGAGCGGGGAGCAGGTGCCGGTACCTGTTTCTGTCACAGTGCCCGTCACCGTGCCTGTCGCTGTGCCCCAGGCGCCTTACGTGAATCCAGCCAGTGCTGGCTATCTGCCGCCTACGCCCGTGGCCTACGCCCAATCAGAGTCAGGAGTGGTCACACAACAGCAGCAGCAACAACAACAACAGCAGCCACAGTCTGCCCCGCAAGCTGCTCCATCGGCTGCACAGGCGGCTCAATCCGGACCGCCGTCTCTTAACTATCACCAAAATTACAATACGGTTGGGGGCACCACTTACTTTGTGCCGCCGGCACAGGCAACCACGCGGCCAGCTGTGCTGCCCCAGCGTCGACCCACAAATGCGATTCCCATACTGCCACCCTCCGAGAAGCATAAGACGCGATCCGCCCGCACCATGGACGATGGAGCAAGCAGTGGCAGTGGGGATAATATTGATCACATCATTGACAACATGTTTGTGCAGCGGCCGGCATTTCAGCCGCCACCAGTTGGTTCCGATTTGTCGCCAGCGCCAGTCAAAGCTATCAGCGAAGAGCAAGCATCGGCCATTGCTGCGACACCATCATCAAGTGGAGGAGGAGGAGCAGCACCAGCAGCTGCTGCTGCAGTCATCAACAATGAGCAGAATCATCAGGCTGTGGCGGTGCCTGGGCAGGATTGAGTGGAACTCTATGCCAACCAGCGGCAACAGCAGCAGCGTGGACGCAGTCGACCATACGACCACATGTCCAATGATTACGCAATGCTGTCGTCACTTGGCGTTGGCTACTATCACGCCCACTAAGCGCAGACGCAGTGCATCCGCCAGAGCATCTCGCCACAAGTTTTTTTTTGTTTCTATTGCCTTCTCCCGGGTGGGTCCGTGACCCTCGAGAATTGAACTCTTCTTTTTATATATGTACATTTAAGAAAAACCCAGTCTCACACACACATTTGTAATTATCTAGTAGACGCACTTAATCGAACTAACTGCAGTCGAGAGTAATCGTAGTCGCATACTCCGGAGTTCAGCTTTCACATAATCCGTATATATATATCGATATACACTACATACATACATACACACATACATATATATCTATCTATTTAGTAAACGAGTGCAAGTCGTGTAGCTCATTTAGCAATTATAATGAATTTTTAACCAGAGGCATGTCTCCGGCGCTTAAAATTAATGAGATACCAATTATAGTCGCATTTTGAAGTTGAATTTATCGTGAATTGTAATCGATCATTGAACATTTGAATTTCAATAAAAGTTGTAAAACACTGAAAATATTTAACACACCATAATTATTATTATGTTTTGGTTGATTTTTGGTGCATAAATATGACCAAACAGATTAACAGTGATCGCTCGTTAAAAATTTAAATCTAACTTTAACTTTATTTTTTATTTAAATTCTTTATACAACAACTAGCAATCACCTCAGCAACTGAAACGCGCTCATTTCCGAGCGAAAACTTTACTTTAAAATCTAACAGATAATATATACTTATTTACTAAGTATTAAATTTAAAAATGGCAATTAATTTGAAAACGACAAGCAAATGCTTAAGGATTATTTAAATGCTATTTACCCTGAAAGAAACCTTTTCCTTAGTTGATGTTGATGTAACCTGATATGAGGCATATTCAGCCAGTGGATTCCTGCATGGAATGCGCACAAATTGGAAACTGTTTCCTTATGTGGCTCAAGAATGCTTGTCATAATTATTCAAATTGCGGCAGTTTACAAATTTGATTCATCGCCCTGCTGTTCAAGAAGTTTTTGTATGCGACAGAATAATTCCCTGAAGACGATGTTGTATTTGCGGGCACTGGTATTGATGCTGGCCCGATAGGAAGTCGTATTGACGTAGATGCTGCACGAAGAAATCAATAATAAATAAAAATAAATTAAGATCTAGAACAGCAGCAGAGCTTACGCATTTGAGGTAATTCCGTAAAAGAAACCGTAACCATCCAGGGCCATGGGTGCGACAAAGCCCACGTTGGGCGTAAAGCCCAGTGTGCTGGAGGATAGTAAGAAATTGCCGCCACCACCGCTCTTCGCATACAGTGGATCATCGTAGAGAGCGGGTATATCCATCTTGTTCTCGTACGCCGCGCACCACAATCCAAAGAGATGTCTATCGACGCCGTGGCCTTTGCGTGCCTCGTCCATGAAATGCCTGTGATCGTTGACAGCGGTGCGAAAGGCTTTGACCAACTGCTGATCGGTGGTGCTCGGATCCGATGATGCCTTAAGGAAATCATGTACGACATTGGTGCAGGAGCGCAGTGTCTCCGTGCGTCCATTGTAGAAATGACGCATCAGCGCCGTTTCATAGGTGGGTGCAATCCTGACGGTGAAAAATATGGTATAAATATAATTGTTATAAGTTGTAGTTCTCAACACTTACACGTTGTGCATCCGGTAGTAGGCCCACTGCATGAGCACTTGTATAAAGGAATCAGGATGCAATTTCTGGGTCTTCATAAACTCCTTCCCATATTCATCGAAAACTTCAAAGGTGGCGATGACATCGTTGCCCTAAGAAAATGAATAAAGCTAGCGAATTTTGGCATATTATTTGTGATATTAACGACTAACCCGCGCGTCGATCTCTTGGAGAACACGCTTGATCTCCGATCTCAGTGTGTCGTCCAGCTCGAACTTGAGTTCTTGTATGTCCACGATTTTGGTGCCCTTTACCTCGTCCCAGTCGGGCTCCGGCACTTCGAAGAAGCTCAGCTGAATGAACGTGGCAAAGCTGGCACTGATGGTGCCATCGTAGCAACTGTGCTCCCCGGTAAACACAAGGTAACCGTTCTTGAACATCAGCAGGCAGCTGCTGCGATCCGACCAGCGTGAATGATAATCGCCGTACATAGCCATCTGCGAGGATTGCTCAGTGTCTTGCGGCGTATTCTCATCCCAGCACACATCGAAGCAGGAGCTCTCCACCAGCCTCAAAGTCTCCTTGTTGGCTTCGGAAATATCAATGATCCGATTACGATTCTTTGCCCAGCTGGTGCGATCGTCATTGGTTAACGCAGGCACACCATCGCCCATCGGCTCATAGTCCAAGATGCTGCGCAATCGCTGCAGTATGACCAAAATCTCCGGAGCCGTCAGAATGGTGTCATCCTCGTGCACCCCATTAAATGCAAACTGACGCCCCTTGCAGCTGATTGTCACATGCGTGGGTGTGCTGCCCTCGGACTTGGTCCGGAAGTGCTTCTCAACGTGATCCTGCTCCAAGCCTGGCACGCGCGACGTGGACACGAAATGCTTGTACAATGCCGAATTGTATTTGATCTTGCCACCGTTCGAGGACAGTGGCTTCATCGTCTCCTTGCGTATGAGGTCCCAGAACTCCAACGCGTGATAAATGTGCCGGGCGAGACTCTGAAATAGAATTTCTCATAAAATGAGCTGTCCAAAGTTCAATACGCAATAATCGATATAATAAAACGTCTGATTAGATATTACAAAAACAGATATAAATAAAAATTATAATAATTATTTATTTATCTAACTTTAATAATGATTTGTACCCCTATAATTAGAGTCTTCAGATCCAGTAAGCTCAACAAGTTCTTATACAAATAGTAAATGTATGTAATGCTCACCTTCATCATATATGCGGACGTCTCTGGCACACCCACATGCACCATCTGGCTGGGCATAAGCATCAACTGATAGGGCAGCAGCGGCAGTCGCAATAGATGATATCCATAATCCTCCCAATAACTGCCCAGCCAATATTTCGTATTCTTCGCCCGTTCCTTGAGCTTATTGTGCAACTCGGCGCCGACTCCTTGCTCAAACTCCTTGATAATGCGTCGTGAATTGGCCAGCTCCTCGTCGTTGCCAAAGGGTTTCAGGCTGGCGTAGTACCGCGCCATGGTATCCCGCAGCTCGGGCAGCGGAAGCTGGGGCAGATCATCGTCGTAGCTGAACGTGCTCTTGTCACCTTCGGCAGGGAAATAGATACTTGCACGATCCATAATTGCTTGAACGAGTGCTATAAGTGTGAAAATGAATTGAGTCAATATGGGGTGCGGTACCCAAATGTATAATCTATGTGGGTGTGTCTGTAGCCAATAAGCATATAAAACAAAAATCGATTTTCCGCATTTCACGATTGGTCCAAAGTACCAAAACCCAAGTGCAGCCGATGAAAGGTGTTCAATGTCGTCACAGACAGATACAACACACACACAGACACGCAATTGTATGTCAAAATTTAAAGAACCTGTTGCTTGTCCAAAATCCAAGCAACGACGAACCGAAGCCTTCAAGTGTCGCAAAACAAATAAACGCCGAGCGATAAAATTTTACTCAAGCTAAATTCGATGAGTGTAGAATTGGACTTAACAGATAGCAAAAATTGTTAGACGGCTTGATAAGAGTTGTTGAATGAAAACAAACTAGCTAGCACTGCAAAATCAAAACAAATATATAATCAATTTGCATCTTGCAATGAAAGTGAAAATGCGATACAAATTAACCCGTATAACACTTAGCCGTGACGTCACGCTTGAATGGTATGCGAGGGAGAGGGAGCGACTGGACCTTGTACCCGGCTGCTCCACTCTATACACTCATTAAATTAATGCACCATCACCATTAAATTTTTAATCTAAACACCGATAGCACTTGAAAAGCACACTTAAGTATACTAATTGTATTCTATACGTACAATTTTAATTACGTGTGGATTTGTCTAACTGATTTCAGCTCATTTAATATATGCATAATTTCCTCAATAAATGGAGCCTGTGACCGCTTGCGAATTGTAAGCGCATTTTGTGTTGTCTAAATAATTATTTTGCATTATGAGCACATTTAGTTTGGCTTAGCGTAGAACTCGCAGCAATATTACAGATTGCTGTCAGATTTTCTACTGGGTGGTTGGCTTGTTTTGTTTATACGCTCAGCTGTTGAGACGGAGATGCCACACATTCAAAAACTCTGGCAGCGCCGTTCACAGCAATTCGCAAGAACATCTGGCATCAGTTTTAGTTTCATGAAATGAGCAAATACACAGCACGAATCAGATAGTCATTATTTATTTTATTCAGCGCTTTCTTTATTAAGCTGCGAATACAAATCGAAGAAACACAAGTCAAAAATGTTACCATCGACGGGGCTCTTCAAGAGATTCCCCTGCCCGTACTACAACAGCGCTTGCAGCGCCAACAAAGACAACAGCGTCGCCACTTGCAAGCGTCCCTTTTGCCATTTTAAGCATTTACGCAAGGGTAAGTTTATTATAAATGCAAAATTCAATTTGAATTCAATTCGAGCCTGTGCTTGCAGAGGATGTCGAAGCAGCGGAACAAGTGGTGCCGGAATACAAGCCAGCGCCGGTGCCCAAGTTGCTCTCGCTTCCGATGCCAAGCAAAAAATCCAATCTAGAGTATCATCCAGAGAAGCCGGCCCTGAATGCCTCTCCGGCCAAAAAGGGTCTTTGCGATGTTAGCGGTGTACCCGAATATGTTCCCTCACAGTTGGTCAGGACAAATGGCACAGTAAGCGACAGCTGGCCAAGGCAACACACTGAAGAGGAGGATGTAGATGAGGAGGAGGAGCAGTTGCTGGTCGAGGCGAAGAAAAATCAAGATTTGCCAGAGCCAAAGCTAGAGGAGCAGCAGCCGTTGCCCTACAACTACAAAACTACAACTACAAAAACTGATGAGGATAAGAAATCGTTGTCTGCTTCTCGAAAATCAGAGCACAGATCGAGCAGGGAGCGTGATAAGCATAGGGAGCACAAGAGTTCAACGCATAAGGATAAGGAACATTCGGATCGTCGCAATTCCACTACCAAATCCAAATCCTCAACATCGTCAGCATCATCTTCATCGCACAGAAAATCATCGAGCAGCGATAAGCATCGTAGCGAACGGAGTTCCAGCAGCAAGGACAAAGGCAGCACTTCCAAATCCACATCATCATCGTCCAAAAGTCGCAATCATAGTGGTAGCAGCAGCTCCAAGTCCACATCACGCGGTTCGTGCAGCTCCAAATCAAAGAGTTCCTCCTCTGCCAGCTCCAGCTCAACCCGTAGCAAAATCAAAACCGAAACAGATAAACCAAATGACACCAGTCAGAAGCCTATCGAGGAAATCGAGATTGACTTTGACATAGATGTGAGCACGACCGATGCGGAAATTGTGCTTCAGTGTGAAATGATATACGATGAGCTGGAACAGGAATTTGCCCAGATGCATAAGCCGGCGGAAATTGCTGCAACGGAATGTCAGCTCAAGCGCAAAGCACCATCGCCAGACATCGATACATACACCGAAGCGGCGACAGCAGCGCTCCAGAAGCGGCGCGTCGCCCACGACAATGCCGACAAATGCAAGACCCTGGCGCCGGTGAAAGTTCACAAACCGAATCACATTCGGAATGCGATGCAGAGCATCTTTGATAGACGTGCCGAGATGCGACGCCAGGACAAACTACGTGCAGATGCAGATGCTGAGCAGCTGCGCCTCGCCCAGGAGCGTGTACGTGTTGCGCAAGAGGAGTTGCGGGAGGCGAGGGCCAAGACACTCACCCCACTCATATCAAGAGCGGCTCTAACGCCGCCAACACGCACAGGTAACTATCAACTTTTATTGTATACAACAAATTATGGCTTTTTGTAGCCCATCGAATTTTACAAAACCGAGTCCAATAGGTTAAATGTTTATTTTATTACTCATTTATGAGACAGACTTAGTGCCAGAATGAGAATGAGCATCATAAGTCACATAACTAGTGAGTTTATAGCTTATTGATCGATATATGGTTGTAAATATCCCAAAACTCAACAGATAACTAAAAGAACTTCTCGACTAAGCAGCATAAAAGCAATCAACTATTTAATGGGGTTTGCTGTTAAAAATATATATTATATATATATATATATATATTATATACCTTATGAACTTTTACATGCCTCCTTTACTATAATTATTTTGTAATAAGAGTATCAAATTTCTAACCTCCATTTTACAATGGTTACAAATAATAACTGGCATTATGTATTTATTTAATCAAAATAATTCCAAAGCACTTATCATTTCACAATGCAACTGCATTTACATATTGTGTACTTTTCGGAAAATTGCGGACAATTTGTAATTGGGGCAACATTTCACTTGTTTGTCAAACCCACATTTGCTTTAAATATTATATCAATCATGTTTTTATTCTGCTCAATATCAGGTATGCTCACATCTATTATATAACTCATTATATTAATATATTGACGCTTTAACTGGCGAATATTGTGTAAAATTCATAATTAGAACAGGTGTTTCAATAATTGTTATCAGTTTAACATATATATATAAAAGAAAAGAGATCAATTCGGTTTTAACCTATTCTTCTCCGCACAGCTCGCACGATTACGCCCGTTGCCAATGTCATAGCGATTGCACGGGCCAAGAGGAAGATCGAGGAGCTGCAGATGGAAAAGAAGCCAGCGTTTACCACAGCGCAATCGTTTAAGGGTGGCAATCGTGTCGCGCATACCCCCACTGCGGCACTAGATAAAGTGGCACCGACAACGACAGCCGCAGCCGCCAAGCCACCGGTGCTGGAGCCGCAGAGCTCAAAGATATCGTACAACATACGCATGCAGTATTACGAGATGATGGTGAAGCAGTGCATCGTCATTTATCCACAGCTTAATGATGCCTGGGAACGGGCGCAAGTGGAGGAGCTGGCCGTCTTCAAGAAGTGCAGCACACCGTCCATCTACAAGAACAGCTGCATGCTGGCCATCAACAAGCTGCGCAAGGAGGCCATTGAGGCGGGCAATCAGCCCAGCTCCGCTACAAAGACAATCTCGCACGAGATGATGCTCGGCGGCAAGCGAGCGCTCACCACATCCTGGAGCGTGGAGAAGAAGGAGTATGTTTCACACACGTTGAATCCAAACTACATCTTTGCTTATATTTACCTTATTTTTTCCAGTAAATTGAGCTCCTCGGCGGAGCCTTTCGATTCCTTGTGCGCGGAGAAGGCTTACGAAATGGTCTATGATCTGCATCTGACTGATGAACAACTGATGGAGAATGGCTATCCGAGACCGGGTCCTGGGCGTGGCTCAGCTGTCATACGCGCATGCCGCCCCAATCGGCGGCCCAATGAGACGGAACGCTATTGCTCACGCTGTGGCAAGGTATTCAATTTGAGTATCTACGATACAAAGTGCATCGACACGTGCAACTATCATGCAAAGAGCACTGGCTATCGACGTGGATTTACGGACAATCAGCATCGCTGCTGCCAACAGCCGGCGGGCACACCCGGCTGCAGCTATGCCAACTATCATGTGAGCGACTACTACGATCCGGATAAGTTGACCTGTTTCATCAAGACAATTGAGCGCTCGGGCGACTATGTGTCCACCAAGAAGGACATCTATGCCCTCGACTGTGAAATGTGCTACACTACGCATGGAATCGAACTCACCCGCGTCACCGTTGTGGACATCAATGGACGCAGCGTCTACGATGCCCTTGTCAAGCCAGACAATGAAATTGTGGACTATAACACCGTGTACGTTATCAAAGCTGCTCTGACTATATATAAACTATAAAATATATACATATATTTATGGATTGGGTGCAGAGCATCGCAGAGTCGGGCGTTCTATAATTATTTATTATTGATCTCTCTGCTGCAGATATTCGGGCATAACGGAGGCTATGCTATCGAAGGAAACGCGCACCTTGCGGGATGTGCAGGCCGTGCTTATGTCGATGTTTCATGCCAAGACGGTGCTGGTGGGTCACAGTCTGGAGAGCGATTTAAAGGCACTGAAGCTCATACACGATGTGGTCGTAGACACCTCTGTGCTCTTTCCCCACAAAATGGGCCCGCCAAAGAAGCGTGCACTAAAAACGCTATGCATTGAGAACCTCAAGCGCATCATACAAGAAAATGGTAAATATCCAAGTCACTTAGCACTTCCATAATTGAAATGCATTTATCTTGACTTTTGCAGAGGCTGGCCACGACAGTGCGGAGGACGCGGAGGTCTGCATACAGCTCATCAAGTACTATCTGCGCAACAAGATCAGTTGAGCAGCGGTCACGATTTACTGGGATTTGGTACACACTCTATACAAATATATTTCATTGTATTATACATATATTTGTCATATGTATCCCCTACTTCATCCCACTCCACACAGAATCAAAACGTATCCCCTAAGTGAGCCTTAAGACCGAAAAGATATTTATATACTATATAGATATATACTTATATATATAAGTGAATGCATCTTGAACAATAAAGAACAAAAGCAATAGCGTAGCAGACTGTGTATTTATATTATATATCGTCCATATTCATTTGAGTTTCTTCTCCAAATGGTCGTTGTTGGCTTTACGCAGGCGCTGTTTCCCATTGCCGTAAATGATGCACATCTTTTGGGAGCTTCGTCAAGTGCTTACTGAAGTGCGTACTTAATATACGCCGGAACGGCTTATACTGCAAGATGTGCACTCGGATGACCCCGCTCGGAAACACGATACAGCGCCTCTCCAATGGCCAATGAGCTTAGCACATAGTTGGCCATGTCGATGATGTATTGTGCCTGATCCATGTGCACAACAATCAGCTCCAGCTGCTTATTAATGCAATGGATATTATCGCACTTCCAGTTTGAATGTAAGGGATTTCATTTGTCACTCTATCATTTGCAAAGTGATTGGATATCTCAAACAGCAGAGCTGGGCTGGACTGCCCAACATTTATTTAAAATACATTTGCAAAGAGTCGAATAAATATATATCAATTTCATGTTTGAAGAAATTTATATTTATTTATATAATTTTTTTTTATTAGAATGGGCCACAAAATCTTTAAATTTTAAACTTATATTTTAAGCCATATTAATACTCTTTTTTGAGTCCATTTTATTTCTTATTTAAAATTTATTTGCAATTTTATAAAATTGACTTACGTTTTGCTGAATCAATCAATCGCATATAGTTTCAAAGTCTGTCGTTGTCCAGAAAATCGAAAAGTATTGCGATGGAAAATTGTAAAGTTTTCTAAATAAAACTTCTGCCGCTAACCAGGTGCCATAAAATGTTCACAAATTGCAAGTTTGTAACTTTTGCAGTTGTTGCCCGCTGCTGCTGCTGCTGCTGCTGCTGTATAATACTTATGTAACTACCCCATTGGGTTGCTGTTCCTCTTATTATTATTTTAATGTAATTTTAATCAGATTGCCGCTGTACTTCATATTTTTCAATTACACGGAGCAACGGCTGTTGCCACGAGCGCCAGGAGGCAACATCTGCTCCTCTTTGCTGTTGTTCTTGTTGCTGTTATTGTTATAAAAGTATTTGCATGGTGTGGTTTTTCAATTTGATCGTTGCGTAATTTCAGTTTCATTAAAGATACGCACAAAAACTTTTTTTCAGCATGAAATTCTATTAGTCAAAAAGCCGAAGCGAAAAGCAAAAAAAAAAAAATTATCGTTCCAAAAGTTTTGTTCTTTTATTGCCGCAGTAATTCGCAATAATTGTTTCCGCCGGGCAATGGGATGCGGGCAGCTGGAGGCTGATGGAAGTCAACCATGTGTCTATCTGATGAATAGCGATGGTTGGTGAATTGCCTTGCAGATACATTCAAATATATTATATACACTCAGAGAAAATGAACAGAATATAATACAAATAAATTAAATTAAAAATTAAGTTTCATCTTTAAATTTAAACGACAAATGCAGTCCAAAAATTGTGTTTTAAATTATGGAAATAAATCTAAATCTATTATGTGATAAATTCGAATTTAATCATTAATAATTAGTGATAAATCAATTAAGTGGAAGTTGGGAGAACACGGGTTGTTTGGTTGCAACCAAAAGTAGATTTCTTAAACAAATGTAAAGTTTTTTTTTATTGAATAAATGTTGCTTGATTTTGTAAAAAACAATCTACTGGAATCAAAAATTGTATTTAAGTGTATATTGGGATGTATCGAGTGGTTTTTGGGGGTTCTGGTTGAGCTTCTTTAGGGTTGCTGCTCAAAAGGAAAACCTAACGAAATGTAAATAATATTAGTGGTACTTGGCAATGACAATGTGCATATGTGGCCCAATCCTAAAGACCACACACACACACACACACATATAGTGCAAAACAAAAGACGGGCAAGTGGCGCTCGAGGATACGTGGAGCAGAAAACTAGGAGAAACATGGAGCCCAAGGGCTAGTGGTAAATACAAACACATGCCCCAAATACAAACAAAAACACACACACACAACACTTGAGGCAGCTAGAAAAATGTAGGGATTGGTATGTGTGTGTGTTTATAGGGGTGAGGTGGGTGGTTGGGTGCAAGTCAGTGGTGCTTGACTTGTCCCTGTCACACATTGGACAACCTGGCCGGGCGCAAGTATACTTAAGACTGTCGAAATAGAGGCATTAAGATCTTTGCAGTTAATCCCTTGAGTAAATGTTGTGTATGTATGTGTGTGTGTGTGTGTGGTCGCGATGACATTGTTATGCTTGTTAGTGTGTGCATGTGTGGATAGTACACACTGTGTATAGCCAGTCTAGTTGTTGTTATTGTTCTTAAGGGCATTAAAAAAAGGCTTAAAAGCTTGCCGACATTCATTTCGTGTAGAGCATGTCCTGTGTGTGTGTGTGTCCTGTGCCTTGGGCGGCGCTTTATGTTCGCTCCTGAATATTTCAGCTAACCAGCGACAATAGCAACAACAACAACAACAATAACAATAACAACAATATTAACAACAACAAGAAGAGGCACCACATTCGTGAAAGTTAAGTGCTTAAAGCATTTAGCCTAACGGTTTTGGCTTTTAATTTGCACTTTCTGTCTGTGGCAAAAAGTGGGCAGAATTTTTGGTGGCTCCTCACGTATTTATTTAAGCAAATTGCGCATACGCCACATTGGCGCAACGCTGAAATATTAAAGAAGGCGAAAACTGAAAATAATGCGTATGCCTGCCGCCGCACAGGACAAAGTCAGCAAACAGACCAGCTGCCAAGCTGCAAAAACCTTTTTACAACTTTTCTAGAGCTACTACCACAAACAGAGAACGAAAAAAAAACACAAAAAAAAAAAAACTGTTAAGCTGCCGCCGCCGACACTCGACGCACCGCCCCGCCCCGCCACACACCAACACATATATATATAAATAAGGCAGTGCCGAAAAGAAAGAATAAAAAAAAACACTAGAATATGGCAAGGGAGGGTAGGCAAGTAACGGCGGTGAGAAAAGCCAGCGGTAAGCGCAAAATAAAGTCATCACAAACATATTAGCAGCGAAAAACACCTGAGCAAATAGATTTATATGCTCGATAAAGCAGAGAGTAATTTCCCGTAGATCCTGTCGCCGGCAAACCCTCCCACGCCCCCCCCCCAAAAAAAAAAAAAAAATCTGCCCAGCTGCAAGACATAGCCCATACTCCCCTCCCCTCAGAGCCCCTCGACCAGTGTTCGCCTGTTGCCTAAGCCGCAAAGTAGCTGGGCGCAAGATAACATCACTTTATTGTAAGAAAGTTAAAACACAGAAATGCAAGCCAAAGCCAAATAGTCCACAAAAAAAGATGGCCCACTGTGTGTGCGAGTGTGTGCGTGTGTGCGAGGCACTTAAAAAAAATGACAGAAGTAAAAATGCCAACACATGTTAGTGAAAAAAATTCAGTAAAGCCAGACGCACTTAAAATGCTCTTCGCCTGATCTAGACACAAATTTGAGTTTATCCCGTTCACCAATTAATTAGAACTTTAAATGTTTAAATGTCGAATGCTTAAAGTTCGAATTTCTTATGCAATTAAGCAATTTCCAAAACAGCATTAATTTTGTTAATTTAGTGCAGTAAAACAACTATCAAAATGCCAAAAGTGTAACACTCATTAAACAAGCTGCATCCAATTTATACAAATAAATTGAAAACTCATTTATGCATAATCATGCTAAATTGAAATGTGAAAATTGTTGCAAAAATCCCTTTTTAATACATTTATTTAAATTTTAATTGGTTGATATAATTGTAACTTCATTTTATAAGCAGCAAGTACAAACAAAATAAAATATTTCAAGTGTTCACTTTTAACCAACATATCACTCAAAATGTGTTCTTTTACAGCAGTTTATTGGAGATTAAATATGTAAATTAACAAAATATAAATTTATTGTATATTTTTATTAGTAAACAGATCAGAAAAATAAGTAGTAAATGATTATTATTGAAAAGGAGCAGCACGTGTTACGAATTGCAAAATAAGTGTTTTCCCGGATGCACTCGAGCTGATTGATGGCAAGAGGATTTCCGGGAATATCTGATTCAGTGCTTGTTGAACATGTTGATGAATTTTCATGTAATAAAAAGACGTGTATATTTCTACGAATTCTATTCTATTCCAAAGGAGAGCTACCTTTCTCAAAAAGGGCATTACAAATTGAGCTTATGAAACTTTCCGATGGCATTTTGGCATTGCGAAATTTAAAAAAGATATTCAAGCATAGGAAGATGGTGCCGCATGCAACTACAACTAAAGTTGGTAACGTTGAAAATGCCACTTGCAATTTTATGTTGCAGTCTCCCCAGCGCAGCTGATGACAACGTGGGGTGAGTTGGTTTTAAGATTGAGGGAGTTGAAATGGTAACGGGCACGTGCAACACAAATTTGTGGCACACACACGTCGTGGTTTTATTTTCTACTTAACTGGGTGGTGGTGTAAAAATAAAATTTCGGAGCAGCGGACGAGAGAGGTCAGCCCAGGCCATTAGCCAACTTGACTGCTTGACAAATAATTAGAACAACAAAAAACTAAACTAAACTGAAACGACACACACATGAGTGATGGCGTCTATTGAAGGATATATGTCCACTCAAGGATGACACACTCAAATTGGCATTGCTCAACATGGCAGTCAAGTGGTATTCGGCGGCAAAAGTTTTAGCACAAAAAACCATTCAAAGATTTGACGCGGTCGCCAACTCGACCACAAAAAAACAAAAAAAGAAAAAAGTTAATTGCAGTTAATGACGACATTAATCACAAGAAAATGAAGCCCGGGCACACTTGACAATAAGCGCAAAGCGACAAATGAAGAGCCACAAGACAACAGGCAATAGACTGGAGACAAGAGGACGGGCGGACGAGCGGACGGGCGGACGGGCGAACAGGAGACAACAGAAGAGGCGACTATTAACACCGATCCACAGACTTTATGAACTACAAAAGGCGGTGACAAAACAATGGCAAAACTTGCGTCAGCCAGTTGCAAGTGGTTCGGGGCTGGAGCAGCACAACCAAGAGCAGGACAAAACGTGCAACAAGCGCCAATAACAACAAGAAGTGGAGAACGGCAAGGGGATGGGGATGGGGATGGGGATGGGGATGGGGAAGAACAGGAAGTGAGCGCGTAGTAGTAGGAAAAGCAATTTTACTGCGAGCTTCCTTTAAGACAAATAAGTCAGCTGGATCAAAAGGGACTTTCAGGCATGGCACAATAGAAATGAATTATAAGCGGAGAGGGACGGAGGCGGGCCAAGCGGGCGCCAACCAGCGCAATGTCAGCGATAATAATGAACTATGCAGCCATGACTGATGATGCTGCTCAAGATGTCCCCCCAGCCAGCCAGCTCTCTTCCAGCTTCACCATCTCTCCTAACATTCCTTGGTGCAGCACAAAACGAGGACAACTGCTAGCAGACGGCGGAATGTCCACTGCGATTAGGCAATGACCAGCAGTAGATTGGGTAGATTATATGTATATATTTTTTTTTTTCTATATATATATAAATAAGTATTCGAAATGCCGATTTGGAATTTTAGCTATTTGCTTGAAAGTTTTGTAGTTTCTATGAAGTATAAATTTGTAGACCAAACCAGTAAATTAAAAACCTGATCATTTTGTTAAAGTGCGAATATTTTTTATACAAATTTTAAATTATTTATGACTTGTTTCTATTATATAAAAATTATTTTAAATTTTTTATACAATGAATTTATTTTGAGTCCCATCGGTATTTGACTCAGCTGTGTTTGAGATTAAAGAATTTATTGCTTTGTGACATTTGAATATTGAATGAATTTTTGACAGATTATTTTAAAAATAGGGGTAAATAATATGAAGTAAATAAGTAAAATAAATAATAAAAAAATTGTAATCATTATTTGAAAATATTCCTACCCAATTGTAGTATTGGTTTTATATAAATGTTTTTATAAAAAAATCTAAAAAATTTGCTGCAAATTATTATCACTTTTTTTTCATAAACATAGTTTGACTGCAGATAAGGACCAGTTAACAGATAACACTATACTTGGGAACATTATGTGTGTATTTACTGAAACTTGGAGGAACAACATGAATACACTTTCAAAATTATTACTTTCGTGAGTAATTTGTAACAAATCTGAATTTGTCTGGTTTATTGGGCAAACAAAATGAAGGTTAATTAAACGAAGGTTCATTAATGAACTTTCGTATTGATTGTGATGATAACTGATATCTGAGCAACTCTATATATATATATGTATTTTTGTTTCAGCTGGTCAGGTAATGAGCTGCACGTTTTTCGAGCAGTTGCCGCACGAATGCGTTGTGGCAACTTGAAAGCGACTGCAGCTGCCGCAAGTGCCGCACACCTTTCGCCTCGTGCTAGAAGGCGTGGCTGGGTTGCGAAAACAAAGATGTTTGTGGAATTTATGCAACATGAGCGTCTATAACTTATCCAATTAAAACTCAATAAACGCGCCAGCCCAATCTACTCTTCCTCCTCCTCCTCCTCCTTCGGCTGCTTCTGCTCCTACTCCTTTAGGCCCAACTCAAATAAAATGAAGATGCCAGCCATGCCAAGACAAACTCACAAATATGGGGGCTGGGGTGGCTGTTCAATAGCCGGCTACAGGCTGCTCCTCCTGACTGGAGCTGACTGGAGCTGACTGGTTGGCTGGCTTAACGCAGCGATTACAAGTGCCTTCAGCTTGTAATCCACTTTTGGAAATGCAGCCAGTGCCAAAGCGAGTGCCTGTCTGCCAGCCAGCATGACAGCCACAAATTGAGGATGACAAAATGTCTAAACAAGCAAACCTATGTGTGTGAGTTAGTGTGTGTGTGAGTGTGTGTGTGTGTGTGTAAGCACTTCTAGCGGAATAATCAATAAATTACACACCTGTCTGGCCACAGCAAATTTATATACATATTTATATAAATATATATATATATATATATATACAGAGGTGCATGTAAGCCAATAGTTGTATATGGCTTACAAATTATGGCTTGGGCCAAAAGCGTAGACGTCGCCGGAATATAGAAAATATTTTTCAAAAGATTCCAACAGCGCATTCCGCAGGTGCCATTTGCCAAAGCGGACGCACGCTGCAAGATGCCAATGTCGATGCCAGCCCTGGACATGATATAAGTATACACTCGGAGAAAACAATGTGTACTAGAATGTGGAAAGTATTAAGACTTGGCCTCAAAACCAGATAAATCAATTAATATTTGATTGGTTTTAAATGATATTAAAACAAAAATAAAAACCTTTCTTAGCCCATATGAAATGATAAAAAAAATAATAAAAATGACTAAAAAAATACGTTTGTTACAAATAATTTACAATTAAGAAGAAGATTAAGAAGATATTTCTAAAGTTAAAGAATAAAATGAAAATTATTCACATCAGTTTTGATTTTTGTATTCTTTTGCCATTTATATATTCTTGAGTCTAGTATATATCTATAGATAATGCCATGCATCTTATACTTTTATTAGAATTTAGAATAGAAATTATTTTGCCCGCCTTTTTTTAAAATTTCTACTTAGATTCTTTAAAGTGATCTACAAAAAAACAACAAGGATTTAAATCTGTCAATGTAGTATTATTTTTTTTGATTTAAGAATAAAGTGTTTTTTTTTTTAAGTGTAGCATATACAAACATGCAGCTGATTTCTATATAGTCGACTTTAATATTTCACGCTGGCTAAGTTCTCGATTGGGTGTTGTTGGGCTTTTGGTAGAGCGGCCCAGACACTTGGCGATAATTGTGCTACCAAGCACTGGACTTGCACATTGTTAGGTATATTCACGAGAGTCCGGCTAGGGTTCTGGCCTGGCCACTGGCGCCTGAAACTGACTGAGTATTTGTGCGTGCCATTCTGACAGGCTTGGCTGGCAGGCTTGGCAGGCTGGCAGGCGATGGGGTCTTTGGCTAGCTGGCTAGCTAGCTGGCTGGCAGCACTGAATTTTTGATTTATGTGCATTACTTATGCTTTTACTTAGTTGTCTTGCCATAGCCCTCACTCACTCCCACTCACTCACTAGCAGCGCCGCAATATTGGTGTCCCTGTTTGTCGCTTATGGACGAGCCACCAAATTGATGCTAAGTGCTTGGGCGCGCGTGCAAAATGGGTTGAGCGGGTGTAAGGGTCAGTGGCACTGCCAGGGGGCAGGGGGGAATGTAAGCTGAGAGTCGCTGCAGAGTCGAGCCTTTTACACACACACACACACACATCTATATTAAATACCATCCTTGGAGAGTCATCAGCATTCCTCGAGCGGTTTTTATTTCCGTTTTCATTAGTTGCTTTTTACACAAGTGCCGCCCACACACACACACACACACACACACACACTCCAAAACACACGCATAATAGCATTAATGTCTCGTTTACGTCGTGCACACATGTACACACATATGTAATATATATATATATATATATATATATATATATGTATATATTTGCTTTCTACTAGTTTGTCAATGGCAGCCATTTCTATGTTTGTGCACGTATTTTGCTGTTGACATTCCGGGTGCTTTGGCCACAGCTCGAATTGCGAATGAAAAATGCTTGTGATAATTTGTTGACCTCAACAGGCGATTGCTACTTATATATATCTATATATATATATATGTATTCGTGGCACATTAAAGATGCTTTAAAATTGCTTGTTGTTATTTTCGTTTTTTCTTTTTAATTTTCTTATTGTGCAACGTTGCGTATGCTTGATAAGTGGCATAAGCACGACACAAACACGAATGGGATTTTTTGGCGCTAATCAAATCACGTACTTAGCCAAGTAAAGTACAGACAAACAAACACACACACACACACACAGACACTCTCGGGGCAAAACCAAAGTGTGCCACACGAAGCATACGAATCCAAAGACATCACAACGAATCCTTCGAAGCCAACGTAACAGGCACAGGATATGCACATTAATAGCAAAGACAACATATGCCAACAAATACAGTAAACGTTTGCTAAGACTGCCCTTGAATAATTGACTAAATTCTATTGAATAAATTCAAGTCTTTTCAAAATATTTAAATCACTTTAAATTGTGTTGCCAATCAATCACCAGAAAAACAAGCTTCGCCTTGAATCACTTTCTCTGAAAATAAATAAGCAAAAAAACATCTCACAAAATTGAAGTATTTTCAGTTGACAACATCTCAAAGGTAAGTGGGTCCACTGGTGATTTATGTTTACATCCGAAATGATGGCTAGTAATTAAAAAAAAATGTAATTCTGAAATGGAAAAACGTAGAAGGTAATTTTTCTTGAGTTAAAGAGAATTTATTCTGAATATATTTTGCTTAGTATATCAAAATATTGATTTAGATGGTCAGTTCCCAGGGGTTCAAAATAAGCATGTAAAATAGCAAAGACGAGCTAAGCCAATGGATTAAATGCAAGACGATTTTCAATTAAATATGGCAGATCTGTTCGTTATAGGATGGGTAGACTGTGCATGCACACATGTTACTCTTATTTGTGGCACAAAAACTTTGCTTGGCACAAAGGCGAATTACGAGCACATTTAAACTGGGGCGCGAGTGCTACTTAAATAACTCATTTAGGTCGCCTGATCCCCCAGCGGAGTCAATGTCTGTGTCTGGGTGTGCATCTGTATGTGTGTGTGTGTGTGTGTGCATAAAATCAACAATAAACTTTGTCATCTCAATTTGCTTATTACCAGCAGGCAGGCAGCAGGCGAAACTTTCTTATTAATGGTGGCGATTTCAATGCGTTACACCCAAAATCCCTCATCCCTCTCTAAGCCATGTATGCATGTGTGTGTGTGTGTGTGTGTGTGTGTGTCATTGCAGATAACGTTGCGACAACACACACATACAAGCTGTGCCAAGCAACTTTCTTTGCCGATTCACGACTCTCGCACTCGAGCTTCCAAGAAGACCGCAAAATGGCAACGTGATGCGGCGCGGTGTGGTGCGGCTTCGTCCTGTGGCAGCAATGTCTTCGTCGTGTGTCTCTGCACTTGTGTCCTGAATGCCATGTCGCTGGCATGTCTTATGTCTTGTGGTTAGCTGCAAGTCTCGCAAATTGTAAAATCCATAATTAGTGTCTGTCACGGCACATAGACACCCAGCGGACCATCCAGGCACCCACCCGCGTTTCACACATTCCCCCTTCACACACATACACTGATAAAAAAAAACTAGTTCTAAATAAATAAAAAATTTACAATTACTATTTCCGATAAAAATCAGCAAAAAATAAAGAATAAACAATAAAATTATTCTTATAAAATGTTAAAAAAATGTTTTAAAAAAAAAAAACAGTTATACTTGTTTTATAAATAATAAAAAGTTTGCCAAATTAATCAAACAATTAAGAAAATCATATTTGAATTAATTGCAAAATGTACGCATATAGTAATTTTAATAAATAAATAAATAAGTACATTTTAGATGAAACACTTGGAGTTTATTTAAGTAAAATACTTTGAGCACTTCATATCGACAATTATAATAAAATTAAAATCAGTATAATCGCTTATAGTATTTTCCATATGTTTTTTTTCTCAGTGCATCGAAAGTTGAGCGTTGAGCTGAGCTGCACTTAAGCTGCAGTTGCTGCTGCTGCTGCTGCTCTAATTGCAAGTAAATAATGTATGCGAAAGCCGCTTTTAATTGCCAGCTAAAATAAATACAAAATCATTATAAAATTTTGAAATACATCTACAACTTTTATATATATAGTGCATAGTGGCTTGGGATAGCTGTACCGGCTGGCTGATTGCATGCCCCACATTTTTGTAGTGGCTATGCCAGCTCTGCCTGGAAGTTTTAATGATGTAGCTCCGGCTGCCACTTACGCATGCACTACTACATTGAAAGCGAGCTGATTCCTGCCACTGCCACTGCCACTGCTGCTGCTGCTGCTGCTGGCCGGTTCAAAAAATGCAAAAATCACGCAAATTATCGAAACATGCGGCAAGCACACTTAAGACAGGCAGCCAGTGAGCGACTTTGCCGCATAAATCTTTGGCAAAGTCGAACAAAACATAAAAACTCAACAGCAAACTATGCACTCTTCTCGCTTATTGCAAACAGTTGGAAAAGTACAAAAATCTTGAGGTGCACTAGCTACACGGCTCAATCCCAGTAGCCAAACTCCTTTGTAAATTCACCCGCTCTATTCCGCTGCAGCCCGTAAAGACCAAGTTTCCAATGCCGCAAATTGCAAAACTTCTACGTTATCCCTTGAAGTGAGAACATGGCTGCAATCGATTGGAAATTGCAGCCGACTGTTGGCACAGTGGGCGATGAATTGGTAAAAGTTCCTAACAAACAGCTTAACACACACACACACACACACACAACACACACACCCTGAAACTATATAATAAATGAAATTAAAAACAGTGCACAATTGAAAAACAAAATAAAAATGTTCCAACATGAAAATGGACAGCGAACAGTTTTAGGTTTTATATAACACCGGATAACAGTCTAAAAACAATTAAATCTTTGGAAAATATAATCCAAAACCTATTATTCTTAATGTTAGGAATTACTTATAATTAAATTAATAATAAAAATAGAAATAAAATTATTTATTTGACGATTCCAAAAAAACTGTATTTTTCACACACCTAATATGTGTCTTGTTTATTGTCACCCATCATGTTAGAATAAAATCAGTACAAGAACATTTTCTATTATTTGCCCTTAGAGATCTTAATTCGAATACTAATATTAGTATTCCTTAAATCTTGCAATCAAAACTATAAAATAATTTAAATTAAAATACAAAACGCATTTTAATTAAAAAATACTCTCGATTAACTTAATATATATATTCACTTAAAAACAAGCCAATGCGAAATTTTACAGTTTTAATTAAATAACAAACACTTCATAAACATAAAAAAATAAAGAAAAATACAAGAGAAACTAAAAAGCTTTCGATAAATATAGCAACAATTTGCAGTAATTATGTGAGAAAAACCAACACTTTAATTAGAAACACATACTTAATCCATGTATTTAATTGTTATTAATTAAGAAAATGAATAAAAAGATCATTTAATGATGTTGCCCCCTGTGAGGATTGAACTCACGGCCTTTGGTTTACGAGACCAACGCTCTACCACTGAGCTAAAGGGGCATTTTTTATCGGGTCGCCAGTGGCAAACATATATTTCTCGTCAGACGGCTGCGATCGATGCTGATAACAGCAGTTACTCATTTCAAATGTCAACGAAAAAAAGTTCTAAGCGGCCGATGTGTCATGCCTAAAAAAATACAAACAAAATAAAAAATAATAAATATTTGATAAAATATAATCTTCGTTAAATGAACAATAATATTTTTATATATATATAAATATTCCAAGAGTGAAGTTGAACTATTATTGTCAGCTTCAATCGTATATTTTTCTTGGCGTCGAGAAATTATGGCTGCAAAGGCAAAAGTTTTTTCGCCAACTGTCAAATGCAATTTAGTTGATAGGATCAAAATCTTTGAGCATACTAAAGGGACTCAATGGCAACCGGGCGCTTCGACAAAATCCCAGGCAACCCGCTGCCTGCTCCCTTTACCGATGACATTGTCGACGGGCTTGTTGCCACACTCTATATGCAAAGGCAAAGTGACTGGGATGGCTGTGAGAATTTTACGATTTAAATGCGATTTACGGCGCTAATTCGTAGTGCCAGTGGCATAAAGTGAAGCCTGCCTCTTCTCTGACATTCAATTGGCCTGGCTTGGAGCCCTTCTGGCTTCCTTGTCGCCTTTCTCTCTCTCTCTCTTTATCTTTTTCTATGTCTCTCTATCTCTCTGTGTGATTTTTTTTCGCTCAAAGCATGGCAATAACATTCAGCCTCATTTGATTTTCAGCACATTTATCATAATGGCGGCCAGGCGATAGGAAGACAAATGCTTTGAATGGGAAGTAAGGTAAATTTGGGGCAGCACACAGCGAATGACAGCGAATGCAATTTTGTGGTAAAACGTTTGTAATCTGATTTGAATAAAGTTGCATAATGACATCACAGCTCAATTATGAAAAGCGCCCTTAACTGCAGAAGCAACAGAAGAATTGAATACTGATATTAAAGTCAGAATTGTCAAATTTATATTTAGTTTGTCAAATTGAATTAAAATGTTTTAATATCTGATTTTCATTTTATCAATATAACTTCTAAAATAACAAATAGTTTTGCAGACGAATAGATCGTCATAGTAAACATCAGGAGTTGTCCCTTATAAATATTTTGAAAAAATCGAAATAATACAGTTTTCATTTAATTTACAAAATTTGACAAATACAATTTTATAAAAGACATTTAAAACACATTTATAAACTAAAATGTTCAGCAAAGTAAAGATAATTGCGGAATGTTTTTCTCATTTCATGCATGTTTAAAAAGTATTAAACACTGAGAAAGGTAAGAAAATTGATAAATTATTTTAGAAAATTGTTCAAAACAGATGTGATGATAAAAATAAAATTGGATAACATAACATTTGCAGAAAAAATGCCTAATATAAAGTTAATTCAATAAATTTATAATATGTAGTTTAAAATTTTAAAAATAAAAATAAAAATGCATGTTTCTGTCTAGATATATAGATTGGCGACATTAGTAAATTTTTATCATTAGTTTCAATCTTCAACATTGCGAATACATTTAATTTTTTTATTCCGAAATAAAATGTAAATTGTAAGGATTTTCTTTTTCATTCAATGCGACTTCCATTGTGCTGTTTGGGTATATATATATATATGGAGGAAGCAGGCAGCTCCTGGTGCTGCCCTGCTATAATCTTTTTGATTTCTCAACTATTTGTAATGCGATTGCTGCCATGCATTACGTTTGCCCCGTTAACAATTGGTTTGGTTTCTGTCCTGCCTCGTTCTGATTCGAGCACCAAGCTGGCAACGAGTGCCTTGCCATCCTCATCATCATCATCATCATCGTCGTCATCATATTAAGGTACCCAGCCCGCTACTTGTCTACGACCCCAAAGTGCACTCATCGGTGGATTCTCCTTCGCACTTCAACCACGGCACCACCACCATCAAATGCTCCTCAACTGCTGCTTATATATATATGTATATATATATATATATATATATATATAAAATGGTAGGCAAATTCCGTTATCAGCTAACGGCGGCTGCTTTTAATGTGAGGCGGCTCGTCCTTTGCGTCTATCTATCCTTGCAGCCTGCTTTGCATTGTGTCTGCACGCTGACAGTGGCTGTACTGTGTCTGTGTGTGTGTGAGTGTGTGCGTGATTATTTGACTCTAATGGCTTGATAAATGCGATTTTGTGAAATTGAGTTGGCGCATTGCATTTAATTGAATAAGCACATCGCCAGCCATTCGCATATATCAGCAGTGCATTATTCCATGCACATATGTATACATATGCACATACATTTATCATACATACATACATCAAGCGAATATATCGCGTACCAAATAATTGGCAACTAATTGAGAGCTAGTTAATACAAACTGTCAAAAGTGGCAGTCTAAAATAGGAGCAACTGGAGCACACATTTAGTGGCCGGCGAAAGGATGTGTCTTGTGTTGGAAAATTGAATGCGGGTCAGTTGTTTAAGCAATTGATTGTTTCCTTTTCTTGAGTTCCTTTTAGGGCACAACTGGCTTTAGGTCTGGGTATTGACCAAAATGTTGCCGCTTGGGTGACGTACATTTCCGATTGCTCACAGGAAATTGGAATAGATATAAGAACGATAAGTGTAATATAATCATTCCTAAAAATCATCATTCAACTGGTATTTAATAGAATAAATTTATATTAATACATATTTGAAATGTTTTTTTTAATGGGTTTCAGTACATTAATCCAGTATAATTGTAAAGCTGATTATCTAATAAAAGTTTACTGCTTCTATGCTGAAAGAAAATTAAGAAGAGTTTTGACAGAAAAGAAATTTTTACTTATATATATTAAAAAAGAAAGAGAACACAATAGTTTTAAGCTAGTAAGAATGGCTTTAATTTATTAAAAAAAAATTCCACAAAAGAATCATTAAGCAAAATGCGCAGGTAATAAAAACGAATTATTTATGTATATCGTCGAAGTCATTCCCCAAATACTATGTCTATTGGTGATCTATGTGCTGGTCTGGTAATTGGTAAGAAATATATTCATAAGTCTATAAACATTCTGGCATAAGACAGCGAAGGGAAGCCAGAGAATTTTGGCCGAGAATATGCGTGAAGCCGACAGAAGAAAATTCACATTTTGGTATATTAACCCAGAAGAGCTGACCCCAAAAACCAGAAGCAACTTGATTTATAGGCGCGACTTTACGGCCACGTTTTGTATGTTTTGTTTTATTTGTCTGTTGTTGTTATTGTTTTTGTGGTTGTTGCTGTTGTTGTTGTTGTTGTTGTGGCTGACAGCAAACTAAGTGCGAATCATTTAGGACTGCGAGCAGCACCCACCGCCAGTCCGGGCAAAAGTTTTAATAATAATTTGCAAATAAATTACAAAGCAAGTTGAAGGCAGACGCCGCCGTTAGAGGGTCCATTAGATGGCATTGAGCAATTGTTGTTGCTGTTTCTGTTGCTGTTGCTGTTTGTGTTGCCGCCGCTTCTACATTAAGAACTCATTGGCATAAATTGCAATTTAATGTCTGCTTGCTAGCTGGTTGTTGCTGTTGTTGTTGTTGTTGCTGTTATTATTGTTATTGTTGCTGTTATTGCTGCTCTTGTTGCAGACCTCTTAAATACGCCGGCTGCCAAATAGTTGAAGCATATTTATTGCTGCCCGGCACTTTACCAATGCCAGTTGTTGTTGTTGTTGTTGCTGATGAGAGTGTGAATTGTGGCAGCAGCAAGCATTGCTGCATTGCGCATACGCCCCGTTGGCGTAGCATACTTTTCAGCGCCAGGCATTTCAGTTTTATAGCTTCTCTCACTTGTGTGTTTATGGATTCGCACCTCGATTTGCCAGTTGTCTGATTTTTTGACCAGCATCTCTCTCCCTCTCTCCCTCTCTCTGTCTGTCTCTCTCACTGCGAATTAATGTGCTTATATTTATTTCAGCATAAATGTTCGCTTCTCGCTTTTGTCTCCGTCGAAATACACTTTGATTGCTGCAGCCGGACGAATGTGAAAGAGTTTGCTGTATTCTGTTGTGCAGCCAGTTAATTACGCCAAAAGTTGTTGCCGTCGCCCATTAATATGGCTGAAAGCGAGGTGAAATTTGTTAAAGTCATTTTCGCTTGGAAAAGTGCATAAAACTGCTCGGCAGGACGCCAAGTGCAGCGTGTCCTTGGCCACACCATAATGAGCATCAGATCGTTCTGCTCTTTTACTCTTCTTGCTGCCACCATAATTGTGTATGTAATTGTAAACGCTGAATTAAACAAGCGTCATTAAAATGTAATTAATTGTAATTTACGTTTACACCTACCCCTGCCCTCTCTCTCGTCTCCAGTAAAAAGGTGTTTGCGACCGCTTCCATCCGGCCGCATCTTCATCCCAGCTTTCAAGATGAGCAGCATTTTTTTGTAGTCTCTTTTTTTTTTTTTTCTTTACTTTCTTTCGTAGTTCGCTTTATGCTGCGTTTCCTTAACGACTTCGACCCGCACTAGGCTTGTACCAGACAAAAACAGAATACAAAAAAAAACCGGCAAAGAGTGCTACAAAAAGTAAACACATTGAAAACATTCATGTTTCTGACTAATTAATTAAATAGCCATTAATATGAAAAGTTAATTTACATGTGGAGTTCGTAATTTGATTTACACGCCCACACACAGATGCAACACACGCACACACGCACACTCGCTGAAAAAAACCCATAAATCCGCTCAATTGCGTGTGTCAACTTATTTATATAGTTCATATGTAAAAAACAAAAACAAAAAAAAGTGTCACACACGAAAGTGCTCAACTAGTAGATACCGTGCTAATCTGTGGCCATTAATCATTTTTTTTTTGCTTCAAAAATTAGACAACTCTATCGGCTATTAAATCTTAATAATGTCCACTTTTGCCTTATTTTGTATTATGCTCTTAATTGTGTTCATATTTTTTAATCAATAAATTAATATTAGATATTATTATTACAATTACATTTATTAATCGTATTGCTTCGATGAAGATTGAAGTAATTATAATATTATAAAACGAATAATTGTAATCAATAATTTCTATAATTTGAAGTTTTTGTCCTAATGAGCCTGTATTCAATTTACAAAATTCAAACAAAATTCGTTTTCATTTTACTACTATTATTATTATTTTCACATATCACATAACATATTAATTTTTATGTTAAACATGATTGTTTAGTTTCATTCATATTGAAAAATCAAAATTACTTATCGAAATGGTTGCTGCCAGCCATCGACTAACTAAACAATAAAATTGTTTTGCACTAATTATTATTTCAATTTTATTATTCGTGTAATCTAAGTTTATGTTATGTACTCTATTTATACTGCTTTTGTTAATTTAAATTAAATGCCACATAATAAATTTGAATATATACATTTCAACTGGGTTCGATAGTTTCACACATCAGTCGGCCAGTTGAACATGGCCTAATCAACCGGACTGAACTGAAATGCCTTTCAGGCTCAAAGAGGTAGCTCTGCCTGCCTCTCATTCAGCGCCTTCTCTTGTCCTACTTTACATTTAATGATTGCAGGATATTAAACAAACAGATTTATGGCAGGCAACGCTGCGTATGCGTAATCAATTGAGCGTCAAAATAGTTTGCCAAACTCAATTACAATCTTGAGTTAACTGGTAAACTGGCAACTGGTAAACTGGCAACTGGCAACTTGGCAACTCGCAACTTACTCTGGTAATAAGCGCAGCGCAGACTTGAAAATTGATGTGAAAGCATTTGCATAAATAGCGAGCTGTGCAAAAACAAAATAATTAAAACGTGGTAACAATAACAACTGCAGTTATAAGAAAAATGGCGCGTTTACATGCAAATTATGCGAGTTGTGGCAATAAAATTGTTGTGCTCTGGAGACGGAATGGAGTCGCGTGGCCGCATAAATATAAACATGTGGCAACTAGCTGGCAACAACAACAAACATGCTCAACAACAACAACCACTGCCACGCGTTGCTGCATGCCACGCTGACAACATTTGCATATTCTAATTATAAGTGCAGCGACGGCGGCGCATTTGTCATTTGCTATTTTCCATAACGGACAAGCGACTCAAGAGGCGCCAAGGAGGCAGCCAGCCAGCCAGTCAGCCGGTTGGTCGCTTGGTTGGGCAACTACTTAGCCATAGTTCAATGCGCAGAGCATTGGCCCTTTGCCTTTGCAAGGACCTTCGAAGGATTCTCAGTCGGGCACCATAAGCAACAATCCTCACACGCTAGTCTACAGAGAGAGCAAAATTAGGGTAAAAATTTCAAAATTTAATTAAAACTACAATAGTCGAAATGCAATAATTTTAAATAATTAAATTTTAAATTTTGTATTTGCTAAAATCGATTGAAAAATAAAAAAAAAATGATAAAAAGAGTTCACCAAGTATTAAACAATAAAGTAAAATACGTTTAGAAAGTAGAATAATTTCAATAAATTAATTTTTTATTTTATATGCATATGCGACAAAAAAATATTAATTAAATAAAACGAAAAACTGTAAAATATATTAAAAATGATAAGCGGATTTCTTTATTTGGATTAGTTTTTTGTACTCAATTAAAAAAAAACAATGAAAAATAAATGTAATTAAATAAAATTAAAATTATCAAGTAATTTTAATGACTAAAAATCATTGCAAATATTTAAAAACTAGTTTGTTGAACATAACTGTTTCTCTCAGTGTACTCACCCGCTAAACTTGTCTATGTACAATTTTTCTATTTAATTTTCTTATGTGCATGCAGCTGCTGCTGATGCTGCTGACGCTGCTGTTGCTCCTTGGCTTGAAGGATAACGCGTGCAATGACATACAGAGCTGCTGGCAAAAAGGAGCTCAGCATCAGCATCCGCAGCAGCAGCGGGAGTCCTTTACAAGGGGCAACAATTCCCTGGCGTGCGTGCCACACACTCTTTTGTATTAGTTTCATTTGAAGCTGCAACTTTGGCGATTTATTTAGATTTCATTTCGTTTGCCAGCGGGCGCTGCTGCTGCTGTTGGCTTAATTGACTGTGGCTAAAGGATATTCGCGAGCGTGCACGCATATCCTGCTGCCGCCGTTAATCAGCTAATGGTGAGTGACTTTAAGTCGCACAAGGACCTTAAGCGCCGACGTCCTTCAAAAGGTGCAATCAGCCATGTATTTTTATAATCGCATCAGGCATTTTGATATCAGGCATCAAACAAATATTGCACAAGGACAATTGAGTAAGTGCACAAAGGATTTAAAATACTCGCATTGTGCATAGGATTGGGGCGACCCAATGAAGCGCATGCCGTGCACAAATGCAAATACACACACACTCACACATACACACACACACACACACACACACAGAGACAGGTTAGCCGGCATCAGGAAGAGCACGTTATGCAATGATAAAGGCAATGCCAGGACGAGCCGGAGCTGTAACTGCTCCTTGAATAAAATATCTAATAATTTGAACACCTAAGTTCAAACACCCTTTTTGAATCGAGTTCAGATATTTTCTTAATTACACGTTTTTATATTTCTAAAGTAGTTAGATTTTTGGATTGGTTTTTATATTATATGGTGTTAAAATGGAGAATTTTAAAATTTTTGAAAGGCTGCCTTGATGAATTTGGAAAACTCGAAAAGTTTTTAGTTTTAGGTTTAATTTCTCTTATCTAAAAATACAAAATTTACATATAAAAAGAATATATTCTTATGGCTGGATATATTTTATTAATTATTTTTTAAAAATTATGTTTATAATTATTTTTATAAAAGATTACTTTCCAGTACTATTTTTATGATAAAATATCTATATTTATTTTATTTATTTATATTTATCAGTATTTTTCATAATAATAATCAACTTTGATATCTTAATCAATAACTGATTATTTATTCGACATATCCTGAATACCCTTTTCAAGAGAATATATAAGAATAAAGAAAAGAAATGATTTTCAATAAGCTTTTGTCACTTGCATTGGTAAGGACTTGGGGCCAACTCTTGTAGCCCGTCGCTGGCAGCAAAGCAGTCATCCGTATTTGCCATTCCGTTTTGGGCATTTGTCGAGCTACACAATTTGCTGCTCAATTGTCTTGGCAATTTCTCGCCCCTCCACCGAACCCCTACCTAATTCCCTAGCTTTTCATGTGTGCCATAATTCAATTGATATTTGGTAACATTTTATATATGTATAAATATATATATATATATGTATGTGTTCATCATGTTTATCGCTGGCAATAACCATTCCTGCCGGGAGTCAACCACCTGCAGCACATATAGTCATAGCCACACACTCAACCACACACACACACACACACACACACTATGTGCAAAATGTACACATCTTTCATTGCTATAAGCCTTTTTCGATTGCTTGCACTTGAGACTGGGTACAAATGAGCTCTACATTATTACGTTTTATGTGAAGTGCTCTCCTTAGTGACGTCATCGCTGCTCAATGGTTGTCTTTGCTGCCATATAGTCAAATGATTTTGCTGAAGACACTGCATTCATACATATTCATAATGTACTCATGAACAATTCTCGAATTGCATTTGTTGCCCTTTCCACAAACGATAGCGCTTTTTTCCTACTTTTTTTTTAGATCAAGAAAATTAATTGTTTAAGAATTTATTATAAGTAACCTTCGCATTGTCGGTCTCTTTCATACTCCAAACAATTCATAATTGGTTAATTAAAAAAAAAACTAAAAGTAAAAAGCCAACAAAAACCACCACTTCATTTTTATTTACTAATGTATATTTATAAATTATAGTTACAACCAATAAAGTTGTGAAAATAATAGTGTATAAGTTAATTTAATTGATTTGTTTAAGCGAAGCAAATTTCGATTTAAAATTAATTTCAAACTCATAAATGTCTTAATTAAATATCAATAACAATATTTAAATTGTTATATTGATAACAATAAAGAATTTCCTTTAACAATTTGCATGTTGATGACTAATTTAGAGACATCTTCTGGATCAGCATTTAATTAGTGTATTGAATTCAATGGTATGCTCCAAATTTGATTTACTTCAGAATTTGTGTTTCCGTAAACTTTAAAATTTACATATTATGGTCATTTGTGTGGTCAACTAATAATACACAAAATAAATTTAATTAGCCTGATGACCCTTTTGCCATCGTTTTAATTAATAAATACCAAAAACAGCAAAAACAACAACAATATTAATAACAATAACAATAGCAATGAAAAAAGGCAAACTTTACAAAGAGATTGGCGAGCAGCAAATACAAATAGTAAAAACAAAGAATTGCAACAAATTAATCAACATTTGTTGTACATCGCCGGATTCGCACACAGGACAATGGGACAATAGGACGGAACGGGATAGTATATCGGACATTGGACACGGTCCCTGAATTTATAATTTGCATAAAGTCAAATGGAGAAGCAACGCTTTTTGTTCTTTATGCTTTTCAGTCTAATAAAATATACATTTTTGCTTAAGTCAACAATGAACGTTTGTGTGTGCCAGTGTGTGTGTGTGTGTGTGTGTGTTTGTGTGTGTGTGTGTTTGTGTGTGTGTGTGGGTGCAAGTGTGTATGTCCTGCAACCGTTCACTTAACGTTGGTTCTTAAGGAAAACGTTTCGGTTTTGGCCAGTTTCAATGTTTATGTTGAGGAATGCAAACAGCATAAATGAATGCAGCGACCTCAAAAAATTAATATTTGCTTTATTTATTATGCATTGAGTACTTAAATTCATTTCCAAGTGTGTTTAGGTCTGTCTTACAACGTCAAAGAAAATCCCTAATTATGCACAAGACTTTGTGAAAATAGGAAAGACTAATTTTAAGTGGACAGTTAAGAAAATTCTTTGTTTAGCTTTAAAAGTTTTTGGAACAGCACTTTGAATAACGAATTCTTTCCTACATTTGGTGCATTTGTAGGCAGCTGGGCAAAGAAAATTTTAAGAAATTTAAATTAAAATCCAAAATTAAACTATTCCTGTCATTATTGGTTCCTTGACAAATGAATGTTTTATAACCTTTCAATTGGTTGATAAATGTTGAAAATATAAATGCGACGTAAAAATTACATCATTTTCTACTTAAATTGCGATAAATAAAAAATTAATATGCATATTAATGCATACATAATAAATATTAAACAATTAATATTCATATATGGCCTGATTTAAGCACTATAAATAAGAATTTAATATTTAAATGTAATAAATAAAGAATTAATAAATAAATGCAGATGCTTTTGGATTGGTTTGGCAGAGCTGAAAATAATGTCTAATCATATATGAACTAAATAATAATAATTAGCTCTAAACTTAAAAAAAAAGCTAAGTTTTTGTTTTTATTTTATTATTATTATAAAATATTTTGATAGAGTTGTAACATTATTTTGTGTGCAGCCAAATTGGTGCATAATTTCAGTTGTTGTTAGTTATAATTTGGTCAAATCAGTATTGGTTGGGATGTGGAGAGTTGGCACTGTGGTGTGCCATGTAATTAAGAGGGCCGCAACGGAAATAGCACTTTAAGTGGGCAGTTTTCATTTTGTTTTTTTTGCTATTATTTTATTTTTTTTTATGGAATGCCGTCGCCGTTGAATGCGTAGAGGACGCAGTCCGTTAAAATAGCTGGCAATTGGCACGTGACTGGACTACCAAAATAATCTTCTAGCTGAGGGAGTGGGATGAGAAAGTGAGAGAGTCCTGTTTGCTGAGCACTGAGTCCTGGCTGCCACTTGCGAGGCATCCGCTTTGCGTGTGATTTAAAAATAATTAAACACGTACAGCGAATAACTGTAATTTTCAGGCAGCCAACACGCACACGGGTCACAACTGGATCGATCGGGTGAGAGGGTAAGGATGGGGAAAGTGGCGGCCCTGCAACGAGAATTTTAAAATTAACATTTTTATTTATTTGAAAATAACGCAACGGATTCGGCTCATTGGGCAGTCAGGCATTGATCGTTGAGCATTGAGCAGTCAGCAATGATATCCTGCCTGATGTCCTGCTTGATATAATGCCATTCACAATTTGCTCCGTCAGCGCGAGGAACATTCTGTTGATTACCATGGGCGACACGAATTCGGTCCAAAATACCCATCTGGGCATTGGGCCATGCTCAGATCGGAGGCAGCGTGTTCCATGCTAATCCCTGCAGCGTCCACCGGATTACGTTTGTGAATGGCTTTCCAGCGGATTGGCAAGTGACACTGTTGCGACTCGTTCAATACACACCAAAGTTATACGGCTTGGGATTTGGGATTGGGCTTCATTCTCTCGATGCGATGTCCAATTGAAGTGAACTTAACCAACGCACTCACAGAAAGCGAGAAGGATAAGCCTGTGGCTGACGTTTATTACTCAATGGACGGTAGAGTCGTGCAACAGTTTGCTCAGCAGTGGAGCAGTGGAGAACGAGTAGTAAGTTGGAAATGGAGACGGAGCAGGCGTATTCACGCTGGTAACTGTGGATGAGACATATCCGGAGTGCGCGCCTGGCATTGTGCATCGCTTAAGCGCCATGGCATTCATCTGCATCAATACGGGTGGCCTTCTACACCGGAAGTGTCTCGTTGGCCGGCAATCCGGTTGCGTATGCTGTCACGCCTCACGTCTTTGGCTGCCGGGCTGGACAGTGGCAATGTGTTCCACTTGCAACGTGTGGCAAATTGTTTAACTCATGTTATTGCCGATTTGCTGCACGGCATCAGCATCGAACGAGCGATTCGCTTTCCCTTTGCCTGCTTCCTGTCCCTTTATGCACGCCTATGCACATCCCTAGTCAGCCCATCGACAGCCTATTGCTCTACGTCCTTCCCTACACACGCACACACTGACATACACACATACTAACACACACACACACTCTCTGCCTATTTTTACATACCCTGTTCACAATCACAATTTATATGCAGAGTGTAGTTAAATTGATTGCTTACCTGTGATTTTATCGTGACTTCAATATAAAATATCTAACTACAATATAATAATTAATACAATTAATTAAATATTAATATAACACACTTAAATACAATATTATAAAATTGTTGTTTTTCTTCAAACGATTATTTATTTTTTGGTTTATGCCTTGCAGATTATTATATTATTTTTTGTTTTAAATTTAAATATGTATTTCGCAAACTTTTATTTCTATACTCATTTGAAAATCTAGCAGGATTCGTTTTTTTTTATTTTAAAATAATAAAATAACTTAATGAACACATTTAAGTAAACAAGAAGACAACATATGTTAAACTAAAAAAACAATATTTTTTATCACAAAAGTTTTTCAAAAATCAAATATAAATTAAAATTTTATTTTTCAAACGTTTTTTGCCGCTTGTGTTTATTAAAAGTCTTAGTATAAGCGTAACTCTGCAGTTTAGAATATAGCACGAAAAACCCTGATGACTTCCAGAGTTTTATGTATTATATACTAAAGCAATTTATCCAGAACTTTTTACCTCGTCAAGTGCAAATTTAACATGCAGAAATATTGAAACAATTTTTTTTACAGGATATCTTTGGATTCAAGATATGATTTTGCTATTCGATGCCTGTGTGGTCAGCATGCGTCCAAACAAACGCATTAATCCTTGCCTTGATTTAGGAGCAATTTTGTGTGAGGCTTGCTTCCGTCGCTGTGTGGATGGCACGTCTAGTTGCAAGGAGCATTGGCAGGACTCACCTGACCATGATTGGCTCTTGATTTATCATTCATCAGTCTGATTAAATGATGCTTAGTGGATAGTAGACAAGAAAGGTGCGGTGCATCGGTGTGTGTGTGTGTGTGTGGTCTTGTCCGAGGCGCTTCCGCTCTAAGTTTCCCATGCAACATATGCAACTGCAGCAACTGAGCATTCGAGCAGGGATATGTCACATTTCAGTGTGTTGGGCTGGGCAGTGTTCTTTCATCCTAGTGTCCGCTAACCAAGCTTATGTCGGCCCAATGAGGCCCGCCCACCAGACAACAATCGGAGCCAGGAGTTGGCCGAGTTTAGGAAGGCTTTCCCCCTTATGTCATGATGGGGACTGTTTGTCGCGGTCTTTGCGCGTTTGCCTCGTCATCACGTACACTGCACGTGGGCGTGCCGACGATGAGCTGCTGCGGCCGGCCTCAGGCAGGACATGCCCCAGCAGGACATCCCTGGCCATCAGCAACTCCGGCTATTCATTACACAGCCAGCACCAGGCTGTCTGTCTTTCATGGTGTGCCGCTGCCTGATGCGACCACGCTGGGATGGTGGCACTGCTACTGAGGCAGCTTAGCGAGGAGGCACTCTATCTTGCAATCTGGTGCAATGTGCTGCATAATGATTGCTATAAGGTATGCTGGCTGCAGTTTTAATCGCAGCATCTTTTGTGTTGTGCACTTCTTCCTTTTGTCTCGCTGCTGCATCAGGCTGGTCCACTGGTTGGAGTCTGTCATCAGTGCTGGGCAGCTGCAGGCGCCAGGCATGCATATAAGTTGGGGGAGCTTATTGTTAATCCTGGCGAGCTTTTTTAAGCTGAACAACTTTCCAACTATAATTTTGAACGTTGTGCGTAACTGATAAATTAAGATTACTATCATTATTAATATTAATTCTTCTTGACAATATAATCCAAAAATGTGTTTCTCACATCCAGAATTAAGAGTTAAAATTTTTAAAATATCTAGTTCAATATATGAATGTATTTTCTTGACTTACTTTTTAGTTTAAGGATTGTACTCTAACTAAATATATAAAATAAATTCATGCATTAATAATGTTAATATTTAATAATATTATTCTTATATATTTCTGGCCGTCAATATTAAATTCACAAGTTTGTAAACTATTTTCTTCAAGCTTTTATCGTAAATTATTAAATATCAATTAGATATGCAGTGGAATAGATTTTGAGTGTTTTATTTATTTTTGTGCACATAGTTTTAGAGTGCTAAAAGTTGTGGCCTGTATTTATTAATGTTCATATTTTTCGTTGCATTGGCAACCAGTCACTGGATGCGAAGTGTCTGCTGTTTTTCCTATGGTTGTTGATGCTGATGCTGTTGCTGATGCTCCCCAAGCGTTGCGTGCCCTTTGGCAAAAGTGGAAAACAGCTTAAAATTTTAATGCATTTAGAATGGGTGGCGGCGTAATTTCATTTCGATGTATACGTCGAGACGTTCTGCAGACGGCATTGAAGTTATTGTCCACTCTGTCTGTCAGTGTTGCCAGGGTAGGATAGGGGGCGGAGGGAGGTGGCAAACGAAAAGTTGACAGATTTGTAGTTGGAGTTGGGGTTTGGCGCCTAAAGTTGGAGCTGTCATCATTGCATTTGTCGTATGCTTTTTATGACTTGTCGAAAAATTGCAGAATTGTCATTGTGCAATGAAATATAAATGTCAAAAAGGTTTTCTTCGCTTATTTTTTTTGTTTATTTGTTTTCAAATTGCGTTTTGTTGCTTTCGCTGGCAACGTTGATGCCCACAGTCTTATGCAACGGAAGCGGAAACGATAATGCACCACACAAACACACACACACACACACACGTGTGTGTAAACACACATGCATATATAACACATATGCGTCACACACAGAGAGACGCTGGCAAGCAAGTTGCCATCGAGTCGGGGTTTTGTGGTCTGGCAGCCACGCGGCGCACAACTGCCGTGAACTGAAACCGAACCAACATTTTCCCGTTGTTAGAGTTGCACCGAATCATTCGCACTAACTTTGAATGAATCATTAAGCCGAATTTGATATTGTTGAGCCAGAAACTATTATAAACAAAACAAAGCTAAGACAAATCGTTAGTGGTTTGTACAACGGTTCGATACAGCGCTTCACTCATAAGCCAAGATATTCTTCTGATTGGGTATCAGGTTCTTTTACTGAACTATTTGACACTTAATATATTATAATAAATTTTTTTTTTTAACTTAATTTGTATAATTTACTAGATAAAAGCAAAATTTGTATAATTTACTCTATAAATTACGCAGCCTAAATAAGTTTAACGTATTTCTTATAATTATTATTTTTATTTAACTACGAAACGAATACTTCACCGAATTGAACTAAAAACTGCAATTGCGTTTTTGGCATTATTGTTGTTGTTGTTCTTAAGTGTTAAGTGCGATGTGAATCTCAATAATCAATGGCTGAAAAGTTGATCGATTTTGCAGCTTTTAAAGCGGCTAGGGAAAGAGCTTACCGCGCAAGCTTTCAAACCAGTTTGCGGCTCAAAAGCTTTGCGGCGCATGAGGTAAGCAACACGATCGTTGCGAACGCAGCGCACAGAAATGAGCGTGTAGACATTGTGAACGGTTCACAGCGGACGAATCCAAAAAAAAGAAGTGAAAAACAAGAAAAAGAGAGAGATCACAAAAGTGAGTGAAAGAGCGAGAGAGAGAGAGAGAGACAGTGTGAGCAAAAAGAATGTGTGCGTGCATGTGTGTGAATGAGAGCAACAACAAGTTTGCAAGTGGAAATTTTAATAATAAAATGCTGTGAAACACAATAAACTCGCCTCATCCTCAAGGCAGTAAAAAAGAAGAAACACAACAAAATCAAAACAAATTATGCACAGAAAAGAAAACACATAAAAATTAAATAAATAAAAAACATTATTAAAACACAACTATTGCAACAACAACATAAACGATACTAACTAAAACGAGTTAAAAATTTGAATATTGTATACAAATAAATCAAAAGAGAAAAGGAGCGCGCGAGCGTGTTAGCCGAGTGCGAGAACGAGACAGTCAATGACAGTGCTAGACTTTCGCAGCAAACTTTAAAATTTTGCACGCACACGCCAAGAAAAAAAAAAACAATATTTCATCAACAAAAACTGCTCAGAGTTAGAAACGGTTAATTAACAGCGTGCTGCACTGCTAACTAAAATGGAGTATGAGAAAATGATGTTCATGACAAATGCGGCCGATGTAAGTAAAATATATTCATATATACAAACATAAATACATAAACACATATATACATATAAAGATGCTTAAGCCTGGGTCTCTAGTTGGTGCCTATAGAAGAATATACACACATTCATTTAATAACTAAAAGCTTAACAGACTGATAACCTTTTCGCATGCGCTTATCAACTTGTGTATGTATAAAGATGTCGGTGTGTGCTTTTTTTTTGTTTATTTGGATCTGGAGCTATTATTTGTATGCTCAAATATTTTGCGCAATTGACTGCCAACATATGTATATGTATATTTTTTGTCAGATAATGTTTTTGACAGCCATATGCGTTGCTTATTAACGTTATAAGAGCCATCATCATTTGACTTTAAATTAGTAGCAAAAGTAACAGAAACAAATATGTATATATACACACATGTGTACATACAATGTGTGTGTGAGTGTATATAGACATGTATTTCGTATGTAGGTGGTGGGTGTGTGTCTTAGCTAGTCGGCAACAGGCGCAAATGAGTGTCACTAGGTGAGAGTCTGCACTGCGTCGCATTGTCTGCCATTGTTGTTGCTCTTCTTGATGTTGCTGCTGCTGCTGCTGATGATTTTGCTGTTGATGGTGCTACACTTGCTAGTTACATTTTCCATTTGTCTTATGGCATTTCGTTTTAATTACAACAACAGCAAATAGTAGCAGCAGCAGCAACAGCAGCAGCAGGCATCAAGCAACTTTCAAAAGATGCTTTCATTTTGCCAGAAGTGATTCTAAATGATTGTCAACTATGGCAACAATAACAGCAACAAGCAGCAAGCAGCACCAACAACAACAATGTCAAGCTGGCATTTCACTCGGAAAGTGCATTCCAATGACAGGCAGACAGACAGACGCACATCAGATAGTTTTGTTGGACCTACTTAAGCTCTATATATGCCAAAGGAAAAAAAAAACAAATAGCAAAAGCAGAAGCTGATGCAGCAGCAGCAAAAAAAAAACTTGTATTTACCATTTTTGATTGATTTGATGGAAATGTGTCTGCTGCGGTGATTTTGCACGTCGTTGTTGGCCAACTTGCTGTTGTAGGCCTTCTCGCGTTTTCCAATTGCTGCTGCTGCTGCTGCTGTTGACACAGACTGCAGAAGAAGCGCAAGAGAAGCGTTTAGAAATGCACTTTGAAGCGATCCATTGGCCATTTGGCCAGTCAACACTCCAGATGCCTCATTATATTTATGGACATAATAAAATAAATACTACTGGCCAACAATTAAAAATGCAAGCGCATTTGCCGCTTTCGCAGCAGCACCACCACCAGCAAAAAAAGAAAAACTAAATACAAAAATAGATGAGGGGAAAGAAAAAAAAAAAAATAGAAAAATAAGAAAGCAAAAACTGACATGACATAAATATTTCAAGTCGCTTTTCACCACAGAATCAAACAATTGCGACAAGTTTGTTAGCTGTTTTGCAGACTTCTGCTGACTTCAGCTTGACTTGGCCCTTTCGGCCATTTTTCTAATAATACTTGCAAATCAATCAAACTCGATAGACAATGTAATCAGCTTGTGGCTTGACTTGGCATTTCTTGGGGTGGGGTTGGGCAAATTGTTGTTATTATATATATATATATAGATATAGATATATATGTGTTTATAGATAGACAGTAATCATTGTTGCGTTGCAAATCGCGTAAATGTTGCGTGGCTCTTATGCAAATTAAAATGAGTTGGCCAAGAGTTACCTGACTGTCTTTTCCACAGAATAATTGTCAATGCGTGCATTGCATAATGAACAGCTAACCAGAGTCAGCAGAAGTAACTGAAGCCATCAGACCAGACCAGACCAGACTAGCTCCAGTGTCTGCTAGAGTTCAGTGCCTAGACAATGGAATGGGAGTTGGAAATGGGAATGGGAATGGTATCTTCAATTACAACTCTGGTATTTACTGTGTGTGTGTGTGAGTGTGGGTGTGTACATGTGGGTGTGAATGCGGTTACATTGCTATCTGTTGTGTGTAGATTGTGTAGAGTTGTGCCACAACTCTAAGCTGCGTACTCTTCGGGGCATCCAAGGAGCTGTGGGATTGGTTTATAGTTTATGGTTAATGTAGGCCACATTCAGTGTTCTCTGCTGGCCAAAATTAGAGTCCACTTAAAGTTAGAGCTGCAATGAGCTGGTGCCATAATTGGGCTGCCTTTCATAATGTAAATTTTGATCATTTTGCACAATATTTGTAAACAGTTGAAAATACATACAAATAAGTAAGAGCTATTCATAAAGAATAGGTTTATCAATTTATTTTTGTTTAAACTTGAATCTTACTTAACACTTTTTGTTGAAATGCCAGTTTTTTTCTACAACATTAATCAAAACTTAAAATCAAGTCTTTATGATCTGAGCTTTAATAATTTAACAACGATATGAGAAACATGGCAACATAAAATTATTGCGACTTACTTCAAATAGAGAATTTATCATTTTATTCTCTCCTTTTGAACTTAATATAGCAATTAAATCGAGAATAAGTTATCATAATTGATAAAGTTATAAACATACACAGAATTTTATAGAGATACATTTTAGATATTTATTTGATAAAAGTTATATACACACCAAACGGTTCGTTTAATTTATATTTTTTATTTTTCTTCCTTATTTTTTGTATTAAATGAAATATAATCTATGCAATAGAATACTTATGAAGTTGAGTAACAGCTTCAACATTCAACAGGAAGCTACTTTTAGATTTTGTACAAAATATTTACATACACACTTTAAGTTGATGAAGTGTCTTTTAGCAAGTTTGATAGATTAGTGGTTTAAATAAATACACTCTCGGGCAGCTGTCTATAAAATGGTTTATTTTCATTATAACAACAAGCTTAGGTCAGAGAATTGCTGTATCTGAAGCACATTTTTGCTCAACTTAAAATTTTCTGCATATTTTAAAAAATCAATTGCAAGCAGGTAACCTTAAAGGGGACCCGGAACAGTTGACACATTTATTAGTTTGCTACAGTTTCACATTTAAATCCAGGCATTATTTGCATATAGTGTTCTGTGTTCTTATCTTTGAGTTGCTTTTAGCCATGCTCTGATGCAGTCTTATGGCCAGCTGAAAAGCATAATTGAAATGCAAAGATCATTAGTATGTATTTATTTATATTTGTATTTGTATTTGTATTTGTATATCTCAGACTTAAGCTGCCGTTTGCCATGTGTGCTTGCCACGCTACTAAAACTGGCAACTATTTCACCTTGTGGGGCGCAGAACAATTTATTGTTGCATGAAATGTCGACAATTAAATGCAATGCAAACGACAAACGACAAACTCAAAACACTGAACCGAGCAACAGAATAACACAAAATTGCGTCGTCACGAATTGCGATCTATTTGTACTACTGCTACTAAAACCTAAGCAAAATACAACTAAAAAATGAACAGCAAAAATGAAACTGAAAAAAAATAAATAAAAAAATATAATTAACGAGCGATGTAAAAATAAACAGAAATAAGTCTTGTCGCTATGACAGCTTAACCCACGCATTCGAGTATCTGCGAGTAGCAGCGAGAATCTGTGAGTACGTGTTTCTGACAGTGTTTACATACACTCGCAGAAATAATGCTGTTTTACGTGTGTCAGAATGCTTATTAGTTAGTTTATAAAATTATAATTACAATTCATTGAACAATTTGAGATTTTAAAATAAATAGAATAATATATATTATTCTTGATTTAAAAATCAACCATTTATGTTACATATTGGAAGCATAAGCTGGGATACCAAATCAATAATAATAAAAATAAAAAATACAGAAACTTAAAATTCTTATTATAATTATTTGCTTATGTCAATTTACTCTTATCTTTTTCACTCAAATAACTTTATATTTGCTTACGCTACTAGGTAAAAGATAAATGGTAAATTATTCCAATAAGGATCCATTAAATTACATAATATGAATTTTAATCATTAAGAGAAAAATTTTAAATTCGATTTTTTTTCTTACAATTTTAGCTGAAATTTGTTTATGGATTGATTAATAAAATAGAAAATATAAGTTAGAATCATTTCTGTGCTGAAATTGCTTATAAAACTAACATTTAGAAAAATATATTTTTTTTTATTAAAATGTCGATGTTACATAATAGTTATAATAAATATGGTACAAAATATTAATACAAAAAAGTTATTTCTAAGAATTGCGTACGGAACTTGAACAACATTTATGCTGCTAGTTCTCTTCTTTTTTTCGCACAGTGTATATACGTGGATTTGTCGACTTATGTTCTTGACTCTTGACTGTGCCGTTGACAACACTTCAAAATTAATCGAAGTGGGGGGTTTAGGTTTGTAGTAGTTTGCTTCTTTTGCTTCTAGAGTCATAATGCGATTAGAATAGATTAACTGACAATTGTCTGTGCTGCTCGTCAGCCAGTTACTCAGTTAGCCAAGTTAAGTCAGTTAGTCAAATGGTGGGTTGATTGGTTGGTAGCTGACTCGAACACCTGAGGCATTTTGCACATTTGCATAGTTTGTTTTATTTAGTTTAAAGCAGTAAAAATATATAAATATAAATTAATTTAAATAACACTTGGCCATTATTCAACATCAACATCAACTTGGTCATGGCAGCTAATGCAAAGCAACACAAATAACAACAATAACCACACTCAAGGCTGCTGCAATTGCAACTACCCTTCACTTTGTATGGCTGGCCAGATGTGAGCAGTGGCGCAGGGGCGCAGGGGGCATGGCAACCTTTTGTCACACACACACACACACACACACATACACACAGAGAGAGAGAGATACACACATGGATACACTTAAAATGGCCTCAAGGTTGGCAAATGGTTTCTTTGTCCGATGCCTGGGCGCGCCCCGTTGTAAAGCCGCACTTAATTTATTTATATAGATCGTGCGCTCGCCTTAGGCATTGGCCATTTCATTTATTATTAACTTAAGGCAACAACAACAACAACAATGAAATGAACAGCAACTCAGCAACAACTACAACTACTACTATATAAAAGCTGGCTTTTGGCGGGTTTCTTTTCGCCGCAAAACTTCTTATCTGATCGTCGCTTTAATAAAGCTTTTGTCGCTGCTTAAAGCAATATTCTGAAATACGTAAACTTGATTTGATTATTAGGCAAAAGCATAACACAAACACACACGCACACACACAGACATACAAAAACACATAGCCACACACAGTGTTAGCCACACATGTGGCACAACATTCTTGTCTCGAAATTGTTCTAATGAATTTTTGTTATATTTGTTTTTTTATTTTTTCCGTATTGGCTTTCCAAAAATGCCTGACAAATTGTTTAAACTTGTTTTGTGGCCATTGGCAATATATATTTCAATTTACTTTGTTATACAGATTGCTCAATATTTTGATTGTTGCTAATTTCCAAAGGCATATCTTTTTTTTTTGCATTTTATTCATTTGCTCTTAAGTTCACACACTCTAAATTTAATCAACAATTTTTGCTACCGCTTTAGTCATATTTTTTATTGTTGCTGTTGTTGTTTATGTTAGTTCTTATTTGTCTGTACCAACTCGAGATATGCTCTGAATTTTGTGGCCTACGCTTCTGCTTTATTTACATTTCATGATGTTTTTCTTTTGTTCAAATTTGTGTGTACACACACTCACACACTCGGCTTGTGTTTCTTGACATGACTCAGTTATGATTTCATTTTTGCTTTCCTAGATTTAAGATTTTAATCAGCTAACTGAAGCAATAAACTGAAAGATTTAAAGCACACACTTTAAGATAAATAATTTATCGCATTCTCATCATTTGAGCGTCAGAGCTCATCAAATTATGATGTTTTTTGATATGAGCGAAGCAAACAAATTAATTTTTGGTAGACAGCAATTTCATAAGTGGCTTTATTATAAGAAGTTAATTTTTTATTAGCAAACAGAGAAGTTTTAATGCACTTGCTAATTTTATATGTGCAAAAGTTCAATTTAGATATGCAAGGCTTTTTTCTCTTTTATTATTGACTTAAGTTTGTTAGACTGTAGTTGATGAAGTAATCGTTTAATAAAATTCAACTTAATTCTAATTGTTGAGTGTATAAAATCAAGAAAATATTTTTGATATTACATTTTATGCTAGCCTTAGTTAAGCAAAAGATTGTGTTTCTCTGTGCAATTAAGTTATCTATAAAAAAAAATATATTTCCCACACTTTCATCAAATATTTTATTTAATTAACACATTTAATATCAAGGCTAAAAAATCATGAATTGTTGAATATCAATCGATGAGCAATGCTTATAAATCTTATCAGCTATTAAGCTATCGCCATCAAATGCAATTGAAATGCACAAACGAAAATATTTATTTGTGTAAATATGGAATTTTGTGTGTATTTTTGTAGCTTTGTGAAGGGCTGTAAAAATAGACTTGTCATTTGAATGGACCTATTAAAACTTGTGGTTTTTTCTATAAATACGATTGGGGCGCCTAGAAAACTGTTACCTGACTGTCATATTGCTAGTCCGATTCGCAATCCCAAACTCAATTACCGTTTGTGGTTAAAATGCTGTTGTTGTTTTATTGTTGTGCATGTTGGCCTATTGTTGTGCCAACTTTGACACCAAAGCCGCTGGCTGTTTAGAATTTGTCGGCGCTTTGTTTTTTTATTTTTGTTTTATTATTTTTTATTTTTTTACAGTGAAAACAAGCAGGAACAGCAAAGGCAACACTAACATAAAGCAATAAGAACAAGCATATCATGTTATTTTTTTAAATTACCAATTTGTGACGTTTATTTATTGTGGGTGATATGCCATTTAATACATGTAGCTCCATGTTTGTCTGCCAGGCTTTATTTAAATCTAAACTGATAGCTTTATTGACAGGCGTCTCATGTCAGAGCTGCCAATGAAATATGGTTCCAGTTGTTGTTCTTATTGTAGTTGTAGTTGTTGTTGCTGTACAGAACTTGGCTAAAAAAAAGGCTTTTGTTTGCTTCCAGACATTGTAATAAAATTCGTATTTGTAGGCTATTGGAAACTCCGTCAGATCTTTAGCTTGTTAGACACACATTGTTATTGTTGGCGCTGCTGCTGCTGCTGCTTTTACTGCTTGCTGTGTACAAAAAGATTTAATTAAAACTTACGGAGTTTTGTGAGCGCAATGTGAAACCAGCAGGAAATGTGAAACGGAATAACCCAAATGATCTAATTGCCACAAGACTCAATACTCTGAGGATGTGGGCATTGTCTCGCTAACTGGCTAACTGGCATACTGGCTAACTTGCCAAATTGAAAAATTCCGCATATTTATTGAAAATAAATTCCTGTTTTTATTTGATTCAATTTTATTTCGGTCATTTCGTAATATCAATTAAATCAGTTAAATAAATTACCTTGCTTTTATTTTTAGCTTTTGAATTTATTGTGTAAAGTCTTTTCTTTAAACGTCGATATGTTTATTTTGTTTGAGTGAATCATTTGCATGCCTAATCTTTTGATTGGTTTAACATAAATAAGTCATTTTTTAAAAAGAACAATAATTCTTGCATAAGGCATTTATTTTGATTTAAAATATGTTCCACTTTAATAGTCAAATAGGCTTAAAGGTAATTTTTTTTATTTATATTTATTTTACACTTTTTGCATTTTAAATTCTTAATGTCTGTTGAGTTCTTTAAGCCTAATAGTTTAATATTACTACATTTTTGTATTAATGTTATTTGTAAAATAAAATCTTAGTCTCATTAAATTTGATTATATTTTTTATGAAAGCTTTTTCATAATATAAATTGGGGACATTTAATTTTATACGATTTTTATGCAATTTACGATGTCAGTTAAGCAGAAAGAATTGCTCTTAGCCATAAAAATGTTGCTGTCCGGCTAAGCAACTTGGCGAATATTTATGGTCTATAAATAGCAGCCAGAAATTGGTTAACAGAGACTCCCCCGCCAGCCCCGTCAGCATCAACAATATATGCATTTTGATTAGCGCTCTTAAAAGATTTAATGGGTTTTTTTTTTATTGAGTCACTTACTGCTGGCTTACACCAGGAACAGCTGTGTGCTTTTGAGCCTGTTGAATCACTTGAACAATATTTCTAGTTGGCGGACCAAATTGAACGATTGAACGAAGTGTCGGTGAAGTACCCATTTTGGCCCATGGAAAAGCACAAATCTAAATTGTATGGCAACTAAACAATATTTAAGCGAAGCTTTAGCGCTGGCAATTAACAGCTAGGCGAGAAAAGCTAACAACGAAAATCACTCATACGCTCAGTGCGCCAGCAATTAAAACATAAAAATTGTATTAACAACGTGACTGGCTGAAAACAAAAACAAAAAAAAAAATAAAATAAAATAAGAAAATAACACAGCAGTAGCAACTGCAAAACTAAACAAACGACGACGTCAATCTTGTATTGGCCATTGAAATTGCATGGCAATAACGAGTCACGCCCCCCCTCTCCGTCCAACTCAACCCAGCAGCAACCCTCGACGTCCTCGATCTCTTTGGCTCCGAGCTGAGACTGCAAATCGGAAAATCCAGAATGAGCTGTTAAATTAATAATAAGCGCACAATACAACACAGCACAAACACACACACACACACACACTCACACACACACACATTGATACACACATAGACCCTGCCACCCGCTTGGCTGCGGGCCACTGCTGTGAGCTTAATGAAAAACCAGTTTATCCGCATTCAGCATTCACTCAGAGACAAAAATCGTAGATGATAATAAAAAAACAGAATATCAAAAAAAAATAAAATAAATAAAAAATAAGATAAAATAATTAAAGACACAGCTGCACAGATAGCAAAATATTTATATTTATTGCAGTGCACCAGGTACGAATCGAGCAAATATATAGAACTAATCGAAAAGCTCGCAAGTGAAAATATGCACTTTTTGGAAAGCGATCAATAAGAATAAGAATAAAATAAGATTTGTTTGCCTGATCAAAATGCAGTATCAGCAAATATATATTTATATTTATTTATAATTGACATTAGTATCTAATATTAATGTTTTGATTATTTTTGCATGTCACTTAGCGTTTGTCAGAAAAACGGTTTTCCCATTTGTATCTAAAAAAAATGAATAATTTTATAACAAGAAAATGTGTTATTCGTTCATACGAAAAGTAATTCACATTGTGCATATTATATCAGATAGGTTTGATTTGGATCTCGCGTCATTGTTTGCCGCTCATAACAAGAAAAAAAAAAAAATTAACAATAAAAAAAAGTACACGGCTCTCATTGTTGTTATTAGTTTAAGTTAACAGCCCTACTCAATGCTGCTTGCCCTTCCCCTTCCCACCGTCTACACACAAGCTGACACTCAACTACCCCTCTTGAGGTTGGAGAGATCTGACTAGTGTTGTGTCTCATTTGGGCTTTGGGTTTTTTGTTTTTTTTTATATTGTGTTTGCATTTAGTAGTGTGTGTGTGACGTCACACACAGCCTGATGTGCCGTGATGTGAAGTCACAGTTTTTATGGATCGGCTCGGCTCGGATCGGCATTAATAAATTGATAAATGTGAAAAACGATGCGATTTTGAGCTTAGTACAAATCTGGCTTTTGACGGCAGCGGCTTGGCCAAAACAAAAAAACACGGAGAGCGCTACAAAACGCCTGGAAACTTAAGGTTAAACATTAAAACAAAAAAACAAATCGATATTCAAAAACAAACATTGCCACATTTAGGGCAGGTAGGTGCCAGCCAAGCTCAAATTAGAAAGGCCACAGCATAAGACAAAAAAAACAAAAACAACATGAAACCAAAGTGGCAAATAAAATAAGGCTTAATCTTGTCTTTAAACGTGTTAATTAAACAATGGCTCAAGCTGGGCAATTCAATTCATTAATCTAATTTTTTGTTTGTCGATAACCATTTAGCAGTTCTTGTGGAATTTGGCGCCTAATTAATTTATATATTTTTTTGTTTTTGTTTGGTTTTGTAGATGCCGCACAGCTGCAGTACACAGTTGAAGCTGAGCACAGAAACCTTCCCCACAATCCAGCCAGACACTTATGCGGCGTATGCCTATGCGGATAGTTTTGACTTGTCGCTGCTGCCGGAGGACGCTGGAATACCGACGACAGTTTATCAGTACAACGCACCGCAGATAAAGATCGAGAGCGCTTGGGAGTGTGTCGGCGATATACAGGAGCAGGCAGTCGCTACTGGTGCTGCTTATGCCGGTTCCAGCCAGCAGTTGATACCGCCGCCGCCCGCATATCCGCACAGTGCCTACCCCTCGCCGCAGTCGAGTCCGTTGCAGTCGGAGTTTGCAACGTTTGCGTACGGTAAATATAACGGCAGCTACGATTGTCTAAGCAGTCCGTGTCCCTCGCTGGACGCCACAAGCATTAAGCAGGAGCTGCACATATTGCCACCCTCGCCACCGGAGTCCAACTGTGAGACACCCTCGCCACGCTCCTCCGCCTGCAGCGATACAAGCAGCAGCAGCAGCAGCATTGGGTGCATCAAATCGGAGCCGCTGGATGCCGACGTGGAGAGCTTCATTGATTTAAATACATTACTGCTCCAGCAGCAACAACAGGTGGATATCAAGCCGAATCATCAGGTGCTGCGCGAGTGCCTCGAGGACACAACGTTCCAGCGCAAGCACAACCTGAAGCCTTTGGCGCTGGAGTCCTTCATTGGCGGCCTAGCTGAGGTCCGCGGTGACTTTGAGCCGGTCATTTCCCTGGCCCTGGAGCATGCCAAGCGGGAGGCGGACGCCATTTGTGCGGAGCTGCAAATATCGCAGGGTAAGTCGAAATACACACACACCAACACACACACACACCTGCTTGTGGTTTAGCACATTTTTTAAATAGTCGGTTTATGAACAATTTGCACAGCTTTGATTTCAAAACATTATCGTTTTCTCACAAAATAATTTCTAAAAATTATATTCTCATTAAAAACCTATAATTTTTTTTTTTTTAATTTACTTGTAAAAAAATTATTATTTTCCATTATTTATGTTTACTTTGCATAAACAATACAGCAATCAATTTCGGTCGAGTCAGCTCGCCTGAAGGATCTGGCAATTTATTTTTTCATTTCACAATTCTTTTGGCTAATTGAAAGAGAATATGTTTAAAATTGTGTGTTTTATCGATGAAATGGAAAAAATCTGAAATCGACTTCCTTTTGCCCGTTACAAACTTCTGTTGCTCAACTTTCTTATACCCTTTTGCCAATTTTTTATTGGTATTTATTATTTTGTGTTTTTTATTTTACTCACACCTCAAGTCAATATTTTTACTAAATATGCTAATTTTTATATTATAGTTTTTTATTGGAAATGTTTTTTTAACAGTTTTTCTTAGTATTTTTTTTTAAGATTATCATGAAAAAGTGCAGTCATATAAAATTCCAGATGGTTTTTTTTCCAACACATTTATTTCAAAAGTTAGTTTTAAACAGTTTTCACAAATTAATGTTTTTTATTTAAGAATTTTTATACAAATTTGTGAGCCTTCTTTCTATTATAAAGAAAATTTAAAACAATTTAGAATAATGTATTTTACCGGTTTGATCTGTTAAACTATATTTATAGGAAACCTAAAAATGTATCCGAAATGTTTGTATTTCAATTATTATTTAACATTTTGATGGGTTGACTAAAGAAAAAACACAACAACAAAGACCAAGAACCAGTTTAAGGAATTTTTTGCTTTTTTATACAATTTGATAGAATTATTTGCTGCGATAAACATCACTTTCGTAGAAACAAGCAGTTAAAGTTTGTTTTCATTTGTTTTTAGTTTTTTTCTGATTTTTGCTTTTGTTATTTGTAGATCCAAATGCTTGGACGTCCGCTCAGGTCCACGCTTGGCTACGATCCACCTTGGCGCAGTTCAAGCTGCCGCCGGCTGCCAATTTGGAGTTGGAGTTCAACGAAGATGGGGCTGCACTGGCATTACTCAGCGAGGAGGAATTTACACGGCGATTGCCCGAGGTAAGAGCTAAATCCAACAACAAAAAGAGCTGCACAAAAAAAAAAGAAAAAAAGAAATGCAAAGATGTGACTTACTCAACCTGGCCAATATAATTGGGTGTTACAAAATCGAAGCGTGGTAGACTAATAAGCATAATATACAAGAAAAAAAGACAATGCAAATGCCAAAAGCAAAAGCAAAAGGCAACGGGCTGAAAGCAATGGCCGAAACGAAGCCAAACAAAATGCCAATCAATGCGATTGAATTAAATTGAATTGAATTTCGCGTATGAACGAAACAAAACTAACTTATAGTTGGATTGAGAAATGAGAGCGAGCGAGAGAGAGAGAAAGATAGAGAGAGAGGGAGAGAGAGAGGGAGAGAGAGTGGTAAAAAATAAAAAATAATACAAATAAATTAAAATCGAAACAAAAACAGCAACAGGCACAGAAAGAAAAAAAAAACAAGTTTCGTAACTGGCGTTGACGTCATGGCCCACAGACCAGGCGCTACCAAATCGGAAAGCAAACCTGTTGCCAACAATTAGGCAAAAAGCTTGCGGCATCCAAAAACTACTCCAAATGCGCTCCCCTAAAAAAAGACAAAAAAAAAAACAACGACAAAAATCCAAAAATTCAAAGTCGAGCCTCAGCTCCACAAAGTGCCAGTCAGCACTTTGCCAAAAATATACGAATGATTACATTTGCCACTGGGTGAAATGTGCGACGCATCAAATGCTGCTTGTTAATGTTGTTGTTGTTATTGTTGTTCCGAGTGCAACACAAAATGAAAACAAAAGACTTGAGAAACGAACGCGATTGAAACCGAAACGGGCAAGCATCGAGCGTATAAAATGAGAGAGCCAAGCCAAGCCAAGCCAAGCCATCGAGCCAGCGAGCCAGCTCACAAAAAATTAGTAACCGTGGTCATGGCTGTAAAGGTGAAAGAATGTGTGAAGGTTGTTTGGTGAAACTGCACAAGCACTTGGTTGATTACGAGCCAGCGACAGCCACAGACACAGTCACAGTCACAGTAACAGTCACATCCAATGCACAATGGGCCAAATTGGCAATCTGAGTGACATTAATTGTATGGAGTCAAACTATTTAAATTGAATGAGTCTTTGATTTGCTTGTAACTTCAATTGGCAAATTTATATAGAAGATAAGAACATGAATCAGGCTTACAAATTTGCTGACAGCAGGCAGATATATTATGGTAAAAAACAGGTTTTTTTTTTAATGGTGTTCAAATTTTAAACTCAAAAAACAAAAATGTTTAAAATATAAATCAAGTCTCTTAGCAATATGATTTCCAGTTATTTATGCAAAGATTGTGGTTATTTTGTTATATTAATTCTGAAGTACGCATCATATTTGAGATGAACATAAATATATTTAAATTTGATCGGGAAATTATAATAAAATAAATAGCTTTGAAATTAATATATTCTTAGAAAGCATTTATAGTGTATCACTTATAAGACTTAAGACTTAAGACCTAAAAAAATAATGTAGTTGAATGTATTCGATTTTGTTCAAACTAAAACTTAAAGCCTCGTTCGTAATACAAGGCTTTAAGTTATAAGTTGATAAGCCTTTTGCAATATTTGTGATATTTCTAACAAAATCATGATTTTGAATAAGAAACCCAAATCAAAATATTAAGTTCCATCGACATAGTAAAGAAGTGATTTACAGACTTTTTTAACGTTTTAAACTTGACAGTTGAATAGACGGTTGCTGTGAATCTGTTACTGAAACAAACCCTGACGGTACTCGATATATAATATATATATATATATATATAAAACTTGGCTAGTTTAAGCATTCAAGAATTTGCTTCTATTTACAACTTTTTCACTTATCAATTGCAAATGGATATTTATTAAGTGTGCCAGATAAGCTTGTGAATTGCGCCCACTGTGCATAGCTACATCTTAAGCTCCAACTCCATCTGCAGCCACTAAAGCAACATCCACAGCTCAGATGACAGCGGCAACAACCACAACAACAACAACAACAGCAACAACAGCTAAAAACAACAACAGCAGCAACGAAGACGACGGCACTTGAATTGAGCCAACGACCAGCAACGACATTGCAAGGTGAAAGTAAGTCGCTATCGTTGTTGTTGTTGTTGTTATTGTTGTTATTGTTGCTTTTGTTGTTGTTGCTGTTGTTGTTGTTGTTGTTGCTGTTGTTGCTGTTGTTGCTGTTGTTGCTGGTTTGCTGGTTGGAACTGCAGACAGCGCTTGGGTACGAATAATTTATGCGCGCATTTAGCAGTTAGAATTTGAATTGATATGCCGTCTAGATTGGGCAGTCTGCGAAGATTAAGATTTATGCGAGATTTACTTCGGCTCAATTGCAATTTATATATATATACTTATGCGGGTCGCTTTCTTCTATTTATCTCCGTCTATTTGCAGAGCGGCAGCACCCTGCACGCCCAGTTGGAGATATGGAAAATGTCCTATGCCGATCAGTTGGGCCATCAAATGGAAGCTGCACAGCCCGCAAATGATTTGCTCTGGACGCCAACAGTTTCATATCCGTCGTCGAATGTCAACCGTGAGGAAAGCGAAGGTGCGTAGAGCGAGAGGGAAATATTAAGAGAAAGAGAGAAACTGAAATTATTTTTAGTGATTTGCTAATTCACAAAAATTTACTTAAATAAAAAGCAAATATTTCCTAATTTTTTGTATCAATTATATAAATTTCGAACTGTGAAAGAGTTAGAAATCTAAAGTGAAAGAGATAAACTAAAATTATTTAAATTGATTATTTAAACATTTAACTAAAATAATGTGCAAATATTTATAAAATTTGTGATCAATAGTAAATTAGTATCGAAATGCGAGTGAGAGACAAATATTAACATTATTTTATTGAATTGCTGATGCCAAAAATTGTCTAAAATAAAGTGGAAAATAAATATAAAATTATCAATCAATAATATTTAAATTAATAGATAGAAATACAAAGAGAACATTGTTTAATTGACTTAAATTTAATTAAATAATTTGCAAATATTTCTTAAATTTACACATTTCCAAGAGCAAAAGAGATATAAAAAAATAGAGAAAAAAAGCAAAAATTTGTTTATTTTTATTGATTTGCTAATTGAAACATTTAACTAAAAGAAACTGCAAATATTTGTTTAAATTTTTATTAATAATAAATAAATTTACAATTTACAGATGAAGAGGAAATGGAGGTGAGTGCAACGCCCGCTGTATTGCCAGCGATTGCCACGCCCACGCCGACAACAGCAACGCCCACAGCTAAACGCACTGGAGGCACACGCAATGGCGGCGGCTCCCACATCCATCTGTGGCAGTTTCTGAAGGAGCTGCTTGCGTCGCCGCAGGTGAATGGCACCGCCATACGTTGGATTGATCGCAGCAAGGGTATCTTCAAGATCGAGGATTCGGTGCGGGTGGCCAAATTGTGGGGCAGACGCAAGAATCGGCCGGCAATGAACTATGACAAGTTGTCGCGTTCGATTAGGCAATATTACAAGAAGGGCATCATGAAGAAGACGGAGAGATCACAGCGGCTCGTCTACCAGTTCTGCCAGCCCTATCATCAGTGAGGCGGACGAACTGCATCCAGCTGGTTGACTAGTTCTAAGTTTAATAATTTATTTGGTAGTCCTAAGCCCAAAATTCAACCACCCAAAACAACCAACCAACCAACCAACCACCCACCAACTTCGCCCCGCAACTATGCTTGACTAGACCCAAGGATCTAGCGAGTCTTAGTGCTTGTACATATATATATAATACTATATACATTTCTATATATATACATATATATATATATATATAACTATTTATATATATATGCATATATATATATGTATAATCTATAGGCACGAAGGTAAGTTCGTGCATTAGTTCAACTTGTTGGCTTTTGCTACTCGTCCTGAGTTCTTGGCCAGAGTTGTTTAGGCTAAAGCCGTTGGCAGTTGGCGAAGGTAAGTTCGTCCTGTGGCAGCTTTAAGTTACATTTCAAGCAAGCAATCAATTATGTGTTGCATGTGTGGGCGTGGCTTTTAACAATTGCCCCCACCAAAATGCATATGTTTGACTTACCGGCGACATCTTTATTCAAATGCTGACTGTTCGAGTGTGTTGTGCGCCCAACTGTGTCCTTGCACACCCCCCCCGAGTCCTTGCCGCTCTCTGTGCTGTCCTTGCATGTTGTTGTTTATGTTGACTCTGTTGTGCTCTGCTGTGTTGTTCTCTTCCATTAGTAGCCGGTGGCAGTTTGCGAACGTGAAGGACACCCACACACACGCACACACACACAAGTAGTCAACATAACACAAAAAAACAACTGCAACAAACAACACAAGTGGAAGGCACTTAATGTGGGGAGTGATGTATCCTGCAAAGGGGGAGGCAGTGGGCAGCAGGCGCTGGCAGCAGCAGCAGCTGAAGGTGTTGCGGTAATTTTAGGAACCATATATCTATGATATATCAAAAGTAAGTTCTATGAACAACAAAATAATCGAACAATTTGTACAACGAATATGAATACGTATATGAATATATTATATGAATACATTATATGAATATGAATACGAATAAATTTACAAAATAAAACAAAACTTACTTAAAATAAGACCCATTTAATTAGCTTTAGTAACCCTTGGAAATTTTTTCTCTTCTCCCAATTGAAAAGTGAAAAAATTTCCGACTAAATTTTTCGGCACATTTCACAACAATTCAAATAATTTTTATTTATATTTATATTTGTTCATCTGGTGTGGGTTCAATTTAAGAATGTGTGTGTGTGTGTGTGTATTTTGTCTGTTTGTGTCAACTAGATAATTTTAATATTTATTTTTGCTTAATTTTAAAACAAAAGTCAATTGTTATGCTGCCAATTAATTATGTTTTGTATTACATAAAATTTGCATTTTGCAATTTGCATGACTTGCGGCTTGGCTTATTTGTTGTTTGTAATTTTTATCACATTATTATCGAATGCATTATAAAATTAATACAAGCATAGAGAATAAATGCAAATTTGCATATGCATGGATACAGATATAGATATAGAAACACAATATACGAATATAGATATAGCTATAATTAGATTACAATTTTGTGCGCTTTTGCGTTTATTTTGTGTAAGATTTACGTTCATTTTGTTTATTTGTATATTAATTATTGTGTGTGCATACCTATTGCTATGCCAACTATTTATTTATTTATTCAACTAACATATTGTCATGATCCAATAATATTTCTCAAATAAAATTTACTCAAAAAAAAAAAAATCAAAAAACACAAGCTAAAATGAAAATGAAATTTAAAACGAGAGACGAGTTAAAGTGAATTGTTTCAATTGAAATATTTTACTTAAATCGTTTTTATAATCTACAGCTTTTGAATTAAATGATTCGATTTTTATTACCAAGTGTGCTCATTTGTACGGATTGGCAAATACGTATTTATTACGGACTGTTACGTAAAACTGCAGATGCTTTAGCTTAATTCGGCTTATATTTTGAGCACATTGCAGTTAATCGCTTTAGCTGACTTGTGCATAATTATTATAATTGCTTTTATGGCTTTATTTAGTCGAACTTTTTTTATTTTTATTATACTTTCTTCAATTAGGTCATTTTTAATTTCGTAATTCAGATTTGCTTACAGCTTCTTTTTTTTTTAAGTAATTTTATTAATATAATACTAACCTATAGTTGGAAAGTTTTTACAAAGTTAATAATAAAATATTATGTAACTGGACTTACAAGTATTTCTGATAATTTTTTTTAATAATCAACTAATAATCAAAATAATAATAAAATAAATAATAAACAAAATTTTAATTGAATGCATTTGTTAAACAAATTTTAACACATTTTTTTAACAAGCAGATATTTATAAATATTTTTAATTTAGCACAACAAGCGGCATTGGAAACATTATTAACATTCAGTTAAATATGAGGAACTTTAGGAGCCACCCTCGATATAGTTGACTTGCTGCAAAAAGCTTTTTAGATTGCCTTGTCATCCAGTCCGGGGCATTGCACTCGTGTGTGACCGTTGCCAGAGACGATTTTGTTGCAGCCAGCGCATTTTCAATCAACTATTTTCAATGATATTTGCGCTAACAGCTAAGGGAAGGAAATGGGATTTACAGTGTGTTGGGTGCCACTGAATGCAAAGAGAAAGCTAATCCACAAAACACACACTTATAAATATATATATATATATTTGTATATATATATATATATATATATACATATATATATGTGCATATCTGTACCATTTGAAATGTATGTTGCTTATTACAGCGAACATGGCTAAAATTATGAGGCTTAGTTAGCAAATTTTCTTATGGGCTGGTCGACTAGATATGTTGTATGTGGAATGCCTGGCCTTGGCTAAGATTATTTTAATGCGCTCCACTAACTTTATCGTCTTTGTTGTCGTCGTGATGCGGTCGGGTTTGTCGCTGGAACTGAATCCGATGCTGAAACTGTGCCCGTTGGCCGTTGGCCATGGGCTGCTTCATTTAAATACTAAATCGCATTAAATGCCATCAAGTGGAAAATTCCCAAAAGCAATAAATTTATTGCTTGCTGCACAAGCACAGCGTCCACGATCAAAACCAGAACCAGCATCAGGACCAGGACAAGAGTCTTGGCTGTCTGCTCTCACTTTTATTTTGCCGAGCACCTTATATAGTGCTTTCTTTATACAATATTTGCATTATAGCTTACAGACGGGGCTGACTGACTGGTTGGCTGGCTCTGTTTATCCTTAGACTGGCATCCTTTGTCTTTGTATTCCCCGTTCCTTGTCTTTGTCATACGCTCGTTTGGGTTTTTGCCTTTGTTTTTTTGGTTCTTCCCTCCTTTTTTGTTTCTTTTTTTTTGGGGCAAACTACAAAGACAAATATTTAATTGAATTAGTGCAGCTAGCGTTAAGCAGATAATGCAAGGCCACGCCCATCTATCTACTAGTCTGTCAAATTTGAATATTTGTGCTCCAGACTCATCAACAGGTTCGTTAGCATGCGAATAACAGTTAGATGGCAACCAGAGGCGTCGACGATGTGGCCCAAAATGGAAGCAAAATAGTGTAAATGCAAAATCAGCAGTTGCTGAAACTGCTACAGATTCTATCAAGTAAATGTGCATTTATGAAAATTATATAGTTTTCATCAACACATGCACATTTTTAATGCATTATTTATTTACATTCAGAAAGCTAGTCTTGGAAAATCATGTCAAATTGGCAACAGAAATATTCCGAAATGAAGACTTTGCTTTCATCGTAAATTGGCATCAATTTTTATTTGAATATACAATGCTTTAATTTTAACTCTTACTTAATTTTATATACAGTGTAAAAAGATTGGCTTTGAAATATCTGGCGTACCCCTAGCTAATTTCCTGGTTACGCCTTTGCAGCCAGTCGTTAAAGCCCAATTCTTATGTCAATTTGTCAATTGCAACTGGTAAAACCCCCTCAACCCTATTTAAATGATACGCTGCTAAATTCTGATAATTACGCTTGGGTTGTCAATTGTCCACCCGCCTTTTACCTTTATTAATTTATTTCCTTTTCTTACATTTTTACTAAACGGCGGTTTTCCCCTTTTTGGCTTTGTTCCAAAAATACCCTCGCATTTTGGGCGCATTGTTGAACTTGCGTACTTTGTTGTTGTTATTATTGTTGTTGTTGTTGATATTGTTGTTGTTGTTGTAGTTGCTGGTGCCGTTTAATTAGCATAATTGGTGATACGACCGAAACGCCTGCTGTCAACCTCAAAATTTGAATGTGCTCTTATGAGCCGAAAGTTTTGGTTCGGTTTCAGCCATATTCTACCGCTAATTAAATGTGGCGTCTAATCAATTAAGATTTTCCAACATTTTAGGCAGCCAGTGGCTATATGGCAAACTTTGTTGGTATTGGCCTTAATTTTATATAAGGCTAATTCAAGCAACAAATTGCCGACCAGCTGCGCTGCATAACAAAATGTGGTAAGTGAAAATTCAATTTAAATTGATGTCGACTGGCCGAAAAGCCAAAGCAATGTAGAATTCTGGTAAGGTAAGGTAAGGTAAGACCTGACCAAGTGTATGCCATTTAACTTAAGTACCTTGGCCACAGAGTCTCTCTCACACACACACACACACACATACACAGACACACACAGAGGGAGAAGCCATTTTGGTCGCCGCCGTTTTGTGGCCACGTAAAATAGGTAACAAGTGGCCAGGCATTTGGGTCTACTTTGGGGCACACGTCCAACTCCAAACGGCAACAGCTCTCGGCCCATGACTGTGAAATCAGCGCCGCAGCCGCTAAAAGCAGCAGCAATTTTAAAAATTCATAAAATTGTTTTGCTGCCAGCGGACAGCCGGAGTCCGGAAGTGTTTTCTGGCCTGGCTACTTCATTTTTCAAGTGTGTTTAAATTTTGTTTGTGTTTGTTTTTCTTATTCTTATTTTTCGGACTCTGCCTGTCTGCCACACCTGATCTGTCCAAATGTCTGTCCAACTGCCCTTCTGACTATCTGCCTGTCCATCTAACTGTCGGTTTGCTGGTAATGAAATTACAATTTTTGCTGGCCAAGTCATGAAAAATAAATGAGGCTTAAGCGCATTGCATGGCCAACGCCTGCAATCTCAACCCCAAACACACACACACAGCACAAGACACACACACTCACAGAGACACACACACACTCACTCACACACACATGTGTCATTCAACAAGTTCGTCGCTGCTGCCGACCCCCCGCACCTCATCCTACACACAATCATAAATATTATCCAAGAAATGAGCAACCCAACCGCAAACATGCCAAACTAAGTCGAAACCAAAAAAAAAAAAAAAATACTGAAACCCAAGCCCCAAAAGTAAAACCTTTTTTTTGCATACCCTTGCAAAGGATATTATGATTTTCTTATGGAATGTGCAATGCTTTGAAGTGGAACTGATCGGATTACAAAATCATTTAGATTGGAAACGTTTGCATATAAATTGAACTTGCACAGTCTGAAAAGACATATAAAAATATATAATTCATATTAGGTTTCAAAAATTCACATTTTTCTGTAGTTGAACTGAATATATGCTAATTATATTATTGAGTTTATTAAAATTTAAATACACAAATAATTGGTCAAAAATATGATTTATTAACTCAACCTGTTTTTTTTCCATGCTTTGTTTGACATTAAATTACAAAAATTTTAAATACTTAGCTTAGTTTACTATAAGTATTTCTTGTAGAGTATTTATTTATCGACTTGGCAAATTTAACTTAAGTTTATTTTCTTTCACTTTTTGCCGCATTTCAATTAACTTAAAATATATGCGAGCATTTGAGTTGGCCCAAAGGGAGCGACGCCCTTTTTTTTTAACAATTTGCCTTCAGCTCAATTTTTATTCCTTAAGCATTTTTGCGCTTGTTTTATTTTTGGTTGTGTTTTTATTTTATTCCTTGTGTGTGTGTGTTTTTTTTTATTTAGTTGCCTACCTTTGAGCGCAGGCAGCATTTAGTTAAGTGCATTTGATTTGGCCAAAAGGCCCCCACGACACAGGTTAACAGCACATAATGCGCCAACCAATTCGGTTGCAATTTATTGGATTAAGTATCTAAGCCCCAAACGAGATTATATATGGAATAATTATATATATATATATGTGTGTGTGTGTATGCATACATATGTATCAGATACAATAACAGCATTATGCGGCCTAATCCACATATGCAGTTCAATTGGTCATTGGCCTTAAATTTGATTAGGATTTGGCACGAAAAATTCGTATCGATTGAAATTGTTTGTCGAAGAAGAACTGAAAACTGGAGACTGGTGGACTGGAGGCGCGTTGGAGGGGGCGGGGGGTTGCACAATATTTGAGGTGGCATGTGTTGTGTCGAATTGTTGGGCGTTTTTAATTAGTTGTGTCGCAATGCTTTGCAGCGCATTTAATTTAATCACGTGCCGTAAGCGTCAAATATTTGAGCAGCATTGAAAATTGCGTATGCGCCATGTGGCCCCAAAAGCAGCCTCAGAGCTGGCCCAGCTGGGAAACAGGCACAACCGAAGGGCCAAAGGGATGCGAGGTGGTCTCGTTGTAGGCGTCGAATGGCAAATGTGTTGACGCATTTTACACAATACACAATGGACCCAGCACACACACGCCAAAGCACACACACACACACACACATATCAACTCGGAGCTGTAATTATGAATTTCATAATCATTTTGTTAATATGCGCAGCACGCGACGCGTTGCCGCGTTGCTTCAAATGAATTGCAGCAACGCGTGGGGTGTGAAGGTATTAGTGTAGCCGGAAGGGGTGGGGTTAGGGGTGGAGCGGGGATAGCAAGAACAGCAGTCAGTGTTAAAGCCGTCGTCTCCTGCTCATTTTGTTCTTATCCTGCGGGGAATTAAAAATAATTTGGGTCGTTTTGCTCAGCGTTTGTTGCTGCCAGGTGTTATCTGACTGCCTCCTCTTCATCCTCCTCCTCTCGCTCTCTGAATGCTTGTCTGTCTGTCTGTGTGTGTGTGTGTGATGATTACGGCTTAATTTTTGTTATTATATTAACATGATTAAATTAGATTTGATTTTGCAACCTTTGCCATAGAACGCGCCTTGGGAAATGTATAGCGGATGCTAAGCCGGAAACCGAATTATCCTATTTCAAATGCTATTGTATGCCATATAGCCTGGCTCTAACACTAGCTCAACTTAAATGTTTAGTATGCCTATCCATTTATAGTAATAACCTTTATTAATAACCTCTATAATCACACATTAAAAATTCAGCTATTTTTATGCAATAACTGTTTGAATTTCTTGCTGACAGTTTGACAAAGATGCATAAAATGCTCGAAAACATTTCGATTTGGAAGCTTCAACATTTTATTTATTTGCTTATTGTACTAATATAAGTTAATCGCTTTATTTCACCCCTTCGCCCTTACAATAAAAGTCCGCAAAGCAGCTCGCAATTCGATAGTAAAAAACATACGCTAAAAGTCAGTTTACGTTAATAGAGAATTAAAGTTTTTTTTTATTTAAATAGATATACGTGCACACTAACGTGTGTGTGCCTGTGTGTGTGTGTGTGTTTGTCGGTGTGTTGCGGTTTGGTATTAATTAAAAAAAGCACAACAGCGATGTGAACACATATGAAACCCATTAAGTGCGCACAATTTGCAAAATTATATTTTTTATATTTATTTTTATTTTTATTTTTATTGAATTGTTCGCAGCTTGCCGCAAGCGTTGTGAGATTTGCAAACGCTTTGAGCTCAACAACAACAAGAACAACAACAACAACAACAACAAGAAAAACAACAACAAATAACATTTGCAGCTGCTAGCCAACTGGTTCCCAGTTGAATTAATAATAAATCTCAAATTATGCAATTAAATTGGCGCCATCCTGCAGGCAATAATGAAGCAGGAGCAGGAGTAGGAGCAAAAAAACGATGTTCGGCTGTGGCAGCAGAGGCAGCTTTTTTTCTTACATGTGCGACAGTAATGAAAAAAGTTGCAAGTAGCAAGTGCATTAATTTAGCGGAAACGTAAAAGATGCGTTTGAACACAGCTGCAACATGATCTAAAAGCAGAAGTGGAAAGCGGCAGGCAAATAGAGGCACAGAACTACATAAATGCTTCGAATTCATAAAGTAATTAAATTTCACTTTTTTACTACAAAAAAAAAACAAATTTTTATTTATATAAATATTCTGAGTCAGCATCACTAGCTGAAATGTATAATATTTTTGTAAAAAGAATATTAAAATTCAAATATTTTAAACTCGAAACTGAAATTAAAATGTCAGCATATTAATTCCGGTCTGCAAGGAATCATTCCTAAAAAAATCCATTATTTTTCTTTATAATATTATTTTAACATTTCCCCCCTTTTTTTTTTTTGAGTGTATTTACAGAAGTAGTTGGAAGGAATGCATTCCTCGCAAATGAAAATGCAGAGATACATGTGTATTTGAATAGGTGACTGGTGAGGGGTTGGAGGGGATAGTTGCAGCAACTGTTGCCCCCTTTTTCGTACGCGGCAATTGTCGTAAGCAATTTTTGTAAGTGATGCGTTTGCGACTGCTTAGAGGATATTTTTCAAATTACATGAAAATACGCAAAAATCGCTGCACAAGTTGCAAGAGGGGCTGCTGGAAAGTGGCAAGTGGCAAGTGACAAGTGAGCGGGGGAGCTGGCGAGTTGAGAGTTGCACGAACTTTGCCCAAAAGGACGACGACTCGTTGCATGAAAAGACGCTGCATAGTTATACGCATTGTCAATGCATTGTGGCAACTACTGCTGTAGTTGCCGCTGCAACAGCCACTGCTGCAGTTCCTTATAACGTAAGCAACTCATAAATAACGCGACTGAGAGGCGAATGCAACTGAACTCGACCCCAATGGGGAAAACCAAGCCAAACCAAGCCACGTACTTACACTTTTCTACTTATTTGCCAGTGCATGCGAGTGTGTGTGTGTGTGAGGGTGTGGGTGTGTGAGGGTGTGTGAGTGTTTGTGGCACTTCAACTCTAATATAAAGTTTGCACTCGGAAATGTGCTGCGAGCACTTTTTGGTATTACTACGCAAAGTTTTCCCACTCTCTTCGCATCTACAATGGAGGGCGGGGGGCGTGGCTACCAGCTGATTTCTTAAATAAAATAAGCAGCAGCAAAAAAAAAAAAAAAAAAAAGAACTACAATAAAGGGAGTAAAAATTAAATTGATCACAATTTGCACGGTTCAATGCGCTGCAGCTAGCGAGCGTGCTAGAAAGAGAGAGAGAGATGGGGGTGAGTGGGGAATAGATAGAGAGTGAGGAAGAGAGAGGGAGACAGAGAGAGAGAGAGAGTCAAAGCTGCAAGCATTTTGCGCACAGATTTTCATAACTTAGATTTTCAGATGTTCGCACTGTGAACAATGGCGCAAAGTTGCCGTGACATATGCGTGTGTGCGTGTGTGTGAGTGTGCATGTGTGTGTTCCAAGGGGGTGTATGTGTTTCGTGTGTGTGTGTCTGTTTCACAGTGGGTACCTGTGTGCAGAGTTGTAAACTAATGCAATGACAAACGCAATCACAATAAGAAATTTTACAGTTAGTTAAGTTTGTCTCGTTGGGGGCGTTTTTTTATACCCATTCAAAATGCCTGACAAAAGGTATTTGGAAGTTCTACAAAGGTTCGTAATTATATAAATAGATTTAAGGTTTAGTCAAGATAGTTAAATTGGATCCAGTTAGATTATGCATCCCATTTTTTTGCCGAAAGCCGAACAATTTAAAAATATTCTTTTAATCAAAAAGTTGATTCAATATTCAATTGAAAATCTTTAAGTAATTTCAATATTAAGTTGAAAATCATTAACTAAATTTTTGATTTATATATTTATCATATATATATATTTTATATATTTTAAAAGTATATTTTTTACAACCAAGTTGAGTCAATAATCTAATAAATATAGCAGAAATAGATGCAGTTTGAATTTTCAGTTATATATTTCATATTTTTTTTTTCATATTTTGTATATTATAAAAATTGATGGCACTAAAATGTTTATGTTTATTTTATTTGCTAAATGGAAATATTCAGTTGAATTTTATTACAAATAAAACCTGTAATTGCATAAGTAATATTTTGTTTATTATTTTTTTATTAATGATAAAGAGTATTGGATAAGACTGGGTATCTTCAAATCTAGATCTATTGTCTAAATTCCTCTTACCTGGTCTTGTGGCAGTTGTTGTTGCCGGTGTTGTTGGCATCTCGTTTTGTAATTTATTTGACAAAGCTCCACACCTGTCCCTCCATCTCGGTGTGCATGTTTTCGTTTATGAAATATGCATAAATATGGCAAGCAGAAGGAGGCAAGCTGCCGCAAAGCTGTTGAAATATTTATAAAATATTTAAAAATTATGAGTGGCTCATAGCCTCTTGATAATAAATGGTAATAAATTGCGCCTGATGCGAAAGTTAATAAAAAAGTTCAATAAAAAATTGGAAAAGGGTGCTGATTTCTGTGTGCCCAGGGAATGCACGTTAAGTTAACCGTTCGATTCCCCGACTCGAAAACCCTCATCATAGTTCATTAAATGCGTAAACGCATAAAAAAAAAATGCTCCACCTGCCCCTGAAATTTATACATATGTACAATAGGCTGGACAATTCAGAGAGAGAGAGATGGATGCTTTTGGGCCAACTCATCGAAGAGGTTGGCGAGGCAATTTTTTGGGCACATAAAAGCATTTATTTTGTCTTTTACTTTGTACATTTCTTGGTTAATGCATAAAAGCGGAACATAAATAAATTTTGTTTTATGCGCCAATAATGATGAAGTTATTATGATGACTTTATTAGAAGCAGATACCCATACTACAAACCCAACACAGCCAAAACCCCAAAAGCTAAAAGCAGAAAGAAAAAAAAACACAGAAGAAAATCAAGGAAGAAGAAAGCACATCATAAAAATATTGCTCCAGTGGCAGAGCATTAAAAAAGTTTAGCAAGCTTATTTATGCGCACCTATATATAAGCATATATACTGATATGTATATGTATATATTATATATATATATATATCATGCATATTAACCGCAAGTCTCTTGTCTCTCTTTCTCTCTCTCTGTCTCTGTGTCTGTAGTCAGTTCTCAGCACTCTTGAAGGCACTTGGCTGTGGCTCTGGCTCTGGCTGTGGCTCCGTTATTCTCTCACCCACTCGGCGACGGCACTTAAGCGAGCGGCAGAAACTTTTTTATTAAACTGCGCTAATAGAACTGAGAGGCTATACGGGTCCTGAAGTTGGGTCAATTTCCAAAATGGCCGCCTGGTTGCGCTTAATAAAATTTATGATTTCAACGCTCGGCTTTGACAGTTAAAATTAAAATGGGTGGGCGGCAAGGCGTGTCAACCCAATTCAAAGTCAAACCCAGCCCAATCCAAATTCGGCCAGGTCACCTGGCGAGCCAGCACAAATAAAAAAAAGACAACTGGAAAGTATAAAGTTAAATACAAACTTCACAGCGTAAATTGATAACGCTGCTGCTGCTGCTGCTCCTTTCGTAAGGACTCCGACTAAAAGTTCAACTAGCTCATCGCAACTGGGCGCAACTGTCGCTTAATGCAACAAAATTTAAAATGCCAGCCAGCGCACAATATGAATGATTATCTTATGGATGGCGGCAGGGCGTCGTAGGAAGTGGCGCAATCAGCGCGGAACCCCTTGATCTTGCCCCTCGAATCCATCATCACTTGGGGCGGATGCACAGCCATCAAATCATTTTGCAAGCGGAAAAAGCGCTTGACAGGCGTGGCAGCCCCAAGATGGAGCATGTGATGTGAGGGGCCACGTGAGTTGATTGGGGGGGGGGGGGGGGCTAAGCGGAGCTAAGCTGAGAGAGGACGTCATTCTTGTTTGCTGCGGTGCCTGGTGTCCGCCATTGGCAGCATTTATGGCGGAATGTAAAAAATTGCAAAATGCAATGCCAACCAAATAATGCACAACAAACTGAGGCAACCAAAGACACTGCATAAAAAAAAATAGCAAACAAAAAGATGAGGCAAGTAGAAAGCAAAAAATATATAAATATTTATAGCGCAGTTGATACACTCTTCCAAACACATGTTATTTTCTTTATCATATCATTTTTATTTGCAAACCCAACCAGTTTTTAGAATATTTAAAACGTTGAAGGTAAAAAACATATTTTACTTTGAGCCGTTTAACTTTCATAGTAAAATCTAAAAACTTATTATAAGTTCTCTTTTTCTCTTTATTGTTGAAAGGTTTCTGCCGTTACAAAAACCACTTTTATGGGAATAGTTTGTATGTCTTCGACGTTTAAAATATTATAATAAATTGTAAGAAATTAAAAAAAAAGCATGCTCCTTTTTGATCAGCTTAAACTTCCCATATATCAATATATAAATGCTTTATACAGAGTTGCTAAGATAAAAAAATATTTGAGTACATATTTCTTATGCAAAATTTCACAATTAATCGGAGAACTCATCTATGGCCTGACCATATATTAATACTCTCTGGTAGGGTATAGAAACATAATCAGGGTGGATAGTTGGATAAGTTGGAAGTGGCTGGTAGTTGTGGCAGTTGACCAGCGCATCCGACGTTTCAGCCGCCACGTTTCGTTGCCCTTAGTTATTTCCATCATTTTTCCGTTGTTTTTTCTTTATTATATTTTTTGCGTTGTTGTTTTCTTTTTTTTTTAATATTATTTTTTCGTCTCTGCTGTTTGACTTTCATAAAGTTTTAACGACTTTTGCCTTTGCTGTCATAGCTCAAAATGTCTTACATGTGCAGCATAGAAAAAAAATATATATATATATATTAGAATTAAGGAAGCGAATGAAAGAGCAAAAAACTTGTACAACTTTCCACTTATAAGTAATTTTGTAGACTTCTCCTGGCCATTTAGTTGGATCGTCTTTCATCAGTCGACTTGAGTTGCACTTGAGTTCGCTTCATTTCAGCGACATTTTCTTGTCCCGTCCTCAACTCTTCCACTTCTCATATCCTCATCATATATCTCGCTCGATTGGGCACCACTGGGATAAGCTGCAGTCTCATCTCAGATCGAACTCTAAACGCTTCTTAAATGATTTCTCTACAAGCAGGTCAAATTCTTTGGCCGCCAGCCAAACAGGTATCAAAATAATTTCATATGTTGCGAGTATGTTTGAGAAATATTATGTATTATAGAAAAATTTGTATTATTATATAATATTATTATTATTATTATTATCAAGAATATTTGTAAACACACACTTTGCGTGTTATTCAATATAATAAAAGTCAATTCAAAGATCAGAATTTAATCAAATATATTAAATCATTATCTGAATTCACATCTCAATAAATGGCTTTAATCTACCAAAACTCTTGTTTCTAAACATATAAGAATTGTTAGTGTATTGATATATCATTTAATTAATAACAATAATAATAATAATAAAATAAAAATAAATATAAAAACAGTCCATACTTCTTAAAATAGTACTTAAAAAATAGATATATTTTAAATTAAATTTTAAATGAAAGCTAAAGTTATAAATTAAATACAAATAAAGGTGAATTGTTACATTACAATTTAAATTAAAAAAAAAAGTACATCAATAAAATGACTGTAAGGTGATTAAGTTTTCCTCATTAACATGAAATATCAACAAATTAGTGCTTAACAATCCATGGTTGGTTAAACATCCTGTAAATAAAACATAAATAAAGTAAATATAATTAATTTAAATAATATTACGATTAACATACTTATAAAAATCAACAAAGAATTCGATTTGTTAAAAGAAAAAACTTACTGCGAGCTGCAAACGAGAAAATTAACAAATATTTATTTAATCATTTTACACCAACAAAAAAAAGCAACTATTAGTCAAAGAATCAACCACAAACTGCAAACTACTGAGAATTTCAAATCTTTGATTGATTTGAGCAATCAGATTTAATACGTGCCAAATTTTAAAGTGAATTTTAACATTGACACTTTTCACTTCGAATTTGTTTCAATTTGGTTTCACTCATGTGTCAAATCGATGCAACTGATAAGGTCAAAACTTCGGGGCAGACAATGGTCTATCAATTGATGAGTTTATCGTAAATTAATTGAAAACAAAATGTGTGCTGGCAGAATAACATTTAAATAATTGCATTTTCATTGAGTTACTTTAAAGTGTGAAGATCTGTGCCCAACTGCGATTTTGAAATGATGTGCAGGGTAAATTGAAACCAAACATGTGGCAATTTCAACAAGATTTCAAATTAAATTTGACATAATTTATAACGCTTAACCAACCACACCCACACACACACACACACTCATGTGGCAGATGTGTCGTTTTGGGTTAAGCTGTATAAATATACAAACAGTGAGAGTGGAACTACGGATATGCCAGTGCGGTAACACATTCATCATCTATTTATATAGCCCGTATGCCCCCAATCCCCCCTCCCCTACCCAACCACACCACTTCCTTGTTGCATTCTGGTTGTGTGTCTCTGGCTTTGGTTGATTTCCGGTGCGTTTGACCCAACTGAAATCACACACAGTAGCCTAGTAACCTCAATATGAAGCAGGGCTTGTTCCGTTGCTAGGGGCATGGGGTGCACGGGGTGGTAGGCCGGGGTGTGGCCGTTGCATTGCTCAGTCTGAGGCAAGTATTTTGCAATTAGTCAATGTGCGTGGCACAGTTTTGCCGCCTGGCTGCCCTTGGCCACAAATTAAATCATATAACTGGACAATTATTTAATGTCGGCCGCCTGGCAGCGCAGCGAAAAACAAACAATAAATCAATTTGTGGCAAGCAGCGGGAAATGGCAAATAGTTAAATGGTAATGGAAAATGCAAAATGGAAAATGCAAAATGAGCTGCGATGCGGATCGACTTGAAAATTGTGTAAATAAATGTAAATTAAAATGCATAATTTATGTATGCAATCGCAATTTATTTATAAACCGACACATTAAAACGTAAAGATAATGGCAAATGCGAGTGGGTCTATATGGGTGTGTGGTGTGTATGTAGTGTGTGTGTGTGTGTGTGGGTGGATGGGTGTGGCAAGCAAGTCAATTGCTCATTTGGTTTTGGCAGCACGCAGCTGCTTTGGCCGCAACAACACAATGCGACAAGTCCCAGTTGACCAATGAATGCTTAATGTGCCTCTGTGTGTGTGTGACACTCTGCTCTGGGCATTAGTCCCGGCTAATTGTGAATGTGTGTGTGCGTGTGTGGGTGTGTGGGTGTGTGTGTGTGCGTGAGTGGCAGCTGCTTATCAGCGCGGTGCGCTGTTCAGGACTTAACTGAAGTTCGCTTATCGGCCACATTTGAGCCCTTGGTGCGGTCAGCATTTGTAATTATATACATAATAATATATGCCAGACACACGTGCACACACACCCACACATACACATATACACTCAAAGAACACAGTTGGTAATTCAATCAAAATGTCAGAGGTATGTAACAAAAGCTGCAAAATTGTGGAAATGCATAAATATTTTCCATTCAATTTTTCCCTTCTCTTGTTTAAAGTGTCAGGTAAAACAATTGGAATTATTTGGGTGTATGTGTGGGTGTGTGGGAGGGGGTGTAGGGGTTGTATGTAAGGAGTGGAGTGTGTTGGCCAAGTGAGTGTAACTTGAGCTTAGCAGCTCATGAATATTGTGCTCATGCAAACGGGTAACGAGCTGTCAGAGATTAAGTTGCAAGCGTTACTTTTTATTATATTTACCGCGGGTTGCACGATGGGCTGCGGAACGCTGAAAGTCATGCGGGTAGAGGGGTGCAAGGGTAGAACAGGGGGTGGGGGTGGGGAGGTTCCTTTCGACTGTTTGCTTGTCGCTAGCTGCTCCGATAAGGGCGCAAAATATAACATTTTGCATATGCTTACAGCCACGAGGCAAAGCAGAGTCGAAAGCGGGCAGCGGATAGGAGAGGAGAGGAGAGGGGAGGGGCTGGCCAGGATAGCCAAGGGAGCCAAGGCAAAATCGTTTTGACCAGCTCGCAAACAAACAAGCAAATGGAATAAAAAAGAAAGTGAGGGAAAACCAAACGAAAAACAGGCGAAAGGCAGATGAGAGCAGCACTGCAAGCCGAAACGAACACTTTGCCAAGGGTATCGAGGGGGTGAGGGGCAAGAGGCGGCAAGTGGTGCAAGGGGTCAGTGTGCAGCCCCCGAGGACAACAGTTGCAAGCGAATTTATGCGCTTTGTTAAACAGCAACAGCAGCAGCCAAAAGAAAATACAAAAAAAAAAAATATATGGCAACAGCAACAAAAAAAAAGAGAAAAAAAACTAGAGCTGTGGAAGATGGCAAGGAAAATGCAGCAAAAGCAAAAGTAAAAGCAATCCCAACACAAACCCCGCCGCTGCCCCTATCCACCTACCCCTCAGGCAATGAAAGAAGGCGTTTGGCGTGTGGGCGTGCATAAATAACGCGAACCCCCCAACCCTCTCAGCATTCAGCACCACCCGTACCCCATCCATGGGCATGCAATACAAATGAAAATCGTGTTTGCGCTGGGTGTAAAGTGGCATGTGTAGTGGTGCAGCTGTGGTGCTGCAGTGGCAACGACAAGCAACGACGAGCAACGGCCAACATTTGCGTTCTTCTTCTGTGCTGCTGCTGCTGCTTGTGATTTACAACAAAACAAATATGCTGGCCGGAGCCAGAGTAACGGCAACAGAATCAGCTTACCCTTACACCTTACCTTGCGCCTTGCGCACACCCCGCCCCACCATATATATATATACCCCCCCAAGCCAAACAGCAACCCAACGTGGCACTTCACTTTGGTCTGAGTGATTTACAAGGTTGCTAGCCGAGATTGGATGGCGCTGTGTAAATAAAATAGTAGACGGAATCCAAACGCAATTTTCGTATTTCGCATTTTTGAAAAATAATTAAACTTAAAGAAGCTGCTACAAGTCGAAACTCGAAGCTGAAGCAGCTGCAACAGCAGCAGCAGAATCAGCAGGAGCATAATCTTCCTGGCCAAGGGGCAACTAAGTGCCAGTTGAGGACAAAGTTGCCAGCTGCATTGGTGCAGTTAATTGCAAAGTTTACTCTTAACGGGCAGGTGTCAAGGCTGCACTTTGAGTTCAAAATCCGCAGCAACAGCAACAATTGCTCCAAGCCGATTTGGTGATGTATATATATATATATATATATATATATATGAATATGTATTTTTCGTCCATAAAGTTGCACATATACTCGATAAGATATCGCTGAAGCTTTTTTTTATACCCCGCAAAAAAGGACACTTTTGTGTATGAAAAGCCAAAAGACAACTTTTGTTAAGTTAAAAAATACTTTTGATGGCCAAATAATATTTGCATTGTAATTTGTTTTTGTTTTTGGCTTTTTGCACTGGGCATTATTTAGTCGACCATTTTTGCCTTCGTGCTTCGTCTTACGTGTGTGTTGTTTGTTATTTTAACAACCCGTAGGAGGGGGGGGGGGGGGTTGGGGTGGTTGGTGTTGGGGTTGTGCGCATTTATCAACGGAAATCATAAATAAAATTCTGTGCATATTTCATGCAATGCCTTCGCCAGATTTATACCCGCATGCAATGGGGTATATAAAAGGTGTACTATTTATGGAAAAAGCAATAAATAAAAACCACAAAATCTAACTAACAATGTGCTGTAAGTGTTTTGATATTTAAATATAATAGTTTTCCAAGCTAAATCAATGTAAATAAAATTGCAATCAAAATTTAGTAGAAGTTAAATTTAGATATGTTCTAAGTAAGGAATTATGAAAACAGCTGAGAAGAAAGAATGAATGATTTTTAGGTGTATATTGTTTTTAACTTCAAATTAGATCACCAATTTTAGAATTTTTATTTATAAAAATATAAATAAAGTTCAATTCAATTTGCAAAAAAAATCTTGTTAAACCAAAATTCTCTTGACAGCACCAATTTTTATTAGTAATCCTAATTTACACAATAATAATGAAAAATAGTTATGAAGATTTGTGGACTTCTGGTACGAGTATAAAAGAGTCGAGTGCAAATTGCTACCTGTAAATTTAAGAGGCCGTTGCAGTCAAAAGGGAATCAAACATAAACCGCACACACATGTCTCGTATATATATATATATACATATATATATTTTATCTTTTTAATTTACAATCACGCTCATTGCGGATTTTAATTGTTGCATAAACGAAGCGGACATCGAAAGGACCACAGGACGCGGACACAAACAATGCAGTTGTCTGTGCAGAGTCGAGCCTCGAAGCTCCCTTTGATTATCAGCTGCAATCCGGAAGCGAAGGGGGTATGAAAAAAGGGGTCAAACAGAAGCTTAATCAGATTCTGGAGCACGACACACATTAAGCTCACTGGGATGGTTTATTATATGCATATGTGCCCATAAATTGGGGAAACCAGTGAAAAGAATGGATACTCTCTCTCTCTCTCTCTCTCTATATGTATATATATATATATATATATATATATATGTATGTATATATATGTAAGCTGCTAATATGGTGTTGAGTTATGATAGTCTTTGCATTTAATCAGTTTGTTAATCTATGTTTATTTTTTTTTTATTTATTTATGAGTTGTTCATAACAGGTTGAAAGTCGATCTAAGATTGTCTTCATATATAGCTTTCAGTGTGTTAAGATATGTATATTTATTTATTACTAATATGTTACAGGTTGAAGTTTTGACACAATCAAAGTCATCTTAGTTTCTTAGTTTGAAATGAACAAAAATAAATGTTTAAAGAATTTGTTTAAACAGACATAATGAAAAGAGCTGTTCCACACTTAAAAAATAGTAAGAGTGGAAAAAAAATCATATAAAAAAGTATTCATGTGAAGCAAAAATAGTAAGGCAAATTGCTAGTCAGCTCTAAAAAATCAATAGTATTCCAAATAAGCTTATTAGAGAACAATCCCCTTATGACAAATACTACGAATATAGATTTTATTACTATTTTTTTTATTTTTTTTATTATTTCCTTATGATACAATCAGCTAACAGAGGAAGCTATTAATGCCTACTTATGAAGGATATAAGGAAATTGATTTTATTACTCATTCTTATGCGATACATAATAATTTTGTTATTATTCAAACCATATAATCAGAGCTGGCAGAGCTGAAGCACTCGAAACAAATAAATTGCCAAAAGCAGAATGCACAAGAAGAAAAAGCATAAACTTGTCAGGCTTAAATTAATTTTTTGGCAGTAGAGTTGAGAGCTGTAAGTGCAGCATTCAATCAGTTGCCTAGTTGCATACAGAATTCAATATACACTCAGACGGGGATGGAGGATGTGTGGCGTGGGGCGTGGCACTTACATATGTATATGTAGCCAGTTTTCTTTTGTGCGTAAAATCAAAGCAGCTCATTGTTGGCGTCACTCTTTTCAGAGCTCTCATAAGCGTCTCCCAGCACCAATCAGCTTACCAAAAAGAAAAAAAAAAACAACATCAAATAGAAATAAAGGAAAAAAAAGGAGTTGCAAGCTGACAGACGGCCATTACTCATGCGCATTCGGCCAGAAGACAGCCCGGGCGCCCCATGGCTCACCAAAATTGTCGTCGTGGGTGCGCTTCATGGTCGGAATGTGCCACAACCATTCCGAAATGGAATCGCTTCTGCTTTAGCTGCTTGGCACACAATTTATGTTTTCCTGGCATAAGTGGCACCGCGTGGCGACGCGTCGCCTCATCCGCTATCCGACTGACTGGATGTGGTCAATGTGCTTGACAAATTGCTTATTGTTATGGTTTTTCACTCGCTCCTCTTTTGTTCTGATAAATCACCAACTCCCAACTCCCAGCTGCAGGTTCACAGCGATTGAGGGCGTCACCCGACTTAATAAGTCGTCTCATTATTTCTTTACCCTATACCCATTAAATGTGGTACTATAGACAATGTTTACTAGAGATTGTCTGAATCCAGGCACATGTCTCTAACTATTTCAAAAAGACATTTAACACGAGAGATTATTTTTGATTGATTGATTGATTAAAGAAAAGGTCAGAAAAAATTAGAAACTTCTAAAAACCAATTCTAGCTTGGCATTTTAGAGTTCTATCTGATTTGGCTAGCTGAACCATCTTGCAGATGGTTTAGATAAGAGGGTTCTTTTGAAAACACGTAAAACAATCACAGAATCCTGGTGATTTGATTTGAAAAGAGCTACCACCTGGTCAAGCAACAGGCATGGTGTCCTTGTAATTTCCAAAGGAAACAATTATTTTCTTATGTCGACTCGCTTCCCTTCCTGTTTGTTTAATATTTACAAGTGTTTGGTTTCTTAGATGAGCCAATAATACTTGCTTAATCTATTCTACTAAATAGTCGTAAGATTTGTTCACATTACCAAAAAAAATTCAGCTTGCTCAGTCATGCCTGCAGTTCCCTTTTTGGAGTTATGGAATTGATTGTCCACAGGATATGTGCACCACAACCATTTATCTGGGTTTTGATTTCAGATAAGACTGGTATGCTTGTTGGAAGTGGATATAGGGTATCTACTCATCGCGAACTTTCCACCAAAGGACTAACAGTTGCTGTGTGTGTATTTCCTTTGGACTACTAAGTGCGGGCACTTCACAAAAAAAATGGAAAAGTCGCCCAAATGCGGCCTCGTTAATTGTTTTGATTAATGAACGAGCGACCTGACCTCACGTGCCTGCCACTGCTGGAGTGCTGAACGGTTGCAAGTTGGGAAGTTGGTGCAAGTACTTGCCGCTTGGCGTGGCACGCTCTGCCATCGTTTCAATTTACAGCTGCATGCACTTTCGCACTCTGCGCCCCGGTTTGGGTTCAGATTTCTCGTTGGGGTTTGCTGTTTATTCGATTTTGTCGTGTGCTGCATTTTCTTAATTTGCAGTTTTTGGCCACGACATGACCTCTCCACCTGAATCTTGCCACCAACGCCCAACTATCCCGGTGTCCCATGCGCTTTTTATTTACTCGTTACATTTTCCTTATTTATTATACCCTTGCAAAGGATATTCTAATTTTGATGTGAAGATTGTAACGTCTTCGCGGAAACGTCGTCTAGCCAAGCTGGTATATATTTAAATATATAAAGATCAGGCGAGTCGATATAGCCATCTCTGTCTGTTTGTTTCGTTTTAAAGCTAAGACTTCAGGCAGTATAATTATCGGCGATAGCCGGATCGAATCAGTACATCGTTTAGCTGTCATAGACATTATGGGTCGAAAGATGAATTCCTTTTTATAACAAGTTATCGTAATTAAACTCATCAGTTAAATGTAGTTATGCTACTTATATATCTGCAAAAAAAAACATTGAGATCGGACTACTATTTCCTATAGCTAATATGGAAAGTATCACTCAAAAGATAAATACTTGATAAAAAAAAATTAATTTTTGTTAAAAATATGCTAGCCAAACTCAATAGTATTGTATTTGTATTATTATATCTAAAAAATTTGTAAACTATTAAAATAATAATAGCTTAGCCTAAGAACATTGGGTTTTAAATGAACACGAGAATTTAGAAGTCGACAGGTTAAGGGTGAAAGGGTATTTAAATATTTGGTGTGTCTAAAAACGAAGTTCTTTCATTTGCGCGCTTTATAATTAATTTAATGCGCCAGTTTTGCGCTTTTTGTATAATTCTAAGGATTGTGGGTGAAGTGAAGGAGGCGTCTCCATTTTGATTGCGTGCACCGCAGCGACCTACGCACACACACACATACACATAGAGAGAAAGAAAGAGAGGAGAGGGAAAGAGACTGAAACACGCATATCCAATGTAATTAGAAAATTGTTGCACTTTGTTTATACTTATTTGGGGCAAGTCTGCCATTTTGAAAGCCGCTTAATTGAGCCATTTGCACCAAAGCGCAGCTGAAGTGGAAGTTGAAAGCTGGAATGCAGGCAAATTAAAGCGCATCAAGTTCTAGCGGTAATAATCTAAAGCAACTTAAATCCTGGCAGCCAAACGGCCAACGGGCCAACAAGCCAAAGCTACGGCTAAAACAAAGACAAAGGCAGAAGCAGAAGCAGCGTAATGCCACTTCAGGAGGCAGCTGCCTGACAGCGTCCACATGCAGTCAAGCTGGCGACAATGAGAGCGAGAGAGAGGAAGAGAGAGAGAGTGAAAGAGATGGGGAGAGCGGGTCAGAGCGAGACGTGAAGAGAGTGGACAACGAGGATGTTGCATGCATGTCATGTAAAAAAAAAATAAAGCGCTTGACAGCCAGGCAGAAAGTCAGCTGAATGACCTGCGGGCAGCTAACAGAGAGGGAGGGGATTTGGTCGAGGAGCTGGAAGCGGAACAGGTATAGTGGGTGAGTGGGTGCTGGGACAGTGAAACTTGTGGCTAAGTAAGCGCTGCTGGATGAGCTCTAATTGTGGCCAACATGTTAAAATGAAATGGATTTTCATTCAACAATTGGCTTACGAACATACACTCAGAGAAAATGGGGAGAAAAACATACAAGCAAAAAAAATGTAATACTTCCATTCTTGAAATAAAAAATAAAAAAATGTTTAAGCTGTGCAAAGTTTTTGTTCATGTTTGTATCTGGATATGGGGTACTTTTGATTTTGAGTGTACGAGCAGACATATGTGGCATATGAGGCACTTAACAATCGCCTGGCCGGAATTGGTAGTGGTTGTGGCTGCCACTAGCCTGGCGAGGAGAGACGAGGGAAGGCGCACAAGGGATAGCGGCAAGGGGGTTAACTTATGATGGATTATGGCAACGTTATCGTGCTGCTCCAAGCCAAAACCGAAGCATTGTTAAGCGCCCTGCTTGCAGTTTGTTCATGTTGATACCGCATCAGAACAGAACAGAACAGAACCGAAACGAGTTCATTGTGAGCCGGAGAAGGAGCTGGAGTTGGAGTTGGTGCCGTAGTCGTAGTCCTAGCCGAGTGGAGCACTCAGTGTTGAACATAATGCAAGAGCACTGTGAATAATAATGCGATTGCCTGCTGACAAAAGCCCACACAGCAAGCATCCAGAATCCGATCCGTATACCATGTCCACAGAGTGGCGCCACAATTCGCTGCCTTCCTTTCCACAAAGCAGCTGCACCAATCAAAACACACGCATTAACTGGTTTAAAGGGCGGCCAGGGAACATCGACTGCAACTCCATCTCCATCTCCAACTCGGACTCCCACTTAAACGCAGGCTGCAGCCGGAAGGCAAACACATGCTGAGGTAGACGTGAACAGGACTCCTCCGTTTTTTCGGGTTGTGTGCGTGTGTGTGTGTATGTGTGTGTTTGTGTGAATGGGGCGCAAGTTTGTGGTTATGCTGCGGTTGCCACTTGGCGGCAATGATAACAAGCAACAAGTGGAGTGAAGCGAGTAGCCAGTGGCCAGAACAAGCACAAAGACTACAATGACAACAACAGAAACGTTCAGCAAGAGAGTCGCTAGTCGAGACTGCTAGACTGAAAAATACTCTGACTTTGATTTGATGTCACACAATTATGGTTAACTGACTAGTAGACATATAAATAAGTTTAAATAGAAAGACTGATTGTCTGAATAACTGACCGGACTTTAGGTAAGATGTCCAAGCTGTAAAGATATTTGGAAAAACAATCAAGCAATTAACCTAATTAGAATACAGAAAAACAATTAAAGAAGCTTAGCTATACGAAAGTTGAGAAATCAAAAAAGTAATCATATAAGTTATATAAACAAACACATTAAAATAAATTTTGTTCGTTTTGAGAAGTGTACTTACAGCTATTGTATATTGGATGTGCAATATGAAAATACAGTTTTGATAAATTAGATGAAAGCATAACACTACGACTTTATTTTGTTTTTTTTTAAACAATATTTGTAAATAATTAAAAACTTTATAAAAATAATGTGCATAGGCAAATTAAAAATTTGAATCGTATAATTTGTACAAAAAATGTTAACATTAGTATATCTGAAAGATAGCTTTAAATTTGGTGTTTAACTCAAATGTTTAACTTACTTGATTCGCAAGCATTGCATTCTTCTTCTTCTTTAATTGGTGATCACACAATTAACAGCCATCTAAATCGATCAATCCAAGTTAAGTTACAGATGTTATTATTATAGGCTTAGTGGCCTGTAACAGCTGGTAAAAATTTAACATTGGATAATTTAACATGACAAACAGTATTTCCAGTAACATTTAACATTTAACATTCACAATTTTATCATTTTCCTTGGCAGTGCTTAAGTAAAAATTTGTTTGTTACAAACAAACACCAAATATCTGAATTATATTAAAATTTATTATATTTACAAGTTTTACATTTCGTAAGTGCATGATTTCTTTGTATTTTGGCAAATTTGCAATTATTCATTAATATTTATTTTCTTAAGGCAATTAAATTTAATGTTGGAGCAGCGTGCAACATTATAAAACTAAAGTTAGTTAGCAATACCCATTTAACAATTAACAATGGCCGCAGGGTATACAAACACAGCCAAAATGCATGTTTTAGGTAGTGGAGGAGTGGAGGATGATGGTTTGTTCAAATCCAAAGTCAAATGCTGACCGAAAGGAAATGTAAAATGGTAAAACGCTGTGGTGAATGTTGACATGAGAAACATGAGAGAAATCAAACTGAAAAAGAGAATTATGTAGATTAAATTATTGTACATGAGAAACCCTTGTAAGGCAAACATCCACACACACATACACACACGTTGAGAAAAACTCTGGAGAGTTTAGCGAAAAATGCGCAACAATGTGCAATGAAAGCGAACAATTGGCAAGCGGAGATCTGTGTGGGTGATTTCTGGTGGCAGCATGTGGCATGCAGCATGTAGCAGTCCAAAATGACAACTTCGTCGACGCTCGATTCATGGCTCGGGGGCAGCAGTATGACAGAATCGTATAAAAAAAATCAACCAACAAACACACATTGAAGTATGAAACGAAAGAAAAACAATATTCAACATGGCGAGTGGCAAGTTGCAAGTGGCAACTAGTGTGGGCAGAGGAGTGGGCAGCTCCATTGACTGCCTCAATTGCGGACATGCCGCAGCTCACAAGGATGCTTACATGTAAAATCACTGAAAAATTCTGTAGCATCCAAATGGGTCCAGCCAAACGAGATGGAGACAGGGGCTAGATACAGAGAGGGGGGCGGTTTGAAGAGTGCGAGGTGCAAAACTCAAACCAACGAATGAATGAACAGGGAAAACACAATTTAGCAGAAACAACAACAAGAAACACAAACAAATCAAAAAAACAACAAAAAAAGAAAAAAAAACCAAAAAAATAAAAATACCAATAGTAAAAAAAGTGTAGAATAGAAAACGATGGCAGCACTTTTTATTGAGCTGACATTAAGAAAAAATAACAAAGTCAACAACAGCTCCAGCAACAACAACAACAACAACAACAAATTTGTATAGTATGCAGGATAATAGCAACAACATTGGCGGGCAGCGCGCACAAGGATCCAATGGCAACAAAAGAAACCAACAAATCCATGCAAATCGGATTTTGTGATTTGGCTGCTGTTCATTGTTGTTGTTGTTGTTGTTGTTGCTAATGCTGTTGTTGTTTTTTTTTTTGCTTTCATTGTGTGTGTTGCTGTTGCATTTCTTTTTTTTTTCTTTCTTTACGTCGCTTTTTTGTGTATTTCCATTTAGTTTTCAGCTGCCCAGACCCAGGAACAGGAACAGCCCAGAGATCCACATCTCCCTCCCCCCCGGTAACCACGTCCCTCTGCTGCTATTTGCTTTGGCATTCAGCTTTGGCAACAATTGCAGCCAAGCGGCGGCCTCTCCAAGGCACCGCTCGTTAGCGCCGCTGGCTCATAGCTAGAATACTTTCCGTGCCCCGTGCCCCTTGCTGCTGCTGCTGTTGCTGCTGCTGCTCATGGCTGCTGCTGGGTCATTCTCTGGGGTCGCATTAGCTACACATCAATATGTATACATATAATGTATACGTTTGCAGCACACTCGGACCAGATCCACTCAGTCGCTTGTGAGGCGTATTTATAAATGTTATTACGTATTACGTATACGTAACGTTGCTCCAATTTTAAAGACAAACAATAGGTAAAATGAAACCACATACTTGGCCACAGTGTAGATACCAACAGCAAGAGCAACAACTACAACAACACCAGCAACACAAATAATTGGCAACGTAATTTGATGCACAGCTACTGCCACATTGCCCATTAGTTTAGACCAAAAAGCTGGCGAAATCAGACAGTTAAGTTGGCCAGGGAAAGTGCTGGGTATTTAATGCGCTTACAGAAATCCATTCCCAACTTAACATAATTACCGACTGATTTTCCCATCTTTGAGTGTTCCCATCTTGATAAGGACTGAATTAACTTTGTATATTTATGAATTGTATTTGATGTCGTACTAACAAAAAAAGTAAATGTGATGACAAAACAAATATATTTTCATTAGAATAACTACAAATAAATAAGTCAATAAATCATAAGACAAATTGCTGTTGTGTGACGAAAATGTTGTCCTTAGGCTTGAATGGTATTATTCTTAAGCGAATTATATTAATATGAGAATGCTTAAATTTTCTTATTTGGCATTTATTTACAGATCGGTATTCAATTGAAATTTTTGCTCCGAATAAAGATACATTGACTGGATATGTGATTTCCTTTTTGGTCTTTTCTGTTGCATAAATTTGCACATTCTGATAAGACCGTCTTATTCCAATCGATTGAGAGATACACTCTACCAAAAAAAAAAAACATCTAATAAATGTAATTTTTATTTTGATTTAAGCTTTAGACTGGAATACTCTCAGGAATACTTTCAGTGTATTTGAAACTCTTGGTAGTTAAAGGCTCTGGTTATTTGCAAATAATCTGTGCCCAGGCCACACCCTCTTTTCAGTTACAGATTGTAGACAAAAAGCATTCGTATCTTTGATGTCCTTTTGACATTTAAGCTTGAGGGAGAGTTGCGAGCTGTGAGTTGGGTTAATCAGCTTAAATACTTGGCTTAATTAACATGCTTGCATTCAACAAAATTACGGGCAAAATGCACAAAGAGACGGATGCACTAATGAAATCCGACTATTCAATGGGAGAAATATATTCGTATATTCGATTCAAAAGAGCTGAACACAATTTGCGAGCGCAATGCAATGTTGGATGGGATGAGGGAGCAGTCAAGCTGCTCAGAGCTATCCATGTATCAACATATATCATTTTATCAGCTCGACAAGTGTTGTGTTGACAACAGCTGCCAGTTGGTCGCAGATTCGCAGAAATCTGCCACTGGCTTGCTCACTTGAGTCTCGCACATCCATTCAACATACAAGCCTACCCCTTCGTGCCAGGACCCCCCCTCGGGCTTGCATTGTGAATTAAAACCGTTGCTAAGCAGCGACAAACGACAAACGACAAGGACAATGGATAAAGGACCAAGGACGTATCCGACATGCGAGTATAAATGGTCGCTGTGGCAGCCTATTAAGTGGCTTTTCGCTTACATTGTTTTCCACCTCATCGCCCTCTGGGCGAGTGCACAGTTTGAGTGGCACTTGTTACGCGCACTGGCTGCAAGTCAGCCCCGCGGCAGTGGCAAGTAGCTGCGTAAGAAAAGCAGATAGTTCAACTTAAGACGCAGGACACCCACAGCGAGATATTTCTTGCTATTATTTCTCGCCTGTAAAATGGATTAAATGGATTAGAAGCTCAACAGAAAAAATCTTCCTATCTTTGTTTTTGAGGGATTTATTTAACAAACAACTCCTTACTTATTATCTTTTAATGATGGAGTTATTTTTTAGTTTTATCCGAGAATTAATCACTTTTAAAGCTAAGGCAGATAATTGTTTAAAAATAAAGTAGATGCATTTTAGATATCTATGCAAACTTTGATTTTAAGATATATTGTTTTAGTAATTATTTATGAAGTTACAAGTTACAAGTTGCTTTTTTTTAATTTATATTATTCTTTTTAAATTTATTAAATATTTTTGATTACTTAAATTAATAGTTTTAATATTTTCAATTTACATTATTTTCATTATCCCTATTTATCCATTAGGCTGAACTCTATTTTGCCTCTAGTTAACCAAGAATATGACAGAGCCTTAAATAAATTAGAAAGGTAAAGGTAAACGTGTTAATTATTTAATAATAATAATAATTATTATAATAATAATATATTCTATATTTATTTAAGTACGCATATAAGGTATATGAAAGAAAAAACACATTTCTTAAATGTTTCCCCAAACTAATAATTATTTTCCACATAGCAACACTCACTCAACCCAGTATAGAATCAAACGCATATATATATATTATATATATTTATTGCGTATCTTTCGGTTGAGCTGACTTGGCTGTATCTCTTGGATTAGTCGTTGTTTCATTATGTTTCTGTTTTGTTGTTGGTTGGCACGCCTAAAAGCATGCAAATGTTTTGTGCCTTCGATAAACGCATTAAAAGCGTCTTAGCCATCACTTAACAAGTTGGCAGCTGGCAACAGGCTCTTAACTGTTCACGCTGTTAGCTGTTAGCTGTTACGCCCTGAAAAGCCGCTTAAAGTTTTAGTTAATTTATACGCAGAATGCTCAAAGAACACGACAAATATGAGCACAAATACACGGAAAGCATGCCACTCGAGTTGCACAAACGCTGTGCCCATTTTCGCTTTAAGGGAAGAGGCTGCATTTTTTGTGTCGCGGTCTTAATTACAAGGCAGGCTGAGGCTTTGTCTTGGACTGCAGCTGCAACTTGTCTGCAAATGTGACCCACTTCCGGCCGCACAAAGGGGATCCGAATTGCAAGCAAGACGGCGATGAGGATGACGAATGCGACGCTGGCTTCCATGCACCATAAATAGGCTTCAGTGACGACATCAGCTGCCGAGGTGTGAATGCAGCTCAAATGACGATGCACGCGGCGGGGGTAGCGGGTTGATGAAGAGGAGTCAGAGTGAAAGTTGTCATGACATTTGTTGCCGCGCTTGGGTCGGGTTCCATTATGCTGCTGGCGCTGCTGCTGCTGCTGCTGCTGCCGCTGCTGCTGCTGCCATTGAGTTCGCCCTATTTCACCTCATTTTTAAATCTTGGCTTATTTTTAGCATAATGAATTTCATATGCAAATATTTATGTGGTGGTCGCACACACACACACACACACTTTGTGTGTGTTATGCAATGTACCCAGTGATATTTCAACCAGTGCTCATTGCAACACCAACACTTAAACATACACACACACATACACGCTTTCGAGTGGTGTTCGTGTTGCCATAATGCATTAGAACCGACAAATGACTTTACGTTCTAAATGCACACAGAGAAATCAGGGGTAAATAAATATAACTTCTTTCTTACGTAAAATACACAATCTCGCGCCTAGTTTAATTTCTCAGTTAATTATCTTGAAAGAGATTAAGTTGGAGTAAAAGGATCAACATTAAAAGGCGACACAAGTTGCAAATCCATTGAAGATTTTGGAATTTTTTTAATCTGAAATGCATGCTTCGCGAAAAAAAAAGATTACATACTTAAAATGCACTGTTCCGATTTCATTTAAAAAATATTGAATACTTTTAATTTTTGGCAATTTAATAATACACTCGGCATCAGAATTGAAATTAAACAAAAATTATAAAAGGTTTTTAAGAGAAAAAACATGTGATTTTTAATTTGAAATGAATTTAAACTTTAATTTAGAGTTAAGGAGAAGTTCAACTGAATAAATATAATATTTTAAAACCAAAAGAAGTTGCTGCATATGAAAAAGTTTTTAATGCGAATTTCCAGCTTGTTTCCCGAAATTCGGTGTTATTATTTGCTTAACTTCAACTTAATTTTTGTAAAACATTTTTTTCTCGGTGCGTTATCAGTGGCAGCAAATGTATGTGTATGTGCAAGTGTGTGTGCAAGTGTGTGTACAAGTGTGTGTGTGTGTGTATTTTTTGTGTGTGTGTTGTTGGCAGCGCATGGAGGACAACAAGTAGCTCATAATGCAAAAGCAAAAACACAACTGCAGCGAAACAACGAACAAATCCAACGGAAGGGGAACACCAGCTGCCAGCCCAAAAACAATGCCTGGAAATGAGGTACACACACACACACAGAGAGACATAGAAGTGCATACATACACGCATGCAACATGACGTCGGCATGTTTTTGCATTGGCTTTCACTCGCGCTGCAGCACGTAGCAGCTTGCAAATGGCAGGTGGCAGGGTTCAGAGTTCGGGTTCAGGTGCAACTTGTTGTTTAGTTTTGGGACGCCTATATTTTTTTTTTCTTTTGTTTTTTACTTTTTTTGGCCGCAGTTATTTTATGCCATTTGCACCTTGCACCTGCCACAACCGGCAAAAGCAAGGCCAAATTAGCCTGGCAATAATATTATGCCAACAAAATTTGTTGAGGCAATTTTATACGTTTCATGGCAGTGCCTTATTTTGATGTTTGCAACTTGTTCGGCCAACAACCAAAAAGGGGCATAACTTTTCAATTTCAGGTGGCAGACCAAAAGAACTGTATTTAGTTTCTGGCATGTGTGTGCGCGTGTGTGAGTGCGCGTGTGTGAGTGTGTGAGTGTGTGCGTGTGTGTGTGTGTGTGTGCCTGTAAGTTTGTTTGTTATGCAAATACATATTTCAGCTGGCAGTCGTCTAGCTTCTGCTGCCATTGTCAACAGCGTGTTGGTCTCCAACCAATATGTGTGTATGCATGTGGCATGTGGGCTCATATTTAAATAACCGTTGTATTCACCTGTCAAATTTTCCATTTAAAGTTTTGCACTGCCACTCGTAACAGTTGCCCCCGACACCCCTCACTAGCCCGTCGCACTGCACACAAGATTTCAGAATACAAACTTTTTCATATAATTTCCATATCGCCTCAGTTCACAAATTTGTTTCTCTCTCTCTCTCTCTCTCTGTCTCTGTCTCTGTCTGTCTCTCTCTTAATGGTCTAGTTGATATAAAAGGTAAGCTACTAAAAGAGTCTGTGTAAATAAAGATGAATAAAGAAAGTAAGTTTTTATCTAGATTCGTCTGATTGGCATTCATGCAAACGAAGGCTATAGAAAAGTTAAAAGCAGTCTGCAGAGCATGTCAAGTGTTCCTTTTTAGAAACTGACTTCGAAAACCTATTAATATGTGAGAAAAAAATAAAAATTAGGAAATGAATATATATAAGTTCTACACCTTAATGTGAGTGCTATAGAAAGTTGAAAGAAACTGGATAGCGTGTCAAGTCTCATTTTTCTAAAGCTAATAAATGAATTATTATTCAATAATGAATATTTTATATCTATCATATTTTCTTTCGTACATAACTATGCAGATAATATTGACAAATTCAATTATTTCCTTAGCTAAATTCAATTTAAAAAAGTTATTAAAGATTAAAGAGACAATTTATATACATTTATATGTTAATATAGACTTTATTTATATGTAGTTGTTGTTTGAAAAATGTTTACAAAATAATCAAATATACATATTACATATACATATGAGTACGTATCTAGTCACATATACATTGAATGCAGAAAATGTTTCATTTTTTTTTTTTTTGTGGGTTATCTTTACTTATCGCTTGTAACTGTTAGATCTGTGCTGATCTGTGGATCGAGAAAGTAGAATTGTACACACATATTTCGTTTGGTTTTCTTCTTTTTTTTTGTTTGTTTCTGATTTGGTTTTCCTTTGTTGCATTGCATTAACTAAATACAATTAAGTTCATAACTAAATATATATATATATATATATATATATATATGTATATATATATAGTTAAATTACACATATTAACGCACATATACATATACATACTAGAACATCATTATTATATCATTTATTTACTAATCGTTTCGACTCTAAGCAATTGGAATGTTTTTGGAATCCGAACGGGAGGGTGGGGAGGGGATTTGGGCAGTTTGGGTTTCTTAGGTTATCCTAAACGAAAATCGCATATATTTTAATAAGTTGCGAAAAGTGTTTTCGGTTGAATAATTTGTTTCCATTTTTTTTTTCATGCTGCATATTTCTTTTGTGTATATGTATATTTACTATATATACATATATAGGTATGCATATGTATGTATGTGTGACCCACTGATTTAATATATTATTAATTATAAGTACGTTTGCCTTGCCGTTTTGTGCATTTGGCCATGAGTTTTGAATTAAACCTTCAATTTTTTAATTGTTTTTGTTTTTCAATTCGGTTTTTTTTTATTATTATTTTTATTGGCAGTCGCTCGGCCATGCAAGTGACTTGTTTTAATTAAATCTTTTAAAAGCTGTTTCGAGTAAATTGTATAATTTATTTTATTATTTTAATTTTTTTTTATTCATAAATCAATTTGCTTGTTTACAATTGTATTTTTTTCTCGTATATATATTTATAATTTATGCAACAGCTGTTGTAATTTATCATAATTTATGTACTTATGCATTTGACTAGTTGAATATTTTGCCTAGCTTTTAATTTACTAAAAATTATAATACAGGGCGCCTCCACTTGTCAGTAACCAATAAAGAGCTGGTGCTTGTGTAGGATTTCGATTTGTTTTTTTTTTTATATACTAACATAGCTGGAATTATCTTGGGTGCAATTTATGTACAAAAGAAAGAGAAATGTCGAGAAATACTGGAAGAAAAACAAACATGGTCGCACCCCGTTTGATGCTGAAGTCGAATGCATAATTTATATTATAAATTTGCTATAATAAATTATTCATATATATATATATATATATATATATGTATATTCATTTATATGCATATCGTATGAATTTACTGGCCTTTAAAGCAGCTCAGCTTCAATTTCAATTCTAATTATTTACACTTATGTAATACAAAGCTTTAATTTATATACTATGTGTGTGTTTTTGTGTGTGTGTGTGATTGATAGTGTATTAATGTAATTTACATTTAGAAATCAAAGCTTATTAAATTACTCGCTTGTATTTATGCTACTTAAGTTCTACAGACATCAAAATAGCAAAAAGCTAGAAAAAACTGCGATTTGCTTTAGCAATTTGTTTGTTTTCGTTTGCTTCCTGTTGAAATTGAAATACAATTTAATTTTTGGTATTCCAACTGAATGTGTTCGCAAATGAATACACAATTTTATGCTTTAATTTATTTATTTTATGAATTCATTTTGTATGAGTACGAATAATTGGCTATGCACTGGAATGTTAATCAAATTAACACATACAAGTTACTAGATACTAGATACAAGATACAAGATACAAGATACAAGATACAAGATACAAGATACTAGACACTAGATACAATTTATCGCTGACATAAAACACACAAAAGCAATGCTATTATGACAAGATTTTATCAGTTTAAATACGTTGTATGTGTGTGTGTGTGTATCTTCTCTTGTTCTTCTTTTTCTTTCTTTGTTTTATATTTCATCAAGCTTCTTTTTGCTTCTTCGTTTATCTTCTACTTGTTTTCCCGTTCACTTCTTTGGTGCAGTTGGTTACCTACTTCTAAAAGTATGCAATAAAATCTATTTACACTGGAGACTTGAGTGCTGAAATGTTGAGATATTTTATGTATCTATGTTATGTATGTGTATGTGTGTGTGTGAGTGTGAGTGTATTTTGTAGTTTGCACAGTTGATAATGCTATTACATTGATTGTTTCGTAGTATATACTAATAAATGGTTCCATTTGATGCGATATTCTTTTTTTTTTTTTTTTTGGTTTTTTTTTTGTTTTGGTTTCGATAATGTTTTGGAATGTTTTGTTCTGAGAAATTGCAAAATTTGAAAGTTGAGTTTTAAGTTTGAGTTTAAGAAAATGTTGCATGTCTTAAGCTAGGTTCAACTAGAGTTGCTTTAATCTGGCACACCCTAATCTTGTGGCCAATGTTTTTTTTTTGTTTTATTTTTCTGTTTGCCATAACTGTTTTCGAAAACAAAACCCGTTAAATTTTAATGCTATTGGCGGTGAAATTCGTTACTTAAATCCAAAAAGTTCTTTAGCTAAGTGTACAGGGATCTAAGCCAAAATTAGCTTTAGCATTAGCGTAACGCCGCTCAATGTGACCAGACTCAGTTTCTGTCGATTCACCGCACCGCTGCCATAGAAGGTCACACTCAGATCCCTCATCTCGTTATCTGCAAGAAGATTGTTGAAGAAGAACAAAGAAAAAAATTGAGCATAAATTGGGTTATTTTATTTTCATAAATATATATTAAAAAATAATACCACAATATATCCATGGACAAAGCAAATTCAATCATTTGTTCATATATAATGTATATATATATATATATATATATATATATATATGTATATAACTATATCGAACATAAATACGTATATATTTTATTTTCAATATGCAGTTATAAAAGAAATGCCGCGATGCATGCAGATTGCAACGATTCAAATGTTGCCAATGGGTTTTTAAAAATAACACACACACACACACATTCGGTCACTCATACACACACACAAATATGTATATAAAACGAAATATTCGTGTTATCCATTTAAACCATATTTTTTTTTTGTTGCTTTATTCTTTATTCATTGCAAATTGAACAGAAAAAGTAATAAATTCTTGCCGCAAAACGCTTGGTAAACTGCAAATACGTACACACATTTGAACACGTGTATACACACACACACACACACACACGTACACACATTTGCAATTTTAAAGAGTTTTTTATTTACTTTTTTTTTTTTTAGGAAATATGGGCTTAACACAAATATGGCGATTTTTTATTGAAAAACACATGCAGATATAAACCATGCAAATAAAAATGAAAATGAATTAAATATAGAGAGATAGAAAGAGAGATAAAGAGAGCGAGCGAGCGAATATGAGAGTTAAGCGGAGAGAGAGAGAGAGAGAGATAGAAAAGTAGAGCTAGGTATAGTCAATTGGCAAACTAACCTGACTGACCATGATTTAAGAATGTGGACAGATCGACAAGCACATCTGCAAATTGATATGTGTGATCAGTCATTTCAAAAAAACAAAAAATATGACGATAGTACAGATAGCGATAGCGATAGTTGAGATATGTGCTATAAATATGCGTATAACTGAATTAAATTGCGAAAATAAAGTAGGTTTAATTGCGCTGCCATCAATTGACATTTAAATCAAATCCATGGCCGCAAATAAATCATTAAGGCTTTAACTGCAAATGCGCAATCAGGGAAAAAGTTTACTTTGCCCGCTGATGTGCAGATGGATGAAATGACAGCAGTCCAGGCCATGCCAGGCCAGCCGAGATCAGGTGGATAACCGGTGGGTGGACAGCCAGGTCATATAACTGAGTCTGATTCCGTGTGCAGCTCATTTTGTATAAGCCGCCAATTAAAATGGCAAACGTGCGACATCTGTCAATAATGACAAATGAACATTTCGCCATTAAACCCCGAGGCAGGGCCAAAAGTTGATGGCAATTGCAATTCCAATTGCGATTCCTGGCCACCATTGGCTGACCAGCCTGGCCAAAGTAAAAGAAACCCAGCGATAATGTCCACTGCAGCCAACGCAGGCAACCAGGTTAAATGAATGCGCACCGAGACAGAGCCAAGGCAACCAGGTTCTGCTGCAAACAACTTCAATTGTGTGTGTGTGTGTATCTGTGTGTGTGTGTGCTTGTGTTTGCTTATTGCAAACTGTTACACGACAGCTGTCAATGGGAGCGAAAGATGGACGCTCAAAAACTTATACATATTTGATATTTGCCTGGCTGTCTGCCTTGCCCTGCCCTGGATTGGCTTGGGTTGGGTTGCCTGGCAGCTACTTCGACATTATCTAAAACATACAAATCTCATATGCGAATTGAATGCGGCTGTCAAAAGTGGAGGCGGCGCCAAGTGTCCGTCGATAAGGAGGAGGAGTTGCTCTAAGCACTCCTTAGCACAGGCAACTACTGACATCCTTGACATGTTCTCATTTGCTGTTTCTGCTGCAGCTGCTTTTGTGCACATGTTCAAGTCATTGCTGACACTTTTAATAGACAGACAGCATTGGACTGTGGACCGAACATGGCATGTTGTATGCTGTTATGTTTGTTGCATGCTGCACATACACACACATACACACACACAGTCAGACTCACCCATGATACCTAATCTATTGAGGCATCTGTGTTGCCAGCGCATCAAAACATGACACGTTCAATTTAGAAAATTCTACTGCACATCCTATAAATCCACTACACCATCACAGCCCCTCCTCTCCTCTCCTCTCCTCTTGGAGGGGCTCATTCATTCGGCTCGCTTAGCTTAGCCGACTTGCAAAAATGGCAAACGCATCGAATTACCATATAAATTCGCATAAACATAAACTACAGGCGAATTGACAATTGTGGCGCCAGCGAAATGCCAACAATTTTGTAATGAAAATAGACGCAGCCACCGATGTGTAAGAGTGTGCGTGTATGTGTGTGTGTATGTGTGCTTATGCACTCTGAGAAAAACTGCGTAAAACTGCAAATACAAACGATGCATAAATTTTTACTTTTAGTTCTAAACATTTCCAGTAAAGTTTGCTTGTTATAATTTTTTGCATATCTGATGATTTATGAATTTGACATTCGTTTTTGGCACTTTGTGAATCACATACAAAAATAATCAAATTATTTACATTAGATATCAAATTAAAAATTATATTAGAATAAACATAGAATATGTCAACTTATTTTTGGTATAGTTTAATTTTAATTTTTGAACAAGTTATTTTATTTTTTTTAAAATTATTTCAATATTAATGATATCTGACTTTAAGTAATAAATTTATGGTTTTAACTGGTCTCTTTCTATGAACACAACAATTTTTACATAGAGGAAAAAGTACATTTTTTTTAATATTGAAAAAGTATTTTGCTTTAAATTGGTTTTGAAGAACAATTTGGATCTATGGCTTAGAATTTATATCTTGGCTAGAAGTTGATATCCATAGTTCAAGCTTTATATCTATTTTTTCTGTGTGTATTCATATGCATGTATGCATAATTGTGTGTGTGTGTGTGTGTGTGTGTGTGTCTAGTGCATTCCAGTGGGGCTAATGCTGCTGGTGCCGGTAGCAGCTCTGTCATTGCCATCGACTGTCATTGCGTCTTTTATTGCCTGCGGTTTGGTGGCACAAAACCATAACCTCACTTGTGATTTTGTGTTTTAGGTTTCGCGTTTTGTTCATAGCTGAACATGCGCCACAGCGGCGGCGATATAGACGATACAGGCAGCATGCAACGCTGTGGCATTTACCGCATTAGCCACCTTTCAGCACCTGGGCAGTGGGGAGATTTTGCTCTTGCTACGCTTCGATTGTGTTGTAAAATACGTTTTTGTGCCGGCACCGGACACAACGCACGGTTCCCGTAATAGCATTGCGGTCCGGCGCCAAATACACACACACTCACACACACACTAATGCGCACACACTTACATTTGTATGTGTTGATCGGTGCATCAGCTAAATCCGATTCTTAAGCGTAACATTTTTTCCCCCCCCCCCCCCAAATTTCTATATTTTTTTTGAGTGTGGGAATGGGGTGGGGTTAGTTGCGGTGTGGGGAGTAATACGCATTTGCATTTCCAATGCCAGGAACAACAGCAACAAGGAGTTTACTGCACAAACCAAACGGACACAGCAGAGGGAACGGACAGGAAACGGACAGCATTTTCCAACGCCAGATAAATCAGTCAGAGGCTTTTTTACCTACACTCGCACAAAAACTTGTTACATTTGAAGTTCAGTGCATATTTTAAAATTAAGTTAGCAAGTAACAAGTTTGTTGCAGCAGTGCATCTAGTAATATGGTTTTGTTAAAAATATTTTAATTAATTTAATTTAATTTTTAATGGTGATATATATAATAATTATATTTGAATAATAACTGCACTTTAATTAATATTTATATATTTACACGTGTTTTAAAGTGCCTGCTTATTTTGCGTCAAATAATAATAATAATAATAATAAAAATAATAATAATAATAATATTAATTCTTAGATGCTTAGAATAAAGTTTTTTTTAACAAAGCTCTAGCAATTGCCCGAATTTGTAATGTATTTTTAAAATGTTTATTGCTGCATTTCAAATTTTAAAACATACAACATACACAGTTTAAGAGACACAGAATAAATGTTAAATAATAACAATTTCTCTGTGAATTTTTATTTTTTGTTTACAAAATAAATTTGTTGTATTATTTACATTTTTGTGGTTTCAAAAATAAATACTGAAACATGAAGCGTGGTCAGAATTTACCAAAATATTTTCATATAGATTTTCAAGTGCAACTCGCCAGACTTCCCAAATATTTTGAACATTGTAGCAAAGCAAACAACAATAGACACCAACAGCAACACGCACACACACACACACGCATGTGAGATGTAAGTACTCGAATAGTTGGCAATTTCTTTGTGGCTGGTGCACAGTGGTTGCACGGATTTTGCGCGTTTTTGGTGCTGCTAAATGCGGATTTGCACTGCATTGTTATAGGCAACTGTTTGGCACCGCAATAGTTGCTTTTGTTGTTGCTATTGTTGTTACTATTGTTGTTGCTATTGTTGCTATTGTTCTTGTTAATGTTGTACATTTTTATTTGTGAATTGTGCCAAACTCACAGCGAAATTGCAGTAAACTTGGAGTCAAGCTGGCTGCATGTAACTAACGGCAATGCTGGCGGCCACTTAAAGCCAAGCTTAAAGCGCAGCTCGCACTTGGCCAGCTGGGAATCAAGCATATATATATATATATATATATATATGTATATATGGAAAGATATGTACAATATATATTCTAATGTATATACAAGTGTGTGTGCGTATAATGCTTTTAATAATGCAGTTTCTTCTCTTTTGTATATTCGCATTGCACTTGCGGCAAAACTTCAGCAGCAGCGTCACGTGGCTCCCATCTCCATCTCCAACTCCATCTCCATCTCCACCTCCCCGCATCCACACACCTCTAGCTGCATTGTGGGACCAGCACTTTACATAAACATAACATTCACGTTGAGAATTCACATTACACATCTTGCAGCAGCGCGTGTTGCAACACACAAATACACACACACACACACACACTCACACTCATCTGCTTCGTACTTATGCTATAAAGTGTATATTTTTTCTTTATATTTTTCTATAATTTTTTTTTACTTGCAGCCTGTGCTTATTATGGTGCCACTACAAAACTTTCGCGCACTGTATGTGTGTCCGAGTATGTGTGTGTGTTCTGTGTGTGCGTTAGCAAACTTTGCAACTTACAAGCAAGAAAAAAAATGTTGTTGCTGCAGTTGTTTGGGGCCTTTGGTAAAGCATTCCCAGCGGCAACACAAAAGCTTGAAACGCACACACACACACACACACATACACACACTCGCTGAATGAGTCAGTGAAGGGGGGTGAGGCGGATCGGTGGCTAGCTGGGGAGCGAGTAAAAAAGATAGCTCGACAAGATGGACAAGTAAATTGAAAGTTTGAGCTGCACTGAGCTGACGTTGCCACCGCTGCCTCCCCTGCCCCCTGGCCGTGTAGGGTCCACTTTGTCATCCTTTGAATGCGTCGCGTTGTTGTTCGTGTTATTGTTGTTGTTGTTGTTGCTTATGCTGGTATTGCTATTGCCATTGCTTTTGCTGACTGGTCCTCCGTTGGCAGTTTCAGCAAGTTTTACGCAACTTTCAACGAGTCTTTCATTTTCGGATATTTCTTCTAGCATTCACTAGCTGCAACCACCCACTTACCCACCCCCCGACTTCTTAGACTTCATATCTTGTAGACATACACACACACACACTCGCAACACACTCGTTGCTTTAGTTTATGTTGTAATTTTATTTAACTTCGCTTTTTTCTCTGCATTTTCTATTTTTTTTTTATTTGGTTTTTTGCTTTATGTCGAGTATTTTTTCGCGTGTACAAAATGCATTATTTTTTATGTCTCTATGTGCCGTTAGGAGTGTTGAACACACCCACCCCCAGCCAAGACTGCTCCTGTCCCCCATATATAGAGGAACAGTTGTAAGCCTGGCTAAGCGTGAGTTTCTAACGTTAACTACATGTCTATGTGTGTGTGTGTGTTGTGTGTATGTTGTGTGTGTGTGCGTGTGTGTGTATAATGTAACTAGTTGCATACCTCTGTCGACTCAATTTCTGTCTCTGTTACACGCTACGCAGCGAAAAGTTGACAGCAACCACAATAATACCAACAACAACAACAACTATAACAACAACAACAAGAATAGTTATTGCTATGAAAATAGTCGAGCTCTGCGAGTACATTAAAAAAGTGTCATAAAAATTAAATGCCCTTAAAGGGCTTACCGAAGGCAGCCAACTTTGTCTGCCTGCAAATCGAAGTGAATATGCCACGAAGGAATCCGTATTATACAAACTATATATATATATATAAACTATATATATATACTATATATGTACTATATGCATATGATGCACTTGCAGCAATTCAATTGCAGATTAAAATAAATGTTTGTTTCTTCCTTGTTAAATGTATTATCGAATTGGAAATTTTAGTTTATTCTTTTGATTGTTATCTTGCTGTATAAAATAACATATAATTTAAATATATATAAAATATAAGAAAAACTTTGGTTTGAGCTGCGCACTTTAGTATTTTTTTATTGATTTTTTTTTTATCGCTATCTATGGAAATTATGAAAACTTTATTTTTTATATCTTTAATCCACAAGGACTTCGAAATCATTTTAGACCTGTTCTTACATAAATATTCAGAAATTATGGAGCACTTAGTAAGTTGTAATATTTTAATAAAGAAATAATAATAATGAAGTTTTTTTTTTTAATTTTTCGTTGGCCTACCATGATATTTAAAATTATACATTTTTTAAGCAAATAATATTATAATTATATCTAGCTTTTAAATTTGATCACTGTGAATAATAATTATTTGGGTGTACATTATTCAGAATTTGGCATATTAAATAATAAGATAAAAGAAAGCTATTGAAATGAGAATTTTCTTATATATAAAAATGATTTTTGGGCAGTTGCTGCTTAAATTGTACTTTAATCACAGTTTCCCATTAAGTACGTAAATAAAATATTTGTACGTGTATAAAATAAACATTCTTCTGGGGTTAACAAACAAAACAAATGCAACATTTGAGTCATTTAACGTGCTGTTAGCAATTTGCTTTTGGCCAAAATGCTGATCTGGCGCACCGCAAACCCCATTTTTGGGGTTTTTGCAAAAATGTAATTCGCAATTGCTTTATTCCCAGAGAGAATTTGCACGCACAACAAACACGCACACACACTCAGATACTATGTAAATATATGTATATGTGTGTGTGTGTGTGTATGTGTTGTAACTCCACTCAAGTGGATATGTGAACTGTTGATGTTTTTTGTCTGCAACGCCACTCAATTGGCGTTTTCTTTTAGTGGCATGCCACGAGCTGAGCAGCAGCAGTAGCAGTAGCAGCAAGTGTTGCTCATTGGTCGCTGTTTGTCCAAGCTGGTCGACTTGCCAAGCACGTAGTCCAGGTAAATGAACTGCTAATATCTGGCTAAGTGTGTGAGTGTGCATGTGTGCATGTGTGTGTGTGACTTCTTGCTACATTTTGTGCTCGAGTGGTGCTTGTTGTGCCTAAGTGTTGGTGTTGTTGCCAGCAATGGTTGGCATTGTTGTTGACATTGTGGTGATAAGCATTCTTTTTGTTGTTGCTGCTGCTGTTGTTGCAAGTGTTGCTGTTGTTGCTGTTGCTGTTGCTGTTATAGTTATGACAGTCTGGGCTCATTAGTTGGCGCTTGCCGCGTTTGCCAGGTGGCAAGGATTGCTGCTGCTGCTGCTGCTGCTGTGTTGCATGTCCTGCCGTTAATTGCGTAAATTGTTTACGTTTCGAAAACATAATGAAGTCATTTCCATTAGCACAATGCACGCCACTGATGACTGTGCCACAAAATGCTGCTGCTGCTGTTGCTGTTGCTGCTGCCGTTGCATTGCAGCTGCTTGCACCCGGACTATGCGCCTTACAATGCCGCTTAATGAAGTCGTGCGTCTGTCTATCTGTCTGTGTGTGTATGTGTGTGTGTGTGTGTGTGTGTGTGTGTACCTGTCAAAGGCACAAATGTCTTGCACAAGTGACATCGATACTGCAGGCTGTGTGGCATGCACGTTTTACTTGATTTAATTTCGTCATATCTCTGTCTTTGTATATCCCCATCTCTTTTTCTCTCTTTTATACACACACACACACATGCACATGCACACTTTGCTTGTGTGTGTGCGTGTTTATTGCGCATTTCTCTGGTTCTGTCTGGATATTTATCCGTTTGTTTGCCACAGTCGGCGGCATTGAACAGCGTTCGCTGCTCGTTGCTCGCATTTGCATGCATTTCGCACAGCAGTCAAAAGATGTGCATGACTCAAAGGGGCACGGGGGGGGAGGGTGGTGTAGTGGAGAATGAGGCGTGCCACTGGCAAATATGCGTCATTTGCATTGGGTTAAAACGGTTGGTGGAACGCAAGAGCGCGCGCTACATTTTATGTGACTGCCACACGACGACGACTTGCCCCGTTGCGGCATTTATTCAGCATGCAATGCAACAATAGTTTTGCATATAAATGGTTTTCGTTTGCGCATTTAAATGCAATCCCTTGCCACATGCCACCTGGCAAATGCAAAACCCAATCGACGCCCCGCATCTTTGTTTATTTATAACCGCGACAACTCTTAAAGAAATAAGTCTCTGTGCGAATGGCTATGTGTGTGCGTGTGTGTGTGTGTGTGTGTGCATCCAATTAGTGTTGTGTATAGGCGTGTGTGTGCTTATTTAATTTTTCACGCTCATTATGCAGCGAGTCAAGTCTAGTAAGAGGAGCAGCCGCGTTGCAATTAGTCCACCATTTTGTGGCAAATCGAATTGTGTGCCCCCAGACAGAATACAGTGCGTATGCTTGATATTTCAGCAAACAATTTTACGTGCCTGCCACAATGTGTGTGTGTGTGTGTTTGCCTTAATTTAATGCTTCAATTTATAACTTCAGCTTTGCGAATACAATTTTTTTTTTGTATATATATTTATTTAAGTTGCTACAATTTGCCGTTTATTTTCTGGGTCGGCCTTTCCACTGACATGTAAAGCGATTTTCATGACGCTGCACTGTGATTTTTCTGGATTATCAGCGCAAGTAGCACTTAATACCAAATTATTATGCATGCAGTCAGCAACAAAAAAATATATACATATATATAAAAAATAAAAATCAGAACTGAAAATAAAAGTGCCAGGCGCATGCATAAGCATGTCTGTGTGAGCTGTGTGTGTGTGTGTGTGTGTGTGTGTGAGCAGCTTATGTCATTTACATACACACACACACACACACATATGCGCCAGGTTTAAAAATTGATATGTCATTTATATATGTACTTATGCAATATTTATGTACTTTCTGTTCACTAGATATATACTAGTTATATATATATATGTCTATATATAGTGTAAAATCGAAGAGTTGTCGTTTCACTCACCATTTGATGATGTGGAGAAGTAGAAGCTGTTGGTCAAGTCACTCCAGCCATAGCGATTCCTGTGAATGCGTACAACAACAATTTCAGACATGCTTTAATGTGTGGCAAGAACTAATTGTGTGGCATTAATATGCAAATATCAAATTGTGTAATTTTGCTGATTGCCAGCTAATGAACCATACCAACTAACTGTGGCTCATTTAGTTTTAATGGCCAACGAAATTCGAGCTAAAATTAAGTTTAATTCGCATACTTAAGAAAGCATAGGATATTAAAAAACTATGTGATCATAATAATAAATGAATAAAAATAAATTAAAAAAATAGTGATAATACTACTACTATAAATAAAAAGGAATATATATGAATAAAATAATAACTATGAGTTTAAAGTAATTGTTAATAAAATAACAATTATAAATAAAAAATAAAATGTAATCTTAATAAAAAAATAATAATACTACTAATAGTATTAATAAGGAATTATTATGAAATAAATAATAAGTATAGAAAATGTTAATAAAATTGTTAATTTACTATGAGAATTTAGTAATTGTTAAATAACAAAAATTAATAAAAAAAATTGTAATGTTATTAAAAATAATGATTAATGATATTAATGATATAGTATTAAGAAGGAATCGTTATAAATTAAATAATAACTATGAGATTATAGTAATTAATGTTAATGAAGAACAATAATAAGTTATATTATAAAATTGTTTGATAAATAATGAATATTTAATGATTTCAAATTGTGCTATTTTGTTATCGAATTCATAAAGGCTCCACTTACCGGGATTGCACTGTGGCCTCGTATTGCTGATCGGGATTCAGACCGCGCACCATATAACTCATGCCCTGCGAATAGTGGTGGGAGACGGGAACGGCGGGCAAGACGACATCGCGCCAATCGTTGTGGCCCCAGTGCATCAGATTGCCATAACCGCCATAGTTGGCCAAGTTGCTGCCAATGCGATGATTGTGGCTGACAGCGCCATACGGCGAGGAGGAGCCAGAGGAAAGTGACGACGACGACGACATCGACATCGATGAGGATGAGGAGGATGACAACGAGGATTGCGAGTCAATGGCATTGTCAACGACCTCATGTCCTTGTGGCAGCTTGCGGAAGGACAACTTGTATTCCTCGATGGGTGTATGCGAGTCCACCGCCCACGAGATGTTATATCTAACGAGTTGCAGCACCAGCAAAAATAGAAAATATATATAAAGCGGGAGAAATGGGGGGATGAGTTGTGGTTGGCTACAGTTTTGTTGCGTGCAACAGTTGGTGGCTGCCTTTATTTTCAAGTCAAACTCAATCAATATGTAATTGTTAAATTTTATATAAAGCTGCAAGAAACTACAACAACAACATGAATAGCTATCGCCGCTGCTGTTGCAACATAATAATCATTGCTGACGTTGCTGTCGACAATGGCTGGATTTAAGATCAACCAGAGGAGTGCAAAGTTCAATCCGAGTGCTAATGTTGTTGCTGCTGCTTTTGTTATTGGCCCTTTGTTTGCCCTTCGCCAAAGCAGCTGTCCAACTCACAACATACACAATGCGTTTTCGTTCATTCAACCGAAAAGCTAACAGCTTGCTACAGTCCCCCCCCCCCCCCCCCCATCCACTACCATGCCACAAATTGCAGCATGTGCCATTGGCCTCACCTTTAAGCTGGCGATTGCTTTAAGCGAAACTCCTTGCGTTTCGCCTCATTAACAAAACGTATTAATATTAACGGCAATATCAATGGGTGGTTGAGGGGTTGTGAGGGGAGTTGGGAGATTTGGTAGTATTTATAGCGGTAATCGAGAGCCGAAACTATTCAAGCAGCAGTTCAAGTAAACAACTAATTACAAGAAAGCGTTTCGTCCTCGTTGTCCTTGCCGGCTCCTTGTGCCATTTACAATCGCATTCCCAATCCCATTCGCATTCGCATTCGCATTCGCATTCCCATTACAAAGGCGCTAGTTCATTGCTTTGCGATAAACTCGGCACACAATTTGAATGCTAATCAGCAGTACAATGAGATGATGAGGGATGGGGAGGGGAGGGAGTGGAGTGAGGGGCACAGACTCATAAACAAGCCAACTTATACAAATGACAAGTGCGTCGCTGGAATGCTTACATTTGTAAATTGTTGTAAGTTTTGTTTGTGCTTGGCATTTATTTCAGTTTCAATGTTGGTAATTTTATTATTATTATTATTATTTTTGTTATTTTTTGCATGCTTATTGGGCCTTATGAACTAATAACCTGAAGTCCTGCGCACAATAAAAACATAAAACGCCAATCAGAGGCAACTTTTCGCATATAGCATCAAAGTAAAACGAGCAATAAAAATGATTATGAACAATTGAGGAGGCACCGACTGGCGCCAGGCGCCACTGAAATGCGATTGGAGCACCACAGCGGCTCCATGGCTCCCAACAATTTGCCAGCCTTAATTGCCGGCAGCAGTTTCCGGCACAGCCACCAAATGAAATCAGCAGACCGGCGTTGACATCGCCCAATAGTCAAACTAAATCCCATTCCGTATCCCTATCAAAATGCCATTGCCAATGCCAATGTTGGCATTTGTCTGCTGACTGTTTCCTTTGAGCCTGTTTCACTGTGAAACTAAAATCGCCACTCGACAAAGAGAACGATTTATAAACAATAATATTGTCTTTAAACATTGGTTAAAACTGGACTGCAACATTTGTACGCAAATATTCTTTGTGGTAAATAAAATAGTTGCTTGATTTCTAATTCGATTAAGAACTCAATAAAATAAATAAATTGAATTCTTTGTACACATTGATTAGCATTTTCAATTTAAGTTGAATGATGCCTTTTAATTGATTTCTGTTAAGCTATTCCATTATTAATTATTTCTGACTTATTGGAAAAAATCCATTATAATTGCATTGAAAAAATAATTGCTAAGATTAAAATTGACAATTGATTTTGCTACTTGCAGTAATATTCTCTGTTGTACATTTAAATAGTTCAATAATAATTATTTCATATTTATAACGTTTTAAAAGTCGATAGAAAATAATCTTATACGAAAGTTGCATTTCTAAAGCTATGTTCAAAATTTATATTAAATAATTCCTATTTTAATTGATTGGTCTAAAAAGAGAAATTTGCAAATAGTGCTAATTTTTGTCTGTGATTTACATAAAATCATTTTGTATGCAACACAAAATAAGAATTCTATGTATGAATTTTGTATGCAATAAAATTGAAATTTTACGACTTAACCTTTAGTCAGTATTCACTGTATTAGTTGGGAAATGGCCATCGGAATTTCATAAATGGCATATGAAATAGACTTGATATGTTCGACCTTTTTCTAACATTTTCAATTTTGTATATTTCCCATATTTTTTTTTAGTTTTTTTTTATATATATTTTCATTTATTCTTTTTCTAGTTTATTGAACTTAATTCAAGTTGAATTATTGAAAGGTGCCAATGCCACTCACCGGCAGATTGTTGGGTCTAAAGCTATGTAACTGAATATCTGTCTATGTCTGTGTCTGTTTGTCTCTGTCTGGCTATGTGTGTTGGTGTGTGTGTGTGTTTGTGTGTGTGTGACAGTGAGATGTGAGCTTGTTTTGTCGGTTGGCTGCTTGTTCTCTCAGCCGAGGTATATGTGTGTCACTCTGTCCGTCTGTCCATCTGTCCGTCTGTCCGTCCGTCATCCATTCGACCGAATGTTCGCCTGTTCTCGTGTGTGCGTCTGATGACAGCTAATCCAATTAAAAGTTTTATTTGTTACGTACACGACCAGTTCACTGTCTGATTGTCCACTTTGTCCCACAGGCCGTGTGTCATTCAACGAAATTAATCTAATAGAGCTGAAGTTGCCTCTGCTACTGCCACTGCTGCTGCATGTACCAAAAACTGACATTTCTAAATTATTTCTTTTTTTTTTTTTTGGTCGCATTAATTTTTCGATTCAGATGCTCGATTACGACGTATACGTAATGGCATGTTTGTAATGTAACGTATACGCCGTGTGAATCTCAGCGCTAATTAGGCGCCCAGTTGGCTGGCCTGGCCTGGCCTGGCCTGGCCTGGCAATCGAAATGAAGTTGACTTAACTCAACTGGAGTCAAGCACACCGCAAATTGTCTAACGTTGGCCATCAGTGTGTGGCACGTGGCAACGGTAAGTGGCACATGTCTGGTCGCTGGGGCTGAACCCCTAGCGGAACAGCTTTGGATTGGATACGGGTGGGGGTATATATATATATATATATATATATATATATACATGTGTAGTGTAAGTTTGGCTTACCTGTCCTTGTATTGACTGATTGCCGGTGAATTAAAAACGGCAACATTCGGTTTTCCGCTCAGTTGCAAAGTTTTGCGTGACTTGCCAAGCTGATTCTCAGCCACGCAGGAGTAGTTGCCAAAGTCCTGCGGATGCACTTTGCGTATAATCAGCGTGTGACGTGAGCCGCGATTCTCCATGATGTGGCGCTCGGTGGTATCCAATTGCATGGTGTCTTTGAACCAAATTACCTGTAAATAATTGAAAACTTGGTCAATCGCAGCGAACACGAAACTCGTCAAACTACAAAACTACCAATCCGGTAACTGGCAACCGGCAACTAGTAACTTGCAACTGGTAAGTGGCAGCTACCAGCTACCCGCTACCATCTATCCACTCTCCACTCTCCACTTCTGACTCTCGACTCGACCGAACATTCGAAATTCGAACTCAATGAGTGTCAGTGTGTCTGAGTAGCTGTAAATTGCCATATCTGGCGTCTGACGGCCTGTGCGGTGGCGCCTGTCTGTGTGTGTGTGAGTGAGTGTGTGTGTATGGGTGTGGGGGATGAGCTGTGAGACGTTCAAGTGATTTACAGGCAATACTTTTCCAATATATCGCATTGCATCCACTTCGGCTTTACTTGAGTTCAAACAATTGTGAATTAAATATTTTTTTCGCTTAAATCAGCATTTCCCCAATAATAAACTGGACAATATTAAAATCATTCGAAATGGGAATAATGAATGAAAATATGTAGACAAGTAAAATATGGGGTTTATTTGAATTTTAATTTAAAGCAATATAAATGAATAACTTATTTATTTAATATTAAATTATTTATATTGTCTATATTAAAATTCAAGCAAATAATTTAACTTGCTACTTTTTGCTCAGCTTATTGACGACTAGTCGATAATATTTCAAATCACTTTTTAATTTCAACAATTTATTAGGAAACTTTTAGTAGTTATTATTAAATTGTACATTTTCGTAAATAAATTCTCGGCATAGACAAGCATCTCATAATGAATATGATGGAAGTGAAAACCTTCGTCATTTAGTTAACTTTTATTAAGCGTTTGCAAAAGATTTACGTCTGACATTTAGAAGTCGGTGGCTTAAATTAAACATTGGCTGCAATTTGTGCTTTTATTTGTTGGCTTGCTTATTTTTTGTGGGAATATTTTGACAACTGGAGAACATATAAATTTCAAGAGCTTGTTTCGTATGTCAAGTGTGCTCGTAGCCTGGGCAAACAGAGGAGTTACAGCCTAGGACTAACTAGTATTATGGCGCTCAACTGACAGCCTCAACAGACGACAGAGGACAGAGGACAGAGGACGGACAGACGATAAAGGGGGGGCCCCATGTGCGTGTTTTGGCAACGAATCGTGCTTCAGACCCAGAAAATTTTGCCGACTCTGCTGGTTGCCAGGGTTTTCCAGTTGCCAGTTGCCAGTTGCAGGTTTGAATTTACTGGTTGCTGGCAAACCGGCTTCTATTTGTTCATATGTGCGATGTTCCACCGGCTTTGACAGGCTTCAGACAGCCAACCGTTGGGTAGATAGCGCCGCCAAAGCACAACGCACGAATTAACACACACGCACACACGCACACACACACACACGCACAACACACAAAACGGGTAGCAGCAGGTGCTCAACGCATGACTCACATTCCAAAAATCAAGGGTCTCCCGAAAAGGAAAACAAAAACCAGAACCTTCAACAAGAAAATACATTGCCAAAATAAGAGAATAAACATAGATATATATATATATTATATATATATATATATATATAAAATATAACAAATGAAAGGAAAACAAATACGAAATATGCCAAGCTACATGAATTTCTTACAGTGGGCTAGATAAGTAAATGCTCTGAATTGTAATTGTGAAAATTCTTTAATAATTTAAACCCTAAGAAAATTTAAGAATTGTAAAAAAATACCCAAATAAATCAATTTTGAATAAGCGATTTCGATTTGACAAATGCAATTAAATTTAGAGAGAAAAAATTGTATTATAAAAGTAAAAAGTCTAAACATTAATTAAAATAATGATAATAATTTTATAATCGAAACAAAGTTAACATCTAAATTTTTTGATATATATTAATTTGGATTACTTGGAATATATATTTGCTGTCCAACCATGTGGCAAACACATTTTCTGGTTGTCTCTTTGACCATATAATTTTTGGCGCTGGCCAAATTCCATTAAAATGGCTGTCAGCACTGCACATGTGTTGTCATATATTTCACACACACACACACACACACATACACATACACGTATAGATATTGCTGTTGTACGTGTGTAGTTACAGTTATGCCATCATGGCATAAATGTTTGTTATTATTTGTGCAAAATGTTGATGTTTGCGTTTTCCATGCCTTTTGCTGGCCTCGTTGTAGCTGTTGTTGATTTTACGCTTTTCCCTTTATTTAAGCCACGCTCATCAGCCAACATGGCCAACATGGGCAACATCATCAGCATCCGCATCAGGTTCCCGGGATCTCTGTTTCTGGATCGCTCAACCGTGCGTAACGAGCCGTAAGTGTTGACATGGCACAAAAATTCACCGAAAAATTATTGCATTTCATATTTTACTCTTCCATGTGCCTTTTCTCTCACGCTGTGTGTGTGTAGGTGTGTGTTTGCAGAGCGTATTAATTACTTTTGGTTTATTAAATTGTGGTTCATTGGGTAAAATTGTGGTGTTAGCCAAAGTATTGGACAGGCGATTGATTACGCCAACACTTTGCACTTCATCAATAAATCAAACATCAACGCAAAATGTTGGGTTAATCAATCTTTTGCACTTGCGTTTCATTTGCGGACGGCTTTTGTTGCACGGTTACATGCCACATAATAACAGCAACTTACAGCAATAAGTTGGCCAAGTTTTGCAAGGCAACAAGAGGCAGGCAATTGAAGCAGACGCAGCAGTAACACAAAAAAAAAAAATTAGCATTGATGAGCAGCAAAGCGAAAAATGGCAATCAGCACTAATCAGCCACCAAAATGAAGAAGCCGCAAAAGAAGAAGAAGAAGAAGAAGTTGTTTTGCGTGCTTTTGGCCCTACTTTTTGGACCACTCAGCAACTGTTAAGCGTCGCCTTTGACTGCCACTCAATGATGCAATCCCCAGCGGAAATTGTTAACGGAAAAGTGTTGTTAGGTGTGCGTGTGTGTGTGTGCCAGTGTGTGGCATTGACGCAGCTGCGTGCCGATTGCTGCTTGACGCCTTTGTCAGTCAGTCAGTCAGTTAGTCTGTCTGTCTTCAGGCGTAAAGCAAATAATTACGCATACGAAACTTCTTCCGTCAACACGCACACATTCAAAAGTGTGTTGCGTGTTTGTAACTGTGTGTGTGTGTGTGTGTTGCTAGTGTCGCCACTAATAGCTAGCGTTTGACTAAAGTTGCTGGCCACGCCCGATTGTCAACGCCATCGCTGATCGCTCATTCAGCTAGAAAACTCTTATAGAAAATTTGTTAATAAATAATTTATCGTAATTAATTACACGTCAGCAAATTTACAATTCGGCTCAAATCATTCGAAATGTCTGTCAATTTCCGCATTATCCGGCAAACAATAAAACGCGACCAGAGCACTTCATCAGCTCTTCACCAGGAGTCGAGACTCTAATTAAAAATCAAACGAGCGCAGCGAGTGAAGCATTCGCTTCATTTAACTTGGAGAGCTGCTCTTCACAGTCATCATCAGCATTGATGCACAGCGTCAACATCATTCCAATCATCCAATCAAATTAATAATATCTATGAGCAAATACATTGTGAATCATTTTAACGCTTAACAGCATTTAATTTACTACAAATTTCCCTTAATTTATAGGTCACAATTTTAAATTGCTTTTTGTTTGTTGTCATAAAATATTTTAACGTATTTATTCCAATTATTGACTTATTTTCTGGCTTGGCAATAAATGTTCCATTTAAACTTGTATATTTAAATAACTACTTAATAATTTTTTAAATTGCATTGAGTAATGTATATAAATGTAAATATTAAAAAGTGATTAAGACAAAGTTAAAAAAACTTAGTCAGAAATATTTTGAAATTTTAACCCTTTAACTAACTGTAAAATGGATTATGGCTATAACCAGAAGATGCCTTAAATTAATGACAAATTAGATACACATTGAGCGATATTTAATGAGTTGTTTTTGGCTAATAGAATCACAGTAATTAAGGGCACAACCTAATCAACTCACTCTGCGCAAATAACCGAATTTAGATACCCGATTTACAATATGTGAGTGCTCCAAATTGCTTGGGGCTTCTGTTTGTAAATAGGCCAAAACCCGTAGTCAAATTCAGCATCAGTATAAATACTCATTATGCACCAAAAGAGAGAAAACCCATGCTATGAAAATATGAAGAAAATTAACAATTTGGAAATTAATTTGCAAAATAATTGAAAGCAATGACAACGACTATGGCCACGACCCCAAAGCGATGACAGCACATTAAGTTGCATGCCGCAAAAGCTGCCACCCTTAGTTTGAAGGGGTAGGGGAGGGGGATAGAGAGTAGAGGGCAAATATTGCTGTGCCTGTGCAGGCAACACTCATTAATGTTGTTAGCTGTTGATAGCTCTGTCAAATGCTGCTGCATGTTTAATGTGCCTGGCATCGACATCAATGACATCGATGGGGCTGCCAACAACAACAACAACAACAACATCTACAACAACATCTACAACAATAACAATGAACGACTCTCCACGCTGACGTTGATAATGATGTTGTCTCATTGCTGTCGCTCATGTTAATGACAATTGCTCTAATGACAATGTTGCAGCCGTCGTTGCAGCCGCCTGTCATTGATGGCCCATGCCCCATGTGGTGGTGACTTAGTGCCTATTTATGGTATTCATTATGCAACAAATCAACATTATATATATCTATGAAGGTATTATGAATTTGCCAGACCATGTGCCGCAATTCCTAATTAATATGCAAATATGCACACATGTAAATACGTGTGAATGCCACACACAGGTGTGTGTGTGTGTGTGTCAGTCCTTTTAACGCTTGCTTAATAATTAATAATGCTCTGTGGCATATATGAGAGCATGTGGATTTTCTACAACTTGCCGCATTTTGCTTATTATTGCGGAAAGCATTGTGTCAAAGCTTGATTAAAAATGCGCATTGCCGCAAAACTAGGCAACAACGCCTCAATTTTCGACATGCAACAAACCGCAGCAAGTTATCAATCAATACAAACAAATCTCTAATACTCATTGCGGTCTATGCATTTAATATGTTATCCAAGCTCCTCAAATATCTCATTTTGTTATGCACGGCATCCATTTCAGTCTTTCATTAAATGCAATTAGACAAATATTTCTAGATTGTGTTTGCCTCAGAAGTTTTCCACATATTTATGCTAATTTGAATAGTTTTCCACATTTATTTCATTTTGTGGTTCGTATTTTGCAGACGATTGCAATATTGTATGTATAAGTTAAATTAAACAATGCCTTCTTAGATTTAACTTGGCTTAAAACTTGATCTTCTCGGACTTTGGCATAGTGTTTTCCCCCGTCTCCACAATATTCCATAAGATTTGCCAAACCAATTTAATCAATTATCAATAAAATAACAATAATTGTAAAATTTTTAAATTTATCAAATCAAATGGAAAAGATTCGAAATTTGTGGACTGACTTTTTAAAGTCGATAAATTATATATATATTTATATAATTCCTTTCAGAGTCAGCTTTATGTGCTTCTCCTCGCTATTTTCATTTCCTACCATTTCAAATGTCCACAAGTCAGTTTGGAAAGCTAAATTAGACATTGCCAGTGGACTCAGCACAAAGGAGAGCAGAAGACTCACGCTGTGAACTGTAGTAAGTTGCAGGCTCGTTAGCATGTTGGCAATGCCGTGTGGCATAATCAGGCTGCAAGAACTCGGCGTTAAATTGTATATATTTAACTGGAGTCATAAAACAGCAGAGCAGCAAAATGACGAAGACGGTTTCGAGTTTTGGTCGCCGGGTGGCAGCCAGTAAAAATGGCATGCGGAAATGCCATTCTCAAAGACTACAAATGCCATGCCCATCTCTGAGCAATCGTTTCGTCCAACTGCCCCAAACCCCTTACCACCCCCCCCCCCCGGCTTTTGCCGTCGCATTAAGCATGCACAATGCAAAGAAGGCGTGCAGCTTGTCGTATAATGAAATGTGTCCAGCAGAACAAACAAAGAGCTGCAGCTGAGCGAGCCGGCTACATAATGCAACAACAACAACAACAACAACGACTACAAAATGAAAAAAAAAGGAAAAAAGGAAAATGTAGTTGGCGCTTTTCCTGGGAAAGTACAAACTACTCAACTCTATGCGGCCACAAAACGAGCGCACAAAGTGCTCCGCGCGCAGAAAAAAAATTTGAAAAATTAAATAGCATAAAAACGTAATGCAACGCCCCAAAAATTCGTTGAACTGAAGGCTAGAGTGCGCTGTGTAGTGGTGTGGTAGGGGGGGGAGGAAGGGGCTTAGTGTGGATCTACTGGGCCAACTAACACTCAAAGCCAGCCAAAGTCCGAACAAACTGAACTGAACCAACGCTGTATAATTTTAAGCATTGACATTTGCGGTCTCCAGTCATTATTTGGCGCACTAGCTAAGTCCCCCCCCCCACTACCATCCCCTTCTCACACTCTCTTTCTTTCTCTCTCTCTCTCTCACTCTCGCTCTCTCTCCAACTCTCTTGCTGCGTGTGTGCAGTTTTTTGCTAGCATTTTTTTTTTAGCCTGCTGCTTTTTTGCTTCTTATTTTCCTTTTTGGCTGCTCGTCGCTTCACACTTCCGCTTTGGCAACTTCCGCAATTTGACTTTGAATTATAGCCAAGCGTATTCATTTAAATGTCAGCAAAGGCACACAGCGCACACAAAAAAATGTTTAATACTTCTCTCTACGAAAAAAATTGGAGTGTGTGTGTGTGTGTTTGTGTGTGTGGCCAAAAGACACATTGTTGTCATCTTATTAAAATCTTGTACTGGGTCTTATTATAATTTTATGAAATATGATACGCTTTGATGTATGAAGATTATGTATCCATGTATGTGAATTACAAAGGTTTTGTATGTATTGGCCAGTTTTTAAGCCATGTTTAAAAATAAAAAATGCGTTGAAATGCATCACAAAGTCTTTTTGTGTGTGAAAATCCGTCTTATTGAATTACTAAATAAAGGGATTTGCAAATCAAGCGAAGCCAAAATCTCTGGTTACATTAGGGTTTAATATGTTTTGTGTAATTTTAAAGAGTTTTTACCTTTATTTATATTTATAGCATTATAAACATATCTCATTTGAGTTGGATTTTAATAAACTTTCAACGCATTTGCTTTTCATTGAAGTTAAAGCAATAATAGGAATCAGACAGTCAGATGATTATTAAATTTAAAATTCTTTCTTTGTCAAATTTCAATTCAGCTCAACTCAGTTTACAAAATCCATTTTCAACTGCGGAGTATTTTAAATGAGACTCTCTTTGTCGCAGTTGATTTTCTGGGTTCTGCTCTTTGGATTGCTTTTTGATTGTGTTGGTCTATTGAGTAAAATATTCGTGCTGTGTTTTATTAAAATTATGCTTTGTCCGGCACTTCAATTTGGCTTTGTAGACTTTTAATTATTGTGCCGGCAACTCTTGTTGCTGTCGCCCGATGGCATCTCCGAAAAGGGTATCTCTCGAAAATAACTCCAACTCTTTTCCATCATAATTATGAAATTTTTGTTTGAAATTCGCCTGACTGCATGCCAAAATCAATAGACAATAGTTGCCAGTCAGACGATTATTATTATTCGAGGCCCCAAAAGGTATGCTCCACTTTTTAAAATACTGATTTGTTTTAGTTACAGTGCTGTCAGAAAGTATGTGTCTGCGAGAGTATGCATATTAATGGGTTCTGGCACATTGCTGCTGCTGCTTCTGTTTTATGTCCAAGTGAGAGCAGCAGAGCGAGTAAATGAAAATTTATGCGTTAAAATTAATTAAAACATACCTCAGGCTGTGTTTCGCCATGCACGATGCAGACCAGCATCGCCTCATGGCCCTCTCCCGAGAAGACAACGGGACGCTCCACAGAGATTTCGGGCGGGTCTGTATGGAGTTTTTTTTTTTTTTTTAGAAAATATTAAGAAAATTAGTAAACATTATGGTAAGCAAACAGAAAGCACAACAAAGTTATTACGAACAAAAAAAAAATTGAAAAAGAAAAACAAGCACAAACATAAAGCAAAAATCAATGACCCATTTCCAATGGGGTTGGGTTGGCTCGGATGCCATATATAATTAACTGCTGGCAGCGGACCACCTTTATTAGATGGTCATCCCCAACACCCACGGCAGACGTTCATCGAAATTGCTTATAAATTTTAAATAAATGTCGGTCCAACAAATGCACTGAGAAGGCACTTTCATAATTGCATTCCAAGTAGTTGTAGTTGTAGCTGTAGTTGTGTTAGTTGTGTGTTGTGCTGGTTCCACTGTACCACAGTGTGTAAATGCCAAAGTGCCAGCCAGACAGATATCGAAGTAGTCGATGTGGTTGCTTTGCAATAACCATTGAAAATCAGTTTTCAAATAAATTAAAGTGTCTTGCGAATTGGTGCTGCCAACTGGCTTCAAATTAATTTGTTTCGATTTCGTTCGACCGGTCAATAATATGGCATTTACACACACACACGGAATGGGTTGTGCGGGGCATCTACTTACATAGGACGTGCAGGACGACCTGGCTGGATGCGGGCTGGCCGACGCCATTGTTGGCGGTGCAAATGTAGACGCCGCCCTTATGACGATCCACATTCTCGATTGAAAGGACGTGTGAGTGGAGCTTCTCCTCGCCTGCAAAGACCAGAAATCGAGAATAAGAGCATGTGAAACGGGAAACGGGGAATGGGAAATGGGAAATGTGAAATGTGAAACGGGAGCAAGAGTCAATGAAATGCGGCCATCGAAGCAATGACAGAGGCAATTACAAGGACCTCAGCTCTCTCAGCTTACAGCGCACAGCTCCATCTCCATCACTGCCTGCGTCTCCCAACCAGCCAGACAAGGCAATTCCAGCATAGCCTCCGAATGGCTTCACTGAGCGCATTGTATATATTTAATAATAATGGAAAGGAGGCGCGAAGGACGGCGCTGAATGCCAGGACACTGCGCTGCAAATAATTTCTTTGACTTTTCATTTTTATGGAAATTGTTTAAGTTTTTTTTTTTTATATTCATATACTTTTGTGAACCGTTTTTTGTTATTCTTTATGCTTTTAATTTGCGTCGCCGGTTGGCCAGTTGACTGGCAGAGACGAAATGGCTGACTGGCAGGCATCTTGGCTGGTTGGGGGGATCCTTTCGCTCGTTCGTTGCTTGGCTATTTATGCAAAATCTTACCATTGGGCAAAATATTATTTTTGCGGCTCCAAGTCACATTTGGCGTTGGATTACCAGAGGCCGAGCACTCAATGCGCACTGATGAACCTTTTTTGACTTGCAAATGTCCGCCGGTGCTAATGTGATGAATCCTCGGTGGCACTGCAAAAGACCAAAAAAAAATACAAACAGAAGCACAAAAACAACACATTAGAAATTGTCTGCTGTTTGTTGTATATTTTTTGTATATACAACTACTATTGCAATGGTGAAAAAACAATGACTGCCCAGTGTCCAGTCGAAATGTATGCAAAGTCCCAGCTGCCCTGGCCAAGGATCAAGGCGCAAGGACGCCCAACAATTTGAATAAATATGCGCACAAATGCAAATTGAATGAGTGCAAAATGGCATTTACGCATGTGGAACGAGCCACTTGCCCCAACTTGAGACTTCGACTGGGGCAACTGCCAAATTGGTGGCTGGTTTTGGTTGGTCCAAACAGCTTTTGGCTATTTTATTTAATTTGCAACTCTAATTTATTTGTATTTGTGGCCCAAATTATTTTACAGCTGTTTAGAAAAAAATTACGACTATGTCTGCTCGGTGCCATCGCATTGAAGGATACATTTTATTGCGGAGAGTGCAACCAATGGAACCCACTGGATGTGATTTGAGGAGCCGGAGCTAAGCAGCTTTGTTTTTGGATTTGATTTGATTTTCAGTTTGGTACATTTTATTTATCAGGCAAATTAATATAAAGGGTTACATTAAGTTTGGTAAAATAAGGGAAATACTGTTAATGGATTGAAACTGGTTGGAATTAGTTTAGATACATGAAAAATTATATTTCCTATTAACTGTAATTTTTTTTATTTTTTAAAATGTTTAAGATTGATAATCATTCGTGTTTGACATTTGATATGTTGACATTAATTAAAAGAGTCAGATTAAAAAAAAGAATAATGGATAATTTATAATGGAGCGCAAAAGAAAATGTCTTCAATATTTTAATTGTCAAAATAAAAAAAAGACTTTTATATTTGTCATGCACTATTTAAAAATGCAGAAAATTTCATAATGATCAAGAAATAATTTGGCTTTATATTTTCAGCAATTGCTGTAGGGTAACTCCAAGTCGGATAGCTTTAACTAAAGCGTTTTATCTATCAGATAAATTGTACAGTATAAATAATTCAGATGCAGTTTCGGTTTTGTAATTTCGATGTTCATTAGAATTGAATTGCATACGAATTAAAAGACGGAGTTATAAAATGAACGCGAAATGCATTTGTGACAAAGTGCACAGGATTGATGCAATTTCATGTAGAAATTGTATCAGACTTGCAGCAAATATATTCGATTGATTTGGCCAAAAGCAAATAAGAAACAGCAGACACAGACACAAAGGGAAGTTCCTTCTGGCCAAAAGCAGTGCAAGCAATGTCAGTATTTGCATTTGAAAGAAAATTACAATTGATCACTGAAGGGCACACAAATAACACGGCAAAGCGACATAAACAGAGACATCTATATATAAATATATATATATTAAATATATATATATATATATATATTTGATATGCAGGAAAATCAGCATGCGACTATAATAAATCATGGAATTGTGTGTGGCTCACAGCCAAAACTAAAAAACAAAAACTAGAGAGAAATATCGGAGCAATGGAGAAATAAAAATAGAATAGCAACTAAGTCCAGAGAAATGGAGACTTAGACTGAGAATGCTGCTCAAAATGAAGTCGTTTGTCTATTTGCTCAAAAAGGACCAGCTTCATATCTGTAGCCTATGTGTGTGTGTGTGTGTGTGTGTGTCTTCGCCACGGGCTATACTTCGTAGATAAATATAGATATGTATATATATATATATATATATGTGTGTGTGTGTGTGTGTGTGTCTATGCATGTTTTCAATAATTTCACGCTTTGGTGAGACTTTATGCCCGACAGCCGTCTTATTGAATTCAATAAATATGAATATACTCATATGAGAGTACTCATAACTGTAAGGCAGTTGACGACTTATAGAGCAGTTCATTTTGACTTGTCTATGGGTGTGTGTGCGCCTGTGTGTGCGCCTGTGTGTGTGTGGCATGTAATACGTGGATTGCGGCATGTAATGTCATGCAGATGACGGCTAATGCGATGCCAATCGCTGTGTGACAGTGGGTGACAGCAGATTGGGCGACGGTGGTTTTAAGTGGGTATGTGTATGGGTGGGAGGAGGGGATCGGCAGAAGCAGTCAGCGATTTTAATAAGCGAGTTCTTTCAAGGCAAACGATGCCGCAATAGCCACAATATCTGCAGCGCCAGCTTTTGAGGCAACTTGTGGCCATTTACCGAGCACACAAACACACACAAAGATATATATAAATATATATATATATATATATATATATATAGTATATATATATCATGGCTGTATACTTTGGCTCTTATATAACAAAGATTATACGCATATTGATTATATGCCTTATTTCGCTTCAGCGTTCGGTTTTTGCGGCTTTTAAAGTTACATTCTTCGACTCGTACGAAGTTGTGTTTTTTTTTGGGTGGTTGGGAGGACGAGGTGCGGGGTAGGTGAGGTCAGTCTGCTAAGTAATTTAAATCCATAGTTAGTTGGCAAAAGTTGAGTGCTAAAACTTAAAAGGCTTGCCAAAGTGCCAAGGAGAAACGCTTCTCGTATATATATATATATATATATAGATACATGTATATTACGGCTTTTGCATTTAATTGTTGGTTCGCTTGCAACTAAAGATGAAGCTGATGCTGATGCTGCCACATCCTGGCTGGACCCGGACTCGTTGGCCTGGGCTATATCCTGGGCATATCCTTGCAATTTGCCCAGCCATTGTGTTGGTAATTTGTCTCAAGTATCTAAAGCAACTTTGGTGTGCGTCTCGACTTTTGTTTATTGCATATTGTGGCATGCATCAAATTGTGCCACAATGCCCAACTCTTCGCTTCCTCTCTCTCTCTATCTCTCTCTCTCTCTCTATCGTCTTACTCTTTCGCCATTACTCTTACACACTCTGTTTGTGTCTGTCTCTATTGTTATTGTTTTGCACAATTATTATTGCTGGTGTTGTTTTTGTTGTTTCTGTTGTTGTTGTGTTGTTATTGTCTGTGCTGCACATAATTAAATGCAGACCCGTCTGTCTATATAGGTAACTGCCCCACCCTCCACCCCCCTTCGCACCTATGAAATTGTGCAATTGTTTTTGGCATATTGGCCGTATAATTTACACAATTGTGTGGCTTTATTTTCCCAGCATAGCTGCCACGATAATAATTATGCTTTCCAATAGAATTGAATAGGCTGGCTAAAGGCCACAAGACCCAAGCCTTAATTAGACGCCGTTTAAAGCAGCTTTAAACAGCTTATTATGCAATCATCGCATCCATTGCATTCCAGTTCCAATTCCAATACCAATTGCAATTCCAATTGCAATTCACACTTAAGTTGGATTCGCTGTGCACTTAAAGCTGCAACTGTAAATTGAGGTAAAACTCGTAATCAATGGAATCATTACAACATTATCCACACTGCCATTCCGCTTCCCCCCTCCCCAGCAATTATAATAAAAATGCCCAATTGGCCACAAGCGATGCCCACAGCGACTGCCACATAACTTAATGTTTTTTTGCGGTTCATTTGCGGTGAGACGTAGTAGGTCAGCAGCAAGGGGAATGGAAGAGGGGGCAGTTGGGCTAATGGACGTTTGGCTGACAGCTGTCAATGGCAAATTGGTTAAATGCAATTCGCAATTTGAATAACGTTAACAGAAAAAATACATTAAATGCCTAAATGTCGCCATTTAAAAGCTATAAATTGCTGTGCATGCTGAAAACTGTTGCACGAGGCAAGTATAATGTGGCAAAAATATGTTGACATAGTAATAAGTAATTTTGTCAATTTCGTAGAGCGAAATTTACAGTCGGAATTGAACTAAATTAAAGTAGAGCAATAGAGAGAGAGAGAGGGGGAGACAAACAGAGAGATATCGATCCAGTTCAAGTTGACTGGCAGAATAAAATTGGCCATATTTAATACTTTTATATACGTATTAAATATATAAATATCTGACAGTTCCCTTCTCACAAATATTTATCGATATAAATCAATTCTCGCGAAACATGAACGTTTGCAGATGGCTTTGTATCATGTTAAAGGACTTTTACCTACTTTTGCACAGATTATTCATAACTCTTTTTTATAGCAGCTATCGATAATCGATATCAATCGATTGTATGTTGAAGAACTTTTATCTTATGCCATCAAAAATGCTTGCTTCTGACTTTTCCTACTTTTGCACAGATTATTTATAACTTGGCACAAATCAATAAATTTGTTAAGAAATTTATATTTAAAATAAATTCTATGTGTAAAATAATTAAAGCTTAACTAAAAACGAAATATTATTAATTTTAATTTAAACAACTTTACTAAGAATTTTTGAATATTCAATTAGATTCCAGCTGCAGAATATGATAATTTGGTCTGCATTGCCGATTCTACAAAAACCTTGGATGCAGTTTCATAAAGATTTGCATATGTTTTATAAATGTATTCAAATTGAATTCAGTTTCCAGCAAGCTTAGCAGTTTTGTATGGAAAATGGAAACCAAATAAATATATATATTTCTGATATATATATATATATTCTTTTTGTACCATTATCTGAATCCATTTGCAGCTAGTTAAAAACTTATTTTTTGACCGAATGCAGATTTGTTGCTTTTAATTTGAGTGTAAATAGTTTTAATAGTTCAATGTTAGAAACTTTTGACTTGTAGCATTTTCTGCAGCTGTCATTGCATGCGCCAACTGAGTAGCATGCTACACAAGCGTGCAACAAAACATGTAACACAGTGTATATAAATAGGTGGTAGCTGCCTCAGTTCTCATAGATATATGTATATTCAACTTTTTTGGGGCTGTATTAAAAGATTTGTCAACTAACAAAGTTTTGGACTTTCGATGGCTTCGGGCAGCACTGTTTATTGTGGTCTGGTTGGCCTCCACTTGGGCCAGTTTGGCCCAGCCATCGTTGGTCTAATGTCTTTGTAAGTACGCGAAGCGTTCGCAAGGATGCCAGGACGCGAGGATGCCTGGGTGCCTGGGTGCGAGGCAGTCGGGACAAGTGCAAAAGTTTGGCAAGCGCACATTATTTTTTCATCTTTAGTGTGGAGGCCAAACTGAAAGTAATTTACGCTCGTAAAAGCTGGCAAGCCAAAATGCCAGAGCGAGTCAAACTTTATGAAATTTATATTCCAGCACATGTTGAACAGGGGGAGTGGGGGGTAGGAGGAGGAGTGGGGCTGCATGGGTTGGTTGCTTTTTGGGTGTCTGCTGTTGAGCCTATAAAAACTTCGACAGCGCATTATTTTTGCTTGTTTCTCCTTTGACAACAATGCGAGAATTGGAACCAAAAAGCAGACATCGCCTCTCAAAAAAAAAAAAAAACCAGACGCCACTGCAGAGTTCTCCTTTTTTATGAGGGGGGAGCATGTCAGGATGGTCGAGAGGGGGCGGTAGGTAAGGGGACAGCAATTTACGTGCGCTGCTAAAGTTCAATAAACGAAATATTTCTGGCCATGATCATTATTTGGCAAACGGAGCGCATAATAAACACATAAAATAAACAAAACTTTTCAATAATCGACTTTTTTCTCCCCCTCAAACAGAAGCACCGAGCGAGCATCCCCCAGTCATTGTTTAATGTTTGTTTGTGGCAAACGCCAGGATCAGCAACCCACAGAAAACAGGACAAAGTTTCAATGACAAATGAAAAAAGTTGTTTGCGGCGATTTCTTTTTTTTTTCTGGCTTGCTTAAATTAATACAAATTTTTTATAGGCTAGCCAAATAAGTGGTAACTGGTAATGTTTTAAAGCGCATCAAAACATGCTTCATAAGGAAGATGACGACATGACCTGACCGACTTTTGTGGAAGATTGAGAGAGTTGAGCACCAACTACACTTTGGAGATTATGGGAATTGTATCGCAATTTGCATGCACACACACACACACACACAAACACAGAGAGAGTGACGAAACTAATGCCAAAGTCAGCAAAAGTGTTAACAATGCCGTGGGCCAAAAGAGCAGAGAAGCTGCTTGGATTGGGAGAGGGAGGGGGTGTTGCCCCAGCAGCGAAGCGAATGCAAATAAAAAGGCAACATTGTAATTGAGGGGGGAATATATGCAAATTATTCATCATTGCTGATTAGAAGACGCTCGACCAAAAAAGCATTCGCAGGCGCAGGGGAAGAGGCCCGGGTAGCGGAAGTAGACAATGGCAGAAACAAGAGCAGTTGGATGGGGGGAGGGCGGAAAGAGACGCACGCTTGTTAGGCACAATGCGTTCTCGGCACAGGAAGTAGTTAAGGGCCAAGAGCACGCTGTCGCCCTGGGAGAGTGTGTGTGTGGGGGTGTGTGTATGTGTGTGTGTGTGTGTGTGTGTGTGTGGGGCAGATAACTTGTGCAAAAAAAGGGCATTGGAAAATTTGCATCCGCTAGGACTGTGGCCATGCAGCGGGGACGGGCAAGTGGCAGATTAGTTTTTGATTTTTCCGCTGGCCGGAAAATTTTCCTATTGAATCTGTGGCCATAAAGCCGCCAAATTGCAGCACTCAGCTACTTAGCATATTTGAGTGGCCCAGGCACTAGGATCTATGGATATGTTAATTTGAGACACACACACACACACACACGCTCATCGGAGAGGTGTCTAAATGATGTGGCCCAGTCAACAATGGACCCAAGTGATTTGTGCGAGAGCCGGCATAAATTTGCCCATAAAAATCCTTAGATGCCACATAACCTCACATAATTTCTCAGCCGCCAAATTTTGCATAACAATGCAGCAAAAAAAAATTATGAACATCAAAAAAGAAAGTGGAAGTGAATTATATGTATATATATATCCATTGGAAATTGTGTCTGGCGTCGGCCTACTTACCCAATATCTCGACGGTGTGGGTTATTTCGCGTGGCTCCATTGTGGCAATTTGGCATATATAATCTCCAGCATCCTGGGGTACAGCATCACGTATCTGTAGATTGAAGCCGCTAACCAGATTCACGCGCGGATCGGGCGTCACCTTGACGGAACCAGCGGTTAAAATGGCAATGCCACGTTTCCAGGCAACCACATAAGGCTCTGCAAGATGAGAAGAAGTGAATTTTATTGAGGATGAGTACAAAGAATTACGAGTTTTATAATCAAGTCTTGTCTGATTCAAGTTAATTGGTGAACGCGACAGGGCAATCACTAAAATTATGCTGAATAGATTGAATCAGACAATCAAACACACACACACAATCACACTCAAGTACATATAAATATATATATATATATAGATATATATATACGCACAATAAGTATAAGCACTTGCAATATAAATTGAAAAGTCAGAATTCAAATGACTCAATTACAAGGCATTTCAAAAGATCTGAAAGGCTAGAAATTCAATTTGGCATGGACTCGCGCACAACATCAGACACCAACAGCACAGAAAGGGGCAGGCAGGCAGTCAGACACGCGCTAGGGTGTGTGTGTGTGTGTGTGTGTGTGTGTGTGCGGTGACAGCCATACTCAGTAACACCCACTTGATATCCGCTAATGTGCGGCATTTGCAATCATATGCTAGGCACTCGATATGGTAATAGGGAATGCAAAGCGAAAGCAAGGGAAACATTGAATATTTATACACTCAGAAAAAATAAGAGAATTGTGCGCATAAAATAAATAAGCAAACAAATAAATTAAATTGTTTAATTAAAGCCAAAGCTGAAAGTTGAAGACTGAACAATTAATTTTTATTACATAAAAATTCTTTTTTAAAGAATTAGATATTATCAAAAAAGTATAAATTATATTCATTTAGTTAAATAAAATTGCTCTTAGTTTGCTACTTATAAAAAAAATGACTCTCAGATTTGTCAGTTTGAGTCATCAAGGTCTTAAATTAATACTTAAATATATTATTGGGTAATTCAAATAAAATCCCGCACTTTAATCGTATTTGCAAAAATTATGTTACTTTTTTTTTTATAATAAACTATACAAATTAAGAATAATTTAAATTGAGACAGTTTAATTCCATCGCTTTCGCTGAGTGTTGCAATTCGCATTCATATTCACTGGATGTCAGGTTGGCTGTCAGACTGACGGGCAGGGGAAGCGGGGGACAGCGAGACAGACACACTCCACATGGCGCATTCATCGAACTCATTAATTGTGATTCCTTTTTCAATTTATGTGTTATTCGAGTCGCGGGAGTTGCGCATCACGTGCCACTGCTGCAGCAACAGAGTGTTGAAGTCGCCTCCTATCACCATTCATGCATACACACATATTGAAGTTAAAATTGAAGTCGTCCAGATTTGCAACTAATGATGAATGACTTCCGGGAATGGTGCTCATTAAAAATGAAAAACATCTCGCGAATTGAGTATATTTTATGTGAATGTATTTCGAGTAATTTTTGGTCGACGAGAACATTGAAAATTTAGGCTCCAATGCTCATTATCGACGGGCTTGCGTCGTGCTCAATGAGGCAGCCACACACAGCAAGTAGCAAGCAACAGACAAAGTGAGATGGGGCGAAATTGATTTCAACACGCACATGAACCATCCACATGTGTGTGTGTGTGTGTGTGTGAGTGTGTGTGTGTGTTTGCAAAGACTCTGTGAAACTTGGTGGTAATAAAATGCTTATGAAGTCATTTACATGCGCATTCAAAAAGCGTATTTATTTGCAATGAGTTCAACAACATCAACAAGCCAACCAAGCAGGAAGGCAAGCCAGGCCAACAACATTAGATGAGGAGGAGGGTAGGGGATGAGGCAGACTACGACGCAGTCAGCACACACAATCAGATTCACATTCACATACACATACACATTCACACACACACTCACATTCAGAGTAGGGAATAAATAAACTAGCGCCACCTGCTGTCGTTTGCATGCACTACAAGAAGTGTGCTACTCGTACAACTATAACTAAAACCCAAGCAGCTGCCTGCAAAGCGGAAAGCATAATTTGTGGTGTAGCTGAGCTATCTGGCTGAGGTTGAGAGGGAATGGGAAAGGAGTTGGCTAGTGTTTTACCAACTTTTGAGTAGTTTGGCTTCTTTTGGTCTGCCAGTTACCTAAGGGGCAGGCCAGACAATGGCAACCAGCATATCAGTCGTACGAGCAGCAAATTCCTAAATATGTTAATATCAATACACAAATAAAATAAACTATGCCAAACCGCTAAGCTTGAGTTTTGGTATTTCTTTTTTAACTAATCTACATATTTTTCATTTAAATATTATATTAAATTGAATCTCCTAAGTCATCTTCATATTTGTGAATTATTATATAATTTATTTATTTACTTAGTTTTATGTAAATTGTATTCAAATATTAACCAACTTTATTGCTATTTCTACAGTTATAAAATAAATTATTAATTTTTTATTTAATTTAAAATAAAGACAGTCGATTAAAAAAAATAAACTTAAAATAATATTTAAAAATAGAAAATTTGTATACGTTTTTTTTTTTGGGGTATGTAAATGCAATTTGAGAGCAAGTGAAAATTTTTCTTTTGACAGTCTTTTTTATTTTACTATCGAATTTTATCTTAACCTCAAGAAGTAAGCCTAAATAATTTAATTCATTTAATATATCAAGTGGCTTTTCCTCGAACTAACAACCTGAGGCAAGCTACGATAAAAGAAAATTAATTTTACATCTTGGCTTAAATATAAAAAAACTGCCTAAAATAAGTAGTCAGCACGTCATCAACACAATTAATAAATTACTTAAAAATTTTTAATCCCTTGGAATTCATAGAATTCATGAGAATTAATTAAATTCCTTAGAATTCATTATTACAGATTACCATCAATTTAAAATGGAATATTTAACTAGAAATTTTAGACAAAAAAAAAGCAAATACACTTTCTTAGTTTCAAATGACTTTCTGTAAGTTAACAATACTTTTAGTTATTCCCCAAAATTATAATCAATTTTCGTTTGAGCTGAAATACAGATGTTGCAACAAATTTAATGAATTCCTCGAAATTCAATTATATTTCTGATTAATTATGTAAACTGATTTGCAGAAACTATAACAATAAGAGCATAATTTGAACTGAGCTGCGAATACGTCATATTGTTAAAAAAAAAAGATTATGAAAAATGAGAAAAATAAATACGAATTGGAAAGTGAAAGAGGCAGGGCGAAAGGGGGCATGTTTAAACTTGGTGTAAATAGTCTAACTGGTGTTGCAGTTGCACTTAAAGTGAGGTTGGTCACTTGTACAATTTGCACGCATCACAAATAATGCACAAAACCATATAAATTTAGACTGTGTTATATATATATGAATATTGTGTGTTGTGTGTGTGCTCGTGTGTGTGTGTGTGTGTGGTATTGTGCTGGCCGTAACTAAATAAATTGTTAACTGAAATAACAACAATCTAACGAAAACAAGCAAAACACAAAACGCCTCAATTTCCGGTTAAAGTGTTCTAAACTAAATAGAAACACACACTCAGTGGCACACACTTGCACACACACACACACTCACATGCACACCGACTGGTGTGCAGGATAAGGCTATCCGTTAAGGCGGAAACCGGAGTAAAAGCATTTCGGCTCTTGTACGTCAGCCTCACATGAGCACTGCCTCCTAGTCATGAACACAACTCCTTGCAACTGGACAAATTGTTGGCCATGGCCAGCCGCATGTTGTGCGCTCAATCTATCTATGTATGCATGTGTGTATGCATGCATGTGCTTGCCTTATTTAGGGGCACAGACAAATTTTAGTTTTCTACACTTCAGACTCAAACAGACAGGCAGAAAAACAGACAGACAGACAAACTCACACACACACAAATACACACACACACAAATACACACACACACATACAGATACACACACTTACAAAGGCTATTCAAATATGGCCAACATTCGCTTTTGTTGTCGGCGCTCTGTTTGTTTGCACTGGCCACACGGTGCGTATGCGCAATTTGCTGTTCGAGTCAAGGCATATAATACTTAAGGACTTGCAACAAGAAGCATACACAGAGAGAGAGAGGGAGAGCGAGAGCGAGAGAGAGAGAGAGAGAGAGAGGGAGAGGGGGAAAAAGACCAGAGCCGACATGTTGTTTGTCTGAGCGCAATTTATTGCATGTCGGAAGGGCCAATATTATAAGATGATGACCCCCGAAGATAAACGATTTTGCGGCTAAGCCGGCCCATGTACACATATATGGTAAGGGACGCGGGGCTGGGGTAGTTTGCCTCAATATGGCATTATTCTGCAACTTCTTGTGCAAGTTTTAATGTGTGCGTTTGTGTGTGTGTGTGTTATGTGTTGTGCGAGTACGTAAAAAGCGAAATTAGAACTGTAAATGGCATTAATATTGAAACTTTGTTTCTGTTGCCTTCCCACATGCTCACAGCTATCACCATGCCACTTCAGCCACTCTCTGTCTCTCTGCCCCACCACCTTTCCTTCTCGCCATGCTTTTCTCAGTTGCTGTCCTGCTGTTTGCACAACTTCAACTTTTGCGGCACGATTCCATTTCCGCTTCTCTGTAATAGTTTCAAACGTTGGCGCCGACTCCACGCTTTGGTTTCCCGCTCCTCGTTTCCCTCCACATCCCGATCTCCCCCCTGCAACTGCAACTCCAGCGCTCCATCAAAGCGTAATGAGCGTTTTCTCTGTGGCCGTCGCAACTAAGGTTTTTGTACCTTTTTTTTGCATTTTATTACATTCAAGTTTGAAGCCAGTTGCCTCTTTTTTGCTGGCTTTTGTTGTTGTTGTTGTTGTTGTTGCGGCCAAAAGCATCAACCGGAAAAGGTCTCATGCGTGCTGACAAGTTAAGCACCGGCCTTTGGTAACACAACATCCACAGCAATTAATTCTTTGAATTCATTCTAGTAAAAAACCAAATGAAAATTAAAACCGCAACCATTTTCGGTACATTCCCATTTTCAAATGCAATTGTTTAATGGCATTCAATGATTATTATGCAATTTCCTTTGAGCACAAGCACAAAATTCCAAGAGCCTCTTACTTAATTTATGATATGCTTCCTGACATTTACAATGGGATAGGGAATTATTTATTTTATGTATGCGAAATATCAAAGAATAACATTTAATTAAGTACAAATTCGAAAAGTTGGAAGAGTTAAGCTGTCAGCTACCCTGTTGTAGGACTTTACTAATATTTATTGTAGACTTCTTAATTAGTTCATCAACAGATAAAAAGCCTGTGAAGAAATTTATTATATAATCAAAATACTTAAGTATTCCAATTTGGTTTAATCTAACCATAAGGTTGAAGTAGTTGTCAAACATTCAAATCGCATATATTATTGAATGATTTTACTAATATATTTTGTAGACTTATTAATTATTTCATCATACAAAAAATAATTAAACCCTTTCGTAATAATTAATATATATAATCAAAATATTACAGTATTCAAATTTCCTTGATTCTAGCCATAAGATTAAAGTAGATGTTAAACATTGATTTTGATATTATATATTGCAGGGTTATTAATTATTACATCATACCCAAAATAACTGTGATGATAATAAATATATAAAATCATAATATTTGAGTGTTCCAGTTTGGTTGATTCTAGCCATAAGGTTGAAGAACATGTCAAACATTCAAATCGCATATACCCCTTATTTTTTGGCCAAAGTACAGGGTATGTTGAAAAGCAAACCACGCACTTGAGAAGCAACCGACGTGTTTCAACAAGCAGCACTTTCCATTTATTTCACAAATTTGATGAGTGCGCAAATATACAAATATGCCTAAGGAATTGTGTGTTAAATAAAATGAAGCCAAACTTGATTATAAGCCTTTCAGTAAATGTATGAGTACTTCATAAATTCTTTACAAACAAAATAATTAAAGAAAGTGAAACACCAAGAAGCAATTTGCTTAAGCAAATCTAAAATGCTGAGCAGATAAGAGATTTATTATTATCTTTATTTCATCTAATACAGCCTTAAAATTTGTGGAGTAATTAGAAAAGTCTCTTAAACATCTTTAATACTTAATCTTGCTGTGTGATTTTTCTATGAAACGATTTAATTTAATCTAATGAGTTAAGATTTAAAAATACTTAAAATAAGAAGGCTCAAAAATGCTAAGTCTACTTTTATGACAATTTTATGTTTGAAAGCTTTAAGAACAAGTAGAAAAGTGTGGAATGAATGATTGTTTTTCAATATATGAATTTGGTACAAATTGAGAAATGGGATTAAAATTAACTTTTGATTGATTTAGGCCTATAAATAATCATTTTATGAGTGTATACTTTCAGATTTATTAAATTTTTTAAGTTTTGTATAAGCTTCTTTTGAATTTACTTTTTTTATTTAGTTAATAGTCATTAATTTTATAAAATTATATTTGAAAATTAAATTTAATATTGACTTTATGAAACCTTTTTAAAATTTGTGGATAATAGATAAATAAATGAAGAGGCAAATATAATAAAATAAATTAGTTACATTTTTTTCTTAGCATTTTCATATTTTTCCACTGCAGGATATCATTTGTGCGGTTATTTATTGAAGCCTGCGTGCGATGTCCTTGCGTGTGTTTGCCTTAGTGGAATTACTTTTGCATTGCATAACCCCAGGCACAAGTGCTGACTAGCATACAAACAAAGGCGCCAGAGCATGGTTGTGAAAAGGGGGGGGGGGGGGGAATATAACGATGGGTGGGAAGGAGGAGGAGGGGTGAGGCAGCTTGCTGGCGTGTGCACCTTAAATTGCCCCTTGCACATGTGTGCAAAAAATTCAAATAACATGATAAAATGATAATGATGGAATGCTTCAATGTTTATTTAGACAAGCGATGGCATGTGCGTGTGTATGTGTGAATGTGTGTGTGAGTGTAAGTGTGAGTGTGTGTGTGAGTGTGGGTGCTATATTTCTTATTTACAAAGACATAAGATTACTTTTGTATAAGTGCGAAGCACCGCAATAAGTATTTAAAGGAATTTTCATATAATATGCAAATGAGCAGTCGCATGTTCGTTGAAGACAGAGATAGAGAGACAGAGACAAAGAGAGAGAGAGAGAGAGAGAGAGGGAAAGAGATGGAGGGAGGCGAACTCATCACTTTGGCATATTTTCATGTGATTTTCTTTCGAATTTTATGGGCTTTCGTCATAAAATAAAACAGATATGTGCATAAATTTTGCATTTTCGCTCATCATCACAGCGAATACAAGGAAGCAACTGAATAGGTGTAGAATGACTTGATGGAGCAGGAGAAGGAGCAGGGGGAGGAGCAGCAGAAGGCAGTCTCTTTTTTGTTTAGTGGTGTTTTAAAAATTCTATCAATTACATTTTTATTATTATGACTAAGTTATAAAAAAAGCCGCAGCTGCTGTCAGTTCTAACATATTTGCCAAAGATCCATAAAGTAAACCTTATGAAAATTCGTCAAGGTTTTGATTTTAATTACTGCACTTTAGAGCCAAACTGAGCCGCAACAAAGCCTGCGTGTGTGTGTGTGCGTGTGTGTGTGTGTGTGCTGAGAAATGTCTCTAATTAAAGTGTCGTATTGTGGCACTTTATTAGCATAGAATGCCAACGAAGTGCACAGGATTGCTGCACGGCAAAATAGCATCTATAATTTTTCTTTTTATTTTTTCAGGCGCTGCTTTCTTTCATTTTCATTTTCATTTTACTTTCTTCGTTCGTTTCCATTTTTATTATTACCCAAATGCCTGTGGCTATAATTCCGGCTTGGGCAAAACTGTTCTATCCTTGTATCATCTACGTTGTTGCTTCCGTCTCCCTCAATTTATTTTTCTTGCTTCTTTTACTTCTTTTTGTTGCGGGGCAATGAAGTGCATGAGAAATGCCAAAGAAAATGCCAGGCTCTTTCTTTGTTCTCTATGCTGGCTCTAATAAACGGTTGAAATGACCGCAACCACACACACACACATACACATATACATATATATATATATATATATATAAGATAAACCATGACCATATAATGTATGCCAAGTGTTTTTGGGTCTTAGTTTTTATGCAGCACTTTGTATACAAAACTTGGCGAAGATGTCCACACGACGACAAAAGCGTCTATCCTTAACCTTACGAGTGTAATACATATGTATATAGAAAGACAAATATATATATATATATATATATATATATATATGCATGTCCTGATGCTTACACTAAATCTTTGTTATGTACAAATAATCCCGCACACACGACCGCATTTAAATTGAAAAACGTACATGGCACATGCCAGCGGTGCAACTACCATTTTCAGTGGATCCGAAATCCAGTAACCGAAACCGGAAACAAAATCAAGTATAAACACACACAAACACCCCCCATCCAAAAGGACAGCAACTCATCCATCCACAACTTGACGGCATTTTGGACAGATGTTCGTCAAGGGCTCATCCTTTTGGTTGGTGGCTCATGGCGGGATCCAGGATTAATGCATTGTTGTGGTCAGTTGGCAGGCATCACATTGTGTTGGGTTAATTATGCATACATATGCATATGTATGTATGTATGTATGTTTGTATGTATGTATGTATCTATGTATGTATGCTCGTAGCACGCTGGCCGCAACATTTCAATGACAACTGAGTTAAGGACACACACAAACACCCACAAACACACTCAAACAAACAACTATTTAATCCAACACTCGGAGAATAAATGGCTTCTCTACTCAAGTTCTTATGAATTGTTAATCCAATTGTTCCCTTTTTGTAATTTCAATTTACTGGACTTTAAAACCAACTCAGAATATAGAAGCAAATTTTTAAAATAATATAATGATTAATATACATAAAGTAATTTTATTTCCTACATTTTTATTGCATATATTAATATATTTTAATGTTATTTTTGTATTCTTTTTTATGTTATTTATTTTTTAATTTTTTTGTACAATCCGAGGACAGTCAAAAAACTTTTTAAAAGCCATGTCCATTTCAGGATGAAATTTACTCCCGCAAGTCAACCCACATTTTTATTTATAATATATAATAAATCAGAATTATCCTACGAATTAAAAAATTAAAGCAAATGTCTTAGTCACTTATATATTTTTTGAGAACTATTATTTATAATAGTAATATTTAACAGATTTAAGAGGACTAAAATTATGTTCATTTCAATTCGAAATAACTTTTACAATTATGCAAAATTTTCTACTAAAATAACATTTTTGTTCTCTAATCTAACATTTTAGACAATTAGTAATTAATCTTATTGCTTACGTATTTCAAATAAAAGAACATTTCTTACTCCATATGAAATATGTACCAAACAGATTTAAAATAATTAAAATTAAATTCATTTCAATTCGAAGTAACTTTAACAATAATGCAAGATATTCTAATAAAATAAAATTTTCGTTTTCTTATCTAACATTTGAGGCAATTATTTCAATAAACATCAAAAACTTTAGCATTCTTAGCAATGATTTAAACAAAGTGGACCTCTTTCTGAGTGTAGGCTTAATTATAATCATGCATGCATACACACACACACACACACTCATTTCAGCTACTCACCCGTATTGGCCACTTCGCAGGGCAGCACTATTATATCGCCGGCAATGAATTTGAATGTCTCGGAACGTGATATGAACATTGGTTCATGTTTGGACATCAGTCCTTGGGCGCTGGCTGCAAAAGAAAGGAATTCAAATATTAAATATGTAATACGAAATTCCTGATTTGATTTAAAATATCAACTAAATTTCTGTAAATGTTATTAGGCTAACGCACTCACGTAACATGTCAGGCACTTTACGCTTATGGCCAACAGCTGAAACATAAGCCAAAATCATCAGGTCACGTGTGTGTGTCTCGTGTGTGTGCCGTGTGTGTGTGTCTCGTGTGTGTGTGTGCCTAATTGGTTTAGGTCGTTTTGGGAAAATTTGTCAAGTGTGGCAAAAGTTCATAAAGTGCATTTTATTACGTCCGAGCTAATGAAACTTGTCAGAATTTGTCAGACACATGCGTTGTCAATGTGAGCATGCTTATCCTGCATGTCCTTGCTGCAGCTGGCAAATAGATTAGTGCATTCGCTGTTGATTTGCCAATCAATTTTAAGTTTGATCTTATATAAATGTAAGCATATATATATATATATGTGTGAGTGCTAATAAAACGCCTGAGTTTAGCACTGAAAACTTTGAATAAAAGCGTTAAAATGCATTTAAATATGGAAACTTTTGATATTTCATGCGGCTCTCCACGAGGATTTGCATTAATTTAATTGGACAATTTTATGGGATTATGTACATATGGTAACTTTGCATATTTATGGGAATAGGAATGCCGTAAGTTGGCCACAATTATTATTTATGTCAAACGGAAGGGGGCAGCAATTATTTATCGCTTGCAACATTACAAAAAAAAGACCCCCAAACGGAAGCGAACATATCCGGTTACCAGGTCGCCGTAACTGTAATCGATTACTTTCAGTGTGACAATGCAAAAAAAACCAAAAAAACAAAGCAAAAATAAAATGGTCGCACTTCCGCACGCAAACAAAGAAGTACAAAAATTGCGAAAAGCCATCAGGCATCAGGTTCTCGAGGAGCAGACAGCAACAAAAGTGCGTATAAATAAAATGCCAGGCTTGCTGCTAGCTGGCCAGGACGAAAAGCAACAACAACAACAACAACAACAACAGCAACAATAACGAGAAGCGATGGCAAACAATTTAATACGTTTAAGCGAATGTGTCAACAGGCCAAGCTGGCTTGAGCCTTGGGGCCACGAGCCACGGACCAAGGCCAAAAGCAGACGACGAATGGCCAAGCACTTTTGACACTGTGACAAGACTTGCGAGTTGGCGCTGCAGATCCAAGGGGGTGGGGGAGTCCAGGAGTTGGAATTGATTCGATTACGCTGCGGGCACAATAATGAAGTGTCAAATGTTGTATTTATCTGCTGCGAAAACATTCGTGAATACACTCACCGTGGGTAAGTGTAGCTAAAAAAAAAAAGAAACGAAAAAAAGCCAAAAAAAAATAGGTAGGCAAAAAATAGTCGCCAAAATGAGAGGAGGACGTCGACATGATTCTTACTCAACATAGTCTCCTCAGATGTCACATTTCCGGAATTTCATTCGATTTCGCAAGCAGTTGCTGGCTCTTGCCTATTTTGTGTGTGTATGTGTGTGTGTCTGTGTGTGTTTTGTTTTCGCTTCGCTTGCCCCCTGCCCAATAGAAAATATAATTTCTTTTGTATCTGTGCCCTCAGTGCGGCTGTCATTTGTTGTCCTTGCTGCTCCTGCTACTTGCTTCTGACAATATTTTCACAAGGATAAAGGCGTTGGCAGCACGTGCCTGTGCCCTGTCGCAGTCAGCTTGTCAATCGAATCCTTGATGCGGATAATAACGAAATAATGTTAGCTGAAGAAACTTATTTCTTATGGCATTTTCCTTTTGAAGTTCGTCCTAGAAGGGTTTCCGGCCAGCTACATCCACCTTTCTTTCTATATTTCTCTCTCTCTCTCTCACTCTCTCTCTCCCTCTGGGCTCCTTTGCGACACTCGACTGCTAATAACCCAAATGACTTTCTGTCACTTGGGCACTGATACACATTAAAGATGTAGAGAAGAAGAAGTAGCAGTAGACAAAACGTGTCCTCATCCAACAGGGACTCACTAATTGGACTGTCGCACGAGGACCTCAGCGTTGGTCTTTGCTCCTCTGAATGAAAATTAAGGCGTATGTCGCAGACAGCTGTATCCACATGCCCCTAACGGGGGCATTCGTGTCCATCTAGCCATATTTATTCAATTCAATAACTTTACTAAAACTAAATCGAATTATATAAAACATTTATTTGACGTCTTTAATTTAAAGCTTGTGCGCAAATTAAATATTTATTCTTGGCTATTGATTAATGTTACATAATATTTCCTAAGAACACACAAAATTTGAATGCAGTTTGAACTTTTAGTTATGATTAAATTTCTCAATAACTCGTCATTTGTCGAAATAAATTTCAACTGCCTACAGAATTTTCAATTCTGTTCAAAGCCTGGTTTTGAAGACCTCAGAAACGAATACTGCCCCATGTGGCATGTGGTTGTTTCGTATTTATGTAATTCACAGAATCGAGTTTCTTTTATATTCTTGAATTGGACTGGGCAGTTTGGTTTGTGTGTGTGGCAACTATTCAATTTTAATTTTCAATATGATTGCCAGCCGGAGTTTAGGTTTTTGGTGCTGGACGAGGTTTTTTGTTTTTTTGCGGTTTGATATTCAAAGTTTTTCCATTAAAGTTATTTGCAGAGAATAAGAAAAGTTTGGCTTACACACCCACACACACTTGCAAATATTCAATTTGAGTAGAAAATTATCAGGCAAGTTCGATTTTTTTTTTTATTTTGTGTATTTTTTCTATATATTCAACTCGGCAGTTACTCGGTTTTCCATGCCCGCTGACCTTCAGGAAAATGGCAAAAGTACGTGGATGCCGCCCACCAAAGCTCAGCGCAGTGAACAGTTCAGGAATTGAAACATTTTTAAGCACGCAAAGTACATAAAATATGAAAATGGTTGCAATTGCAATTGCAGCAAGCACGGCTGGGCTCAGTGGTGCAGTTGCTGTGCCAATGCCACTGGGTGTGTGTATGTATATGTGTGTGTGTATGAGTGCCCTACTAAATGTAAGGGAAAAACGAATAAGAGAACAACAATCTACAACCCACCTGGCTGAGAATTTGCCTTGCAGTGCACTTGGGAATGGGTTCGGGGAGTGGACTTTCAACTCGACGCTGCGAGCAAGTACAAAAATTTCATTAAATACCGCATCGAGTTGAGCAAAAAAAAATAGAGAAAGAGAGCGTAAAAAAAATAACAAGCAGAAAAAATAGTTAAGCAGAAGGAGTAACTAAAAGCATGGCAAACTTTAATCCACGCACATTTGCGAAAGACGCTCGGCTCTCAACGCTGGCAGCGTCCAAAATAACAGCCCGAAAAAGTATGCTACGGAAAAAAGATGGTTGAGAAAAAGTGCTGTGGAAGTTTATCTCGTGGCACTTGCAAAACCAACACGTAATTTCTTTTGAGTGGCCACTTATCTAGCTCTCTCGCTCACACACACACACAGAATATTTCTCACTCTTCCTCTCTATCTCTCTCTCTCTCTCTTGCAGTTGCAGTCGCTCGACTATCCGAAGCAGCTACTTCTTGACTAGTTGGCTTGGGCAATGGCCGTGTCCCAGACGGCTGCATAAATCTCACATAATTCGAGCAGTCGAACTGAAGCTCCGCCAAAAACAGTGAAAATGGGCATCAAGAATTAAAGCAGGCAGCCAAAGCCGGCGTGCCGAACGACTGCCAAAATGAGCCACCAAATGCAGCAGAATCAAGGATTACCTATAGTGCACAAGCACATTCACACACACACACACAACCACACACAAATTTACACTCGCAAAGCTGTGCATGCTTTCAAGCTGGTTTTCAGGCCAGCAAAATTGAGCGAAAGCCAAAGTTGGTTGTTGCAACGTGAACGTGTAGCTGCAGCAGCAGCAATAGTAACAGTAACAGCAGTAAGCGACCAAACGTTACCGCAACCGCCCGCTAAAACCGACAATGCCACGCCTACGCCCATTTCCGCCACATGCTAAAAACAATCTTAAAAGTTAGCGGGAAAACAATGTGATTGCAAGTGAAATATTCATGAGGTGTAGCACTTCAGATTTTAGACTGGCAACTTGCAGCTCGCAACTCGCAGCTCGTAAACTGGCAACGGCCAACTTGCAACTAGTAACTTGCAACTTGGCGCGCTGTAGAGAACGCAATTGCAACTTAAAGGTGTTAGTGTGCATACCATTGCCAAGTACTGAGTAAAACTGAAGAGGTTTTAAAAGCGAATCGCTAATTTTGAACAACAGCAACAAAAAACACACAGTTTAAAGCAAAATGCGCTTTCTGATTCAATTGTTTAGTAAACTGACTTGTAGCCAAAGCCGATAATACTTGCTCAATTGTGGCCCATAAAATCTAAAGTTATGCCCAAAACTGTTGGCCAACAGCAGCAGCAGCGGCGGCAACTATCGGCAAATTTCTTTACCAACCTCAGCTGTGGTTGGAAAACCCAGTGTTTTCAGTTGCTAATTTTCGCAAAATGTGCAAATTTGGAAATCTGAAAATCAATACAAATCTTTGGTTACTGTGTGGGTTTTGTCTTTCTTCACAAATTGAAAAGTATGTTTTGGATGCATTGGTTTTTATTCATTGGTAGAAGATACAAAAACATAAAAAACTCTCTTAATTTTCTTAAACTTTTAATCACTTTTGTTATAAGAGTTTTTATGCTTTTAAAATAAGTTTTCGATGCATAGAAAATATCATAATATCTTCGTATTTTGAAAAACATTTTCGTTAAGCTTCTGTTGTTGTTTACTTTTACTATTTTGTGCCATGTATAACTAAATAAGTGGTGAGTAAGTAGAACATATATAAAACTTTCCATTTTTCTACATTTAAGTTTTGAAAATCCAATAATAACATAGAATTAATTAAATCGCTCTGCAAGCAACAAAATGCAATACTTTAAAATGTAAAATTATTCACAGTCAATTTGAAATCAGATTCGTAACGAAATAATGTCAGTTTCGACATAACATATATATATATACATATATATATAGATATATATATATAAAACATACTTTTATATTTCTATTTTTTGGTTTATTTTGTTCGTGACTAGCGTTTAACATGTTACGCATACGCACTGAGTAGCAGGTCAAACAAGCTTCACACACACAACACACACACACACAGCCCATACACATTCATTTACGAATCAAGCAAATGGCCAGACGACACACACACACACAAATACACACACACACACTCTAACACATACAAGCAAATACACAAATGCAATGTGTCACCTTTATGGCGACAGGAAAATGAAATCACGTTGTCCCTCACGTGACAAATGTAATGATAGATGTGCCACAGTGTATATCTGTGTGTGTGTGTGTATGCGTGTGTGTGTGTGTGTGTTTATGTCCGCATAGAGTTGAAGTTGCTGTGTCGGGGCAACAGGCACGTTCCGGCACAGGCAATGTAGACGCTGTCGGGCAACGTCGACAACACGTAGCAAGATGCGCATTAAATTGTGAAAAATGGAACTTGCTGCAAATCAAAGGCGTATTACAGCCGCAGCCCCAAATAAGTTGAGATGTCCTGGTTTTTTGTTTTGTGTGTTTGCCTAGAGACGTGCTGTGGAGATTTCCAACTCGATTATATGGCATATGGCAGCGAAGTAGTCGCCAATTGATTGACTTTTTGGGGCAGTTGGCCACGCCCACTCAGTGAGCCAAGGACATGAATATCTCAGAGCATATTTATTGACTTGTCGTCGTTGCCGTGTGAGTCCTTTGACCCGTCTCATATCGCTGTGAGGACATCTTGCTGTGGCCACACACACACACTTCCACACACACACTTCCACACACACACACAAACACCCACAAATCTCGTTTCTCTTCTGGCCACGGCATTTGACTGCCTGCTCGTGCATTAGCCAAAAGGTTATGCTCGCTGACTTTGGGCGCGATACTTATGAACGCGGACGCGATTTCCTGCTAACTGCCTGCCTCACTGCCTCACTGCCTGCCTGCCTCACTGCCTGCTTGCCTCACGCCTACAACATTTTTCACACTCAATTGCCTGGCAACCTTTTGCACAGGATCACGCGTCACAAAGCCCCCCAAACCCACACCAGCCAAAAAAAAAAAAAAAAAAAAAACCGACAGCCAAAGCAACCCGCCACCAGACAGAGTCAGCCAGCTACTTAGCGTATGTGTTGCATACAACACGGCAGCCAATTCGAGTGCGCCCCTTTTTTGTTGCTGTTGTATTTTGTGCCACATGAGTGTGCTATGTGTGTGCGTGTGTGTGTGAAGTGCTTTTAGGCGGCGAATTTAGTTTCCTTTTTTGCCAGCCTTTTGTGCACTGTCTTATGTATAAATTGTATTTTTTGTGTTGTATTTTGATTGTTGTTGTCGCCTTTTCTTTTCCCCTTTTTTTTTTCTTTGGCCTTTTTTTGTTTATTTTTTTCTGATGACATTTTTATTCACTGGGTACGTGTGGGTGCCTGCATATCAGATTAGCGCATATATCATGCATAATGCTTACCAAATGACGCCAATGATTTCAATTTTGCGATAAAGTCGCAAAGCGAACTCAAGCACAAAACTGGCGCTTTAAAACTGAACTTTTCTGTGGATTAGATTTCACAAGTGAGCAAAAATCTTGTTAGGGTTTTTCAAAATTTAGTTTCGTTGCATTATTAAGTGTTCACATTCCGTTGGCTGCGTGCGACGGTGCGTATGAGTTATGAGCACACGTTTTACATTTCTGACTACTACAATTTCAGCCAAGTCAGCCAAATTCAAACCACCACAAAAACTCAAAAGAACGAGCAAAATAGAAAAACAGATGAAAAAAAAAACGAGAAAAAAAAATGCCAAGTGATTGACGATAATTGAGTGTCGCCAGCATGCGGCATCAATCTGTGTGTCAGAGTGGACACAAAAAAGTGAAATTGAATTCGCTTAACAAATTGATAAAAATCTCGCTGTTCATTTATGCAACAGCAACACCGACAAACACACACACACATTAAATGTGCAGGATAAGTACTGAAATGAATGAAAAATAAGCTTAATATAATATTATTTTTTTTGTCTCTTTTTTTAGCTGTGCTGCTTGAATATTTGCGCGTGTCAAATGAAATTGTTGAGCAAGCGTCAAATGTAATCTACACAATTTGCCAGAAAAAACCAGGTTAAAAATTCAACTCAAAACTAATTTGCCAGGCCAAGAAAACTTCTTCTCTCTTCTCCGCCGCCTGTCTTTCTCTGTTGCTCTGACTCGTTTGGTGTGTGCTGTGTCTGGGAAATTGCAAAATAAATGTTGTAGAAAAATCCAGAAAAATTGTTGGCAGTCTGGTAGCATAAATGCTGGACACTTACATACATACACACAATTTTCCGCCAGTGTAGTTCTCGTTGCTAGCTCGCTGTTAGCGACCAAAATGCGTGTATGCAAATTTTTGCCAGCAGTCGTGAACTGGAAAAAATAGCTTGCACTTTTTTGTACACACACACAAACACACACCACACGAAAGTGAAGTCAAAAAATATGGGTAAGGATAGCAATGGTTGTAAAAGGGGTGAAGGGTTGGTTGAAAAACTGGGCAGACTAAAAATCCCCTTTAGGTTGGCCTAGTTTTCAAACGGCAAACTGCACTGTCCAAAACATGTTGGACAGAGGGCAAAGGCCATGCCATACAAATGACAGATATATATGTGTAGAGGGGGGGGGGGGGGGTCAAAGTTTAAGATGGGTCTTTTGTTGCAGGGCAATGAAGTAAAGGAATTGCTGGCAGCACAGTGCGTTGTGTGGCATGTTAATTAGACAAGTTTGTGTCCAGTTGAATACCTTTCGGCGTGTGTATATATTGTAAATGGAATAAGCCAAATACCAAATGTTTCATATGCGGCCAAATTCCACGCATATTTAGCCATGCCCCAAACCCAAAAGAAATATTAAATTAAGTAGCACAAATTTTAAGAGGGTGCAACTTTAGTTTAAAAATGCCATTGCATTGCCATGCATAAATCAGATGGTAAACCACAACAACTATTTCGAAAATTGAGTTATGTTTCAGTCAACACACACATCCACACACGCACATGCACACACCCACTCATATACATAATGCCTTTTGGGCTCAGTTGGCGACTGATTTAATTAGAATTTGCATTTACAGATGCTGCAAAATTAATAAGCCAAAGCTTTGTCTCTAATCTAAACTTATTATGGGAATTAATAAGATAATTAAACTTTAAAATGTCTTTAACAAAATCTACGTTTCCTTAATTTAATATAGCGTTTATTAAAATCAGAAATCAATTTAGATTTATCCTGTGAAATTGTATATTTTTGTTTTCAAAGCAAAATTGAATTTCTTACTTTCATAACTTGTAATAAATCAGCTCAACTTGTGCTCTTTAATAAAATCACATTGATATCATAGAATTTTTCTCAGAAAACTATCCTTTGTCAATTTTGAATTAATTTTCTATAAATTGAGCTTATTAGGGTCAACCACCAGCAGACGAGGCAGCTCATTAAAAATGCTATTTTCACAAATTAAGTATAGTTCTTGAGATACTTTAATGTATACATAAATTAATCATATGATAAACCTATTTTGTGTGCACACCCAAAATGCTCTAAAATGTAAATGAATAATTGAACAGAGTTTGCAGTAAAATATTTAGTTCAGTCTGTTTTTCAATTATTTACTATGCTTTAAATATAAATGATGAGGGAAAGAAGTGCTAACTCAAAAGTTGAGAATAATACGTGTAAGTCGACATTCAACCCTTTTTCTAGAGGGACACGTTTCCTGAAATGTGTCGCAGCTGCACGTTGCACAGTTCATGGAGACACGAACAATTAAATGAGAGTGGAAAAAAAAGGTAAATTTATAAAAAAAAAATTATAAAAGAAGGGCAAATGAAAACGTCTAGAAGGAAAAATACATTATAAATTGTGGAATCGTTTGAAAAGTGGCCACAGAACTAAGACTCCTGCTGACATTAAGTACAAATTTAACTGGTTAAGCGAAACGGCGAAATAAAGAAGAAGAAAAATACTAATCATTTGTAAGGGCTTAACAGAATGGAGAAAGGTGTAAAATAGAGACAGAGAGGAAGACAGAGACACAGACAGAGACAGAGAGAGAGAGAGAAACTAGAAATGTGTTTTGGGAATGTGGGCGATGAGATGAGATGAAAAGTGCGATAAGCAAACAGCCTTGGTGTTAAATTTTAAGTGTTACAAGGACAACACAAGCACAGACATACAAAACACACACACACTCCTACACACACCCACACACACACGCTTAAAATGGTAATGTCTGCAACTGAGGCAGCGACAGAGATGAAAGCCGCAACAACCCTGCGGCAGTCGCTTGTTTCTCTCGCTGTGCCACCTATCTGTGTCTACATTGCTGTCTGTGTGTTGGGTGTGTTTGGGTGTGTGTGTGTGTGTGCTTTGTAATTGCTTACTATTAAGTTAACGGCAACCGCAGCAACGGGAACAATCGGCGGCGCTTAACTCTGCCACAGTTGCCTTCGGGTTTGTCAACGCTCAACCGCTGAAAATATTGCCATAGACCTTTCGAATGTTTCCCTTTCACACACAAAAAAATTTATCTCCCACACACATACACATATAACACACACACACACATATCACACATACACACAAATCTCATTATAGTTATCGTTGTGTTCGTCGCTCAGGTTTATTACCATTTTGTGTGAGTTTATTGGTTATTTTAATTGATACCAATTACAGTTTACGCGATAAGTAAACTGCTAGAATCAAAGAGTTTTTTTGGCAGGCAGCCGCTGGATTTAATTAAGTGAGCGGCTTTACCAGCAGCTCAATTAAATGAACGCCGATACAGAAAAGAACTGGCTTTAAATTGATATTCACTCACAATACGCATACGACACGCATGCCGAGAATTAACAAACTGTCAGCAAGGCCATGCAACACATAAAGAACAACAGCAATAACATCACTTGCAACATTCGTTGTTTACATATTTAATTTGGCACGACGCACCTTGCCCCAGAGCGACAACCAACTGAAGCACATTCCTCAGCATCGAAAGCAATAAAAAACATACAAAATAAAAAATAAAAAGGGTCAACATATTCTGATGGCCGCCTTGGCACTGATTTCGTTCTATTAAAATTTTAGCTTGGCTATGCGTAATGCTGCTAAGGGTTTCAAACTGATAAAAATGTCAACACACAATTGATTCCTGCAAGGAAAAAGGAATAAGGACTCTCTCTCTCTCACTCTCTCTTTCTTTGGCTTGGCCGGTATCCTTTGCATAGGCAAAGGCAACACTCAGCAAATTTGACATCACGTTTGTTGTTTGATTTTATTGAGATTTTTTTTTTGTTTCAGCCCAAAAGTTTTTCTCAAATGACCTGTAGAATTATTGAGAGAGGGCATAAAAGTGTTGTGGAAATTTATTTTAGCAGAAACACAAGAAATTTCTCTGTACAAAAAATGAATCAGTTTAGAAGTAGCATATTTCAGCAAAGATAATATTACAAAATCAACTACGTATATTAAATAAATAAAATTAATTATTTTTGATTGAAAAAGATTTGTTTTTGTACAATCTCCTATATAAATTTATCATGTTATATAAGCTAAAAATACTAAATTCAATATAATAAGACATATAGAAACTAAAAATAAAATAACTTAAAAATTTATTAAATAAAGATGCCAGAAATGTGTAGTAAATAAAATAATAAACACAACTTGAAATTATTTATGTTTACAATGTAAAGAAGGGAAACAAAATGATAATATAATTTATTAATAAATATGTATTTTAGTAAATATCTATATACACTCAAGATATATAATAATGCATATAAGGTATCTGGCAGTTGCTCATGCCCAATCTAAGCATAGTGAATTGCTATGTCAATTTTGATGGTCCTTTTCAGCTATGTATGTATCCTTTGGGGACGTTGTTGTTTAGATGACCCGGACAATTGTTTACAGCTCTTGGGCCCATGATAGGACTAGTCGTAGTCCGGCTACATGCTTTGCATGAAATCACGTCGTCATCAGGCGAACATTACGAGTATGTCCATGGGATTAAAGAATCGAATTGGCACTTTGAATTTATCGTTCAGGCTGTGAGAAGTGTGATTTTTATTGATGCTTTAGTTTGCTTTTTAAGATGCACACACACACATATACACACTCTGCTTTTTATAAGGTTTTCAGCTACTTACTAATACTTTTTATCAACTGTTAACTGTTAACTTTGTCAGCGTCTCTAAACTCAACTCAACTTTGCTGCTGCTGCTGCTGCTGCTCCGGAAATGTATGCAAATACATTTAGCCAAGAAAAAGCCAGAGAAAGAGCAACAGCAACAAAAATGGCAACAGCAATGGCAACAGCGACATTAGCATTAGCAGCAACGTCTGCAGTTTTCATTATCTCGCTGTTGGGGGCTTAAGGCTTTATTTGCATAAGCCTTGAAAATAATATCAAATATTTTGCATTTAATTATCACATTTATGCAAACAGCTGAGCGTAGCCTAAACTAACCACGCCCCCAAACAAGTGGACAGTGAAAATGCTGGAAGAAAGAAAAAAAGAAAGAAATAAGAAAATAAATAAACAAAATTAAAACAGAAATTTTGTGTATAAAAGTTTATCTGTTTGCAGGTGCAAACCAGGCTGAACGATACTTGCAGCTGTGGACGTGGGCGTGGGCGTGGCAGCTGGTGGCACACTGACAGCCAGATTTAATTGCAACGTAATACGTGCATAAGTTTGTATATTTTTAATGTCAATTAAGTTTCAGCTCTCAGACACTGAAGTTGTTCCAGTTCTTCTCGTTGTTGTTGTTGTTGCAGTTGTTGTTGTTGTTGTTGTTGCGGTTGCTTTTGCTTGAATCTCTGTTGGTGGCTGTAGTTGTTGGCGGCTGTTGCAGTTGCTGTCGCAAGTTTTAAAGCAGATTCTCATTACGCGATTGTAAAACTTTTAATGCTGTTCTTTTGTAAGTTGGCCTTGCTGCCGCACGACGACGACAACGACGACGGCGACGGCGACGCACAACTCCTGCCACTCCACTCCACTTCACCCCCCCCCCCAGCCATGACAGCTCATTGTTTTTCTTTGGCTGTTGCCTGTTGCCAGTCAATGATGTTCATGTTGTTGCTGTTGTTGTTGTTGTTGTTGTTGGTGTCTGATTTATGCGATAATTTCAGCTCGAGTCTGCGACTCATATGCGTTCTGGGCACCGGATGCGTTCAGGATATGAGCCACTTTTATAGCCATCCCACGTATTGGTTGTTGCTGTTGTTGCTTTTGCTTGTTTATTTTCCGTGCGTCTTTTGCGAGCTGCAACTTATTTTTATGTTTGCTCTACATGGCAGGAAGTAATCATCTTGATGGCTGTTCAAAATTTATAGCGTATTTTCTCTCATACTGCACACAACATCGTGCGTGTGTGTGTGTGTGTGTGTGTGTGTGGGTATGTGTGAGTGTGTGCGGGTGTGTAGCTTTGTAATGAACTACATGATTTTAACATTTAAGCAGACACAGCAAGAAAAACAATTGCTGAGCAAATTCATTGCCGCCGGGTGGCGACACAACAAAATCGCAAACCTGAGCGTCTCACATTTTGACAAAGGCGTGACTTTTGCCTAAATCTCATTTCTTATGAGTGTGCGTGTGTGTGTGTGCGTGTGTGTGCGTGTGTGCGTGTGTGTGTTTGTCTGTGTGCCGCAGACACAGACGCTTAACACGGCCTTAATGCTGTTTAACTCAACTGTCGCTAACGCGTTTAACCTGAGGTTAAATTTTCAATTTGCTTTTACATTTTGTCCATACGCCGACTCCAACAAAAAAAACCCGTATAACAAAACCGAGGCGAACCACAGAAACCTCACCAAACCGTATACCATACTTTTGCATACGAGAGCAATTCAAAACCGTATGAAACCAAGCCAACCAGACAACAACGCTTTAATCTATACACACTCATCCACACACCCACACACCAACACACACACACACCCACACTGAGATGTGTCTCCGCTAGTGGAGGGGGAGGGGTGATTGGATACATGTGTTTGCACGTATTGTCTATGCATGCCTCTGTTTCTGCCAAACGCCTAAAGCTTTTTGTGTGCCACAGCAAATTACTTGCATGTTGCGGCAAATACTCTAGCAAAAAGAGTTTCATAACTTTGTTAGCAAGTTTGCAACAGATTAACTTTAAGCTGCAACAATTCGAATTTTGAATTTTGAATATATCAAAAACATGCAACATTTTATTCACAACTCTTAGTTAACGCCGAGCATATGAATAATTTTATTGAAACAGGAATTGAATTGAAAGTTATATTTTCGCTAGAAATTGAATACTTTAAATAATATTATCATATTTGAATTTATTCCTTTAGAATAAGCTTTCAATATATGTCACTGTTGAAATCGATGTAAGCAAAACTTTGTCAAAATAACTTTCGGAAATTTCCATAAGAATATTTTGGTTTCGGTGTGTTATTTTGAACTGCTTTCGGCTTTTGTTTTTGAATTTGAGTATTGCTTTAAGGGCCAAGACGAAAACAATCGTCGGAAAGCACGTAGCTGAAGCTGGAGTCATGCACTTGACTTTGGCCAGCAAAAATTGAAAATTAAATTAATTCTTTAGAATTTTATTAAGTTTCGACTAAGCGACGACATTGGCTCTCCGGCAACAAGAACAACTCTTCGGCGTTTCAAGCGCTTCGTTTTGCTCCCCCAAAAATTAAGCAAAAATTGCGGCATGAAACGTTTTTGGGAAATTCAGCTCCCGCCGCGCCCCAGCCCAAGTCATATGGCAAATAGATGTTTTCTGAGTCCATAATAATTGAATTTGTTGTCGAAAAGTGCGGCATATTTGAAGCTTTTAATTTGCTGAAGCACATATTTCCCGGAGTTGACAATTATAATAATCTCCCACAGGGCATACAATCCATAAGCTGAGTTAAGCTCAAATTGCACGCAATCTAGACCAAAAACTCAACGATTCAACAATTTGGGGCAGCACTCAAAATAGATTTCAATATTTGTTTAGCTGCATTTTTTGTTGCATAGCATTTTAGCATTGCATGCAAATATATCCGATTTCCGCTTGATGTCGATTAAGGGAGTGTATGTGGGAGGGTGTGTGTGTGTGCGGGTGTGTGTGTGCTTAGCGGGAAAAAAGCTGACAATTGATAGTTTTATTTACATTTACTTTTTAGCAATAACGACCAGATAAAGCACATAAATTAAAGCACTTCAAAATATAAATACGATAAACAAATGGCAAATATTATTTTTCTAGCATAATTCAAAGAATTTCTCGCACTTTGCTCTGATTAAACCCGGCTAAACAACGCTTCAGCTATTAAGCTGTTAAGTGACTCTAAAATGCCTCATGTATTTTATTTTATTTGTCACTTTTTTCTATGTGTCTGCTGCTCGGAAAGTGCTGCTGGCTACTGTTTTCGGGCGCTGTTCAACACTGTTTCCAGCGGCACCTTAAATGCTGCAAATGACACGAAGTCACGTGTTAGATTTTGCGACTTTGGCGCTTGTTAGCGTTTGCCCGTTGGCTAATGCCTAAAACGTATTTGGTGTATGCTGCAAAGTTACATTTAAGTTCATCCAAGATTTCATAAAACCAGACCGTCACTCAAACTCCCCCATCCACCCTCACACACACACAAACACACACATCTGTGTGTGTGTGCAACAGTGGCCAATACAAAAGTCACTAAATCTCAAAAAGGAAAACCAATTACGACCATTACCACATATGGCAATTACAAGGAAACTTATCCTTCCTCCACCTCCGGCTCCGCCTCCGCCGGCAGCAACTGGCATTCTCAGCGCTTGTTTTCTCCTCTCAGCGCGTGCGAGAACAGCAAAGTCTCATTAGACGCAGGACGCAGGACGAGGCATGAGGCAGGACGTGGCAGTCGACAAGCCGCAGAAAACGCATGCCCCAGAGGCAAAAAACCCGGCTTCCATATGGGAGAATCGTCTGGCTTGCTATATAAATGTATATGGACGGATGTGGATATGGCTATGGGTGGCTGGCAATGCTAATGACGCTTACTATTATGGCCAAGATGATGGCCAACAGTTGCTGTTGCAGTTGCTGCTCATTTAATGGACGACAGGTAGCCGCCGTTGCCTGCAGCTGCATCTAATGGATCTCCACTTCCCCCTTTAATCCCACTCTTCTTTATAGCCTAATGCTCAATCTAATTTTTCTCAGTGTAGCTGCGTTATTTTCATTTAATGCCTCAGACATGGTAGCTAATGCAAATATGAAATATGATATATTTTTATAGAGCTTCTCGTTTAATGGGTGCCAAAAACTGTTTCGTTTCAATTTGTAGCTGGGCCCAAAGAATAATTTATAAAAAAATATGCATAAATTACAATAACAGCTGGCATACATTTTTTTTCAACCACATACCCATACCCTATCTATAAAAATAGTTGAAAAAGGGTATATTAATAATATCTGACAGATGCGGGCAAAAAGACAGAAGCAACATTAAAAAAAATATATGTGAAATACAATTGTAAATAAATAAATATTGCTTTACGATAAGTTATTTTATTATACGTGTTGTTATCAATTTATATGAAAAAGTAGTAAATTAATTATAGTTTATTTTATTTTTTTAACTAACTAACTAATCTAAATTTACATGCTGGGTATTTGTTCGATGAAATACGCATAGCAAATCGCAAATCGCATTTTATTTATTGTTGAGTGCAAGCACTTTGAGCTTTTTGCAATTTCATATTTTTTATCGTGCTGCTTTTATTTTGTGGAAATTTCATTTAGCGAATTGTTTACTTGCAGCCGTAAATATGCGCTAGTAAAAAATTTAGTTGTGGCAAGGACATTCAAATGGGCGTCATGTGTGCGTGTTTACAGGAGCAACATGAAAAATCAACATGCGACACACAAATTTCATGATATTTCATAGTTTATGCACGCTGCCCGAGATGATATCTATATATATATATAATACATATATATATATATAAGCCATTAACAATAACACAACAATGAGGGGGACTACACTCCATATCCAATCCACTCCAGGAGCGAGGCGAGGCAGGTCCAGGACATTGTCTCATTAGCATATTGCGTGTGGGGCGCCCATTTGGCAATATCGATAAAGTTCGTTAAAAAAAAGATTGAAATGTGCGATTTGAGGCGATTTACTCAATGTGCCAACGACTGGCGGCAGCAGCAGTGGGGCAACTTTAGAAACAAGGGTTGCTGCAGAGTTCCTGAGGAGGCTGCCTTGACACTTGTCACCATTAAGCCAAGCTGTATGTGTGTGTGTGTGTGCATGCTGTGTGTGTGTATATGCAGAGTGAATTTGACAATTTTTAGATGGCTTTAAACTGATGCCAGGCACAGTTTCAGAGCGTTCGCTTGTCGCTGGCTTTTATGCTTTTTAAGTCAGTTTAAGATTTTTGCAGTCAACTGACAAGTGAACAGCGGAACGACGAACCAAAAAATGGGGTGGGCGGGCGGCGGGAATATGTCCTGGCACACACCCATCCACAGCATCCCAGTAGCCCCAGCCTCACACTCGACACACCCTTGACGAGGCATGCTTTTGAGCTGCTCTCTCAGTCATTTGGGTAGCAGCACGCTGGGATTACGTTTTTATCCTTGTGTCCTGGAAACACTTTCACAGCCAATTTTATTATTCGCGCGCGTTTCGTTGCCTTTTGTGTGCTGCGTTGGTTGTTGTTGTTGTAGTTGTTTGTGTTGTTGGTTTTTGTGCATTTTTATGCCGCATATAAATAAATCTGTTAGTTGTGCATGTTTACGACATTTTAAGCCAGGTCTACAAAGGGCGCAAATGGCGGGAATTGGGGAGAAATGCGCTGTCAACTTGTGCATAAGCGTCAATTTTATGCACACTTCGTTGTGTAAATAGCGTTAAATGTTGTTTTGCAAAACATGGCAAAAAAAAAAAAAAAAAACGAAAAGAAAAGAAAATTTATATAAAAATGCATTTAAAGTCAAGCGCTAAAACTGCTCTCGATTTATGCTAATCTCTTGAGCGAAAACTAGTACCAAAACACCTGATGGTGTCCATTGATTGTTCTCGAGGAGAAGGCAGCTTTGGGAGTGTCAATTGGTCGGCAATTCAAATTTAAGCACCGGTCAAATATAAGAGCTGCCTACAACCTGTTAAAGGAGGTGGCTGAACCGGGGGGGTTGGGTGTAAATAGGTGAAGGTACGAAGGGGGGTGGGTGTGTGGGGGGAGGATGTACTCTGTTGGGATGTGTATTTTATGTTGTGCACTTGAGTGCGTAATTTTATGAGGCGCTTTTCGCTTTTTATTAGCAGCGCCCGACAATAAACTGTTTATGTTTATTATTTGCTGATGACCTACGTGCAAAAGGACATACAAAAAAATAAAATATAACTCAAGAGCCTAAATAGTGGCCGAGCAGCAAAATGAATCACTTACGGTCATTTGGCAGCTATACGCAACAGACAACAACAACAACAACAAACACGTTTCGGAAATGTCTGGCAATGCGTTTCAAGTAGTAAAACAAGCCAAAAAAAAAAAAAGGAAAAAAAAATATTCCCCGTGGGTCGACTGCGTAAATTACAAATTAGCAATCACACTAAAAATGAGCAGGGGGCAGAGGGAAAGAGACAGAGAGAGAGAGAGAGAAAGCCATAAATTGGAATAAAGGCGAAAACTTTTCATATTCAAAGCGTCAACTCATTAAATGGCTGTCTGAAACTACGCAGGACCCAACTCGAATCAAATGAAGCACGAAAAACAAATCAAAGTGGCAGATACAGATAAACACAAGTAGTAACAGAGAGCGACAGAGAGAGAGAGCGAGAGAGAGAGAGAGAGGGAGCAAGAGAGAGAGGTGTAAATGCTGTCGGAAACGGATGCGTGTGCGTTGAGCAATTTGAAAACGGAAATCAAAAATTGACCTTAAGCCCAACTGGTGAATGAGCAGCACTCTAAAGGCAATAGCAATGGCTAAAGTATGGGTGGGAGGCATGGGGCATGGGGCATGGGGCATGTGGCATGTGGCATGGGTCATGCGAGAGCAGAAGGGAACAGTTTTGGCCCTTGTGGGTCTGGGACCATTAAGTCGACACCTAGTGCGATAGCAGAAGCGAAATGAAGTATAAAAGTAGCCGTAGCAGAATAATAAAAATTTATTGAGAAATAAAAAACAATTTAATTTATTAGTATTTAGTGTAGAAAAGGAAATAATCGATGTTATAAATTTTTGATGCCGGGTCGACTGCTGCTGCTGCTGCTGCTGTTTCTGCTTTATATGCCAAGTGGCTGTGCTGTGCTGTGTGTGTGTGTGTGTGTGTGTGTGTGTGTGTGTGTGTGTGTGTGTGTGTGTGTGTGTGGGAGTGTGTGTGTGTGCAGACTTAAGAGGCACATCGAAAACAAATGAATTGGAATACGTTGGCTGCCAAAATAAAGCGGATATGCTGCCGGATACTGGGATACTAGGCATGTGTGTATGCGTGTGTGTGTGTGGGTGTTTTGTATGTGGTGTGGCAAGTACGTGTCTATTTGTGTGAGTTAGTGTTTTAGAAATTCGACTCGGATGTGGAGTTCAAACGCTTATCAAGTGTGTAGATCTTACTTATGAGTTTAACGGCCAAGACCAAGACCAAGACGAGGACCAAAAGCCGGAAAGGCAACCAATGGTAATGCCAAAGAAAACGTAACGAAACGTTGGCCAAACAAAAAAGGAAAAGCCAAATTTGTTGTAGGTCCGGATAATTTAATTTATTGTTTTCTCTGTTAAATGATGCTCAAGAGTATAATTCAAGGCAGCAGCAGCACCGTACGCGACTAATGTGCGCACAAATTGCCCAAAAGTTGAGAGCCAGCAGCGAACGAGTAGTCTGCAGCCTGATCCTTGATGGCTCATGTTTGATGCTTGATGGCTGATGGCTGGATGCCTGATGCTGGATGCCAGAGGCTGTTATATCGACCCGTCGATGACCTTTGATGCGTGCAAGGATGCCAAACAACCAGGCCAGCCTGCCTGATAGAATGGCTCGATGACAGCAAGTGGTTGCACTTGCTGGCGCATAAACTACTCAAGCAGAGAACACACATGTACACACATGCACACACACACACACACCAGACTGTATTCACACACACAAAATATGCAAATGCTATTTCGCAAACTCTTCGTGAACGCGCTTTGGGCGCAAAACAATGCACATTTTAATTTAAGTCGAGTTTGTTGCCACAAAACACGGGCACTGCCAACAAACAGGCATCAGTGGCAAGCAGGCAGGCAGGCAGGCAGGCAGCAGCAGTGGCAGTGGCAAACAACGCAAACAACTGCAGGATATGTGCCAATAAAAAGTTTGGCAAGCAAAGTTGGCGTCACAAAACTGTAACTGCAGCACTGCAGTCGTGTTGCAGGACACCCCACCCCGCGCCCCGTCCATCTCCCTCTCACTCTCTCTCTCTCGCTCTCGCTCTGCAAAAATTAGTGGCCTAGTATCTTGCAATAACGGCAGCAACAAACAGACCGTGCCACATGTTTTTGCTGTACGTCGAGTTTTTGGCCAAAAAGCAAAACCCGATTTCCGCTTGCCGACTTAATTAAACTTCATTTGCGTAGCAAAGTCCCTTTAAGTTTTGCAAAAATTCAGCCACGGAATTAGACCGAATATATAAAAATTGTTCAACTGTCACAGGGGAGCGGGGTATGCGGTGCGTGTTGAGTGTTGAGTGGGGTGTGCAAAGTGGGGAGTCACATAAACGTTATATAAATACTGCAATTTATGGGCACCGCATAAAGAAATGTGCTGTGCCAGACACTAATGCACTTGTATTATGCATGTCTATTTTTTTATTTTTTTGTTGTACTCCTACTGGCTGCTGCTGAGGCAGCCAAGGACTCGCGACACACACACACACACACACACACATATACGTACGTACTTGAATTTGGCCTGCGATATGGCACAGTGTCTGCACTTTCTCTGTCTCACTTGGGTTTAAGTTGCAAGTAACAATCTGTGCCCCAAAAAGGAGACAGCAGTAAAAGATTAAAGACCAAATGGTAGTCATGAGCAACCCAGGACAGGTCAAGTGGTGCGCCGGTGGCACCACAGCACATCATACGAGTAGCGACACGTGCTCTGCTTATCCCCATTGAAATTTGCCACAATTTAAGCCGCAGCAACACAAAGCAGAGTGAAATGTGCCAACAGCAGCTAAACAGGCCAGAAATTCAGACTGTGGGCCAAAAGCCTACTTTAGGCTTACGCCAAGCCTGTATAAAAAAACAAAAGCAATATTATTATTAGGCCATATTTTTATGGTATTTCGATTTGGTAAGTAGTCGTCCAGAGGCCATATGGTCACCATCTATCTGTGAGGCATATATTAAAGCGATTATTTAGTCTGAGCCGATTAAAGAGCAAAAAATATATTTTATTTATTTACTTGGCTAAAATCTTCAATGCTTTTATAAACAAAATTATCGGATTTTCATTTCTAATAAAAGCAAAAAATTGTTTGCATTAATTAATGGCTTAGCTCACAAAAAGTTGGAATTTTGTTGATATTTAATAATTTATTAAGTAAGACTCATTTTTTAATATATATTTTAGCTTGTACAAAAAGTTTTTTTTTATATTTCTAATTCGACTTTGACGAACACAATATTTAATTTAGAATAATAACTTAGTTCTTAAATTTATTATGCTAATTAAGCACTTAAATTTTTTATGTATTTACAGAATAATAATTTTTCGAGTTGCTGAAAAATGTGTTCTGCCATTGGCTCCATTAAGATCTATGCAAGGGTATTTAATCTTCGTTCAGTTCGGGATTAAGTTTATTTTCTTCTTCTGGTTTAATGCTTATAATTTTTTACGCTTTCGCTGCTTTGATGATGTTAAAAAACAGAGTCGTTTGGTTGACTGGTTGGCTTGGTTGGTTGGTTTGGCTTGGTTTGGCTTGGCTTTAGTTGGTTGGGCTTGGTCGGTCGTTGGATTTTATGCCGACATGCCCGCGCATTTTAATTAAGAAATTAAATTAAATACAAACTGATGCGTAACAGATTCCTCGTTACTAATTAAAATTCAATTTCTTGCCATTAAAATGAGCAGCGACAACAGCAACAGCAACAGCGGCAGCAACAGTGGCAGCAACAGCGGCAACAACAGCGTCAATTACAAGCGAAAACCCTTCGCACCGGAAACCCACAGTAAACAAGCAGCAGCGGCGGCAAATGGGGCATGGATGCGCCCTGTTGCCACACAGAGCAGCGGCAAATTAAGCACGCAAAATTAATACGCAATAAAAAAGCAATAATAAACGGCAACATCGAGTCTCGAGACTCAACCCAACCCAACTGCCACCCACAGCTTCAGATAACTGAAAACAATTTGTAGTCTTGGCCCAGGCATTTAACTTTTATGTGCATGTTTTTGGCTTGCTGTTGCTGTTTTTCTATTTTCCAAAATTGAAAGCCAAACGAAAGAATCAAATAATTTTCTTAATGACCAGCAAATTGATATTGTGTGTTCGAAGGAACGAAACGCGAAAGTTTTCTATTTTTAGTTGCTGCTGCTGCTTTACTAATTAAAAATTTTGATTATTGAAGCAGACATTTGATTGATTCAATCCAAATTAAACACAAAAACACTCTGCTGCAGGCAGACGAACAAGTTGCGGTTAAGTGGGGCGTGTCAACAACAAAAAAAAAAAAGAAAAAACCGAGCCAGCTCAAGGCAAGAATAGCCAACAGGCTGAAAGCCAAAACAAAAGCTACAAAATACTTGAAGCAACTATGCCGAGCATGTTGTGAGCTGAACGCAACAGAGAGTGATGCCCCAATCCTTCACTTCACTCCCCTCCCACCGCACCATTCATCTGTTGTATAACTGTTTCTGGCTACATTGTTCGCCATTTACCAGACTAAATGGCATAACAAAGCAAAGCAACAGCTTTGCCAGTGTTTTTGGGGTGCAACGTGCAAAAGGGTTTTTGCAAATTACTTAAGAAAACTGTTGTTGGCTTATTGGATTACGTACAGTAAAAATGAGATGGGGGCGATGGTGGATGGGGGATGGGGGATGGAGGCATGGCTGATGCCAGAGCAACTGAAAAGCGTTTCAGATCTTTCAACGCACAATTACCAGCGGCTCTTTTATAATTTCTTTTTGGCATTTTGGCCGGCAGAACTCAACCAACCATCACAAAATAGCTTTAAAGCTAGCCAAGCCCGGCCGGAATTTTGTATTTGCTTAGATACCGTTTAGAGTGGAGGATCCTTAAACACACTTGCCGTAGGCACTCGACTTTTGTCCTGGCTGTGTGCTTAGCCTATTTGCAGATTGCAAATACCTCAATTTGACTTGAGTTCCTTCGAGCAATAAATAAGTAGCAGTTCTGCAAATTGCACCAATAAATCAAACTGCCATGGAAATATTGTGAACATATTATTAAGATATATATTAAATAAACATATTTGCATATTTTATAAAAAAAAAAATGGTCTTTATATATGAAGAAATTAAATTTTGCAAATAAATAAAAATAAATAAAATCATTTAACTAGTCATATAAATTATCTAACTTTATCTACGAACATCGAGTTGATATTTTAAAATACACAAATTTATTTTAAATAAAGCAAGTCTATTTCCAAGTTATATCAATAATATCTGTGCCAACTTGTTGTTTTCATTGTCATAGACATGTCAAGTTTTTGGTATTATTTATTTTTAGGCGGCTAACAGTAAAAAAAATCAACGTTTGCCTTTACCCCGGAGGCCTGTGTTTTGCCGTATTGTTATACAATTTTGTTGAAATTTATTTACAGAGTTTATGCCACCCAGAATCAACATTGCCAACAATGCCAAGTGGCAAGCGGCAAATGGCAAGTGGCAACAACAACAACAACAGCAACAAATACAAACAATTGTACAGAGCCAGATCCAGAGCCAAGACCAATATCGGACCAAAACACAGAGCCAAGTTATGCTTCTAAATTTCTATCCCCAGTGCATGGAAAGTTGCCTTCGCGGATGCTTCGTGGTGTGCATGCTAAACAGCAGCAGCTGGGCTCGTGCTCTGGGCGGGAAGGGGGCGTGGCATAAAGCACAAACAAGATAATAAGTTCATAAGTATTATTTGGTTCATAATCTAGCTGCTGCTGCTGTTGCTGCTGCCACACCCCCACCCCTCCCCACACCCAACAAAACAACAACGATTGGATTTTAAAGTTGAAATCGTGTCAAAGTTTTTGTGTTGGCCATGGGGATTGGCACAGGATATTGGCAAAAGGACATGCCAAGTTAATTGCACAGATTCTTGGCTGATATACGGAATAAATAAGAATTGAGCTGTGCAAAGTGGCTGATACAGCAAATAGCAGTTTGGCCCGGCACGAGCTCTGATTACATCTTCATAACTCAACTGGCTGCCAACACATTATGAGGCAAGGTCAGAGTTTTGCCTCGTTATTGTAAGGACTCAAATAATTTGCTGTCCTTAAGCTCTGCTCTATGCTAATTAATCACAGCTCAGTGAACAGCAGCTGCCTGTTTAGTGCAACTACAGCTAATAGCATTTCATCCTTGGCCAACTTGGCCTTGCCATAACCCACACCAAGCACCCCCCCCCCCTCCCCCCTCCGACACTATCCTTTTGAGTGGGCTGGCAAACTTTGACTAAGTGCAATTTATGAGTGCATTGCGCAACGCGACGGCAACTGTGCAAAATTTGTTTACAACTTGGGCGTTAATTGACACAACCACCAGCTGCAACAGCTGCAACAGCAACAGCAGCAACAGCAGCAGTGCCAACAGCAAGCATAGTGGCCAAAATGCCCAAAGCATAGCACAACACAGGGTCAAAAGCAAAACCAAAACCAAGTTGGTTAAGCAATTGGCTGCACACAAAATGCTGCCAACAATTTTTTAAGCTCAACAATAAAGTTTTCAAATGTAATTCAACACCTTTTGCCCTCAAGGCTGTTTTCATGCTACTTTTTAAATACTTTTCATAAGCTAAGCAACTCTCCAAACATCCCAAGCCTGTTTGTGGCATCCACCAAATGTTTGCAACTCGAATTAAACTTGTGTCGTCTTTTCGGTTAGATCAGATTGAAGTTTTTCTCTTTTTCATTATTTATTCGATTTGAACTAATTATGAAACTAATTAAATAAATTTTAAAATTGATTAATAATATTAATATGAATAATCATATGATAATTGTTTAACTTTTGACCTATTAAGTGAATCCGAGTTTATTATTTATTAAAAGATATTTGTGCAAATCAATATTTTCATTGGAACAAAACGCGACTTATTTGGCTGTAAAAAGCAGAGTTTTGCATTGTGATTATACAATTCATTTTTGAGCAAGACTTATAGTTGTCAGATTGTTAAAATCCATTACACAATTGGCTGACAGCTCAACATGAATAATAGGGTAACATTTGCCTAGGCTAAAACTAGTTCTGCTCTAAACTATTTGAAATCTATATGGGAATTTGTAATCAATACTATTTGGCATAATATGAATACCAAAAATACGATTCAATGAATGTATTTGCATTATTCATGAGTATTGAGCTAGACATTGATATATTTATCGAACGAGGTGTTAAACTAAAATTGGAATTTGGGTTATGAAATGCCATTTCAGCATTTACATAAATTCTGTGCAATTCCAACGAATTCCATTGGCTTAAAATTGTGTACGACAAATGTCAACACAAATAATACAGCTTTATTATTATATATATATATAGCTCGAATGTTTGCAATACTTATGTGTGTCTGTGTGTGTGTGTAATGTGTTCCTGCCTCACTTGCCGCACACTTTCTACACACATGCATCGTCTCTGCTTCAACCGTGTTAATGAGTCGTTGCACAAGACTTTTACAGTTTTCAGTTCTAATTAGTTGGCATGGCTGCCACATCGACTGCAGCTGCCACACAATAACAACAAAACTAACGAGTAAAAATTGCGAAAAAAAAATGCACAAAGCAAAACAAAAAAAAAAAAAAAAACGAACAACAAAAAAAAAATGGAGGAAAAAGTAAATCCTCAAAGCGTAGTAAATCAATGTCTCCGTAATCCTCACATAAGGCACTTTATCAATCAATGGAGAAAGGATTTCCAATGAGTTTTCTTTTATGTCAACGCCTCATTGGTCGAAGGGTGCTTGGATTGCTCTGGCTAAGGGTGTGGGTTATAGTATGACAGAGTACACACTCAACACACACACACACCCAATACACACACGCATACACATTCATATACGGCGTAAAGTAATAAGCGGTAAAACAAAGTAAGACTAAATAATACAGTAAATCACAAGCTAATGCCACACTCACATAGCAAACACACACACAGCAAACACACACACACTCAGCTGGCAGGCATTGAAGCAATCAAATTAAATCCCAATCGCACACTTAGATAGACATAAACGGGAACCTGGGTAACGGCAAAACGGCGATAAAGCGTTATGGTTCATTAGGCCCATCGAGTGCTAGGCGTCTGGCTGGGATACTTGGAGAGGAACGTTGACAATCACATTGACAACGGCGTTGAGCCGAGTTTACAATCGATGCGTTGTACATATATCATGCCTTACAAGTCCTGCCTGCCACACACCATTAATCTACACTCACCAAAAAAAAAAAAAAAAAAAATGTAATAGCCTTGCATTTTGAGAAATACTTCAAATACAATTTGTAAATTTTTCTAAAATTAAAAAATGTATATATTTATAATTTTTATACTATATAATAATCTTAATTTAGTTTAATTTTAATATAATTTTAATATAATTAAAAAAATATATATATCTAATTTGGATACTATATAATAATTCTAATTTTAATTTTATTTTAATATTTCACAAATTAAAACATATTACATAAAAAACATATCTTAAAGAAAACCTACCTCAAGTTACAAAATTGCATTGCGCTTAGTTTTTTGTCAGTGTAACGCCGAGCGCAGGGATAGCGCGACAGTTGAGATTAGGGGTTGCTGCTCGGCACATAATGTCAATATCATTAAGTGTGCGCCCATATGTTAAGATGTGGCACCACCAACACTGGCACAACTGCAAACTGCAAACCACTTCAACTGTGCCTGCAATTGTCACACAATTGCATACCGAATTCTGATCCCTGACACTTGGCAAATATTTGCAGCAGCAAATTGTTAAGCCAAACACAGTTCGAAGGGGCACCATCTGAATAATTTGTTGCAATGACAGGGCAGCCTTGATCCTGCAACCTTTTTTTTTGGCTGGGACACAACTCATTTAACTTACAGCCACGCTTCATTTGAGTTTGAGTTTGAGAAAAATGGACACCTGCGCCGTCGTCGTTGTACAAATCCAATGAAAATTTTACCAAAGTTTTATGAACGAGTTAAAGACAAGTTAAGAACACGATGGCCATCAGGCAGCTGGCGGGATGGAAAAGAAAGGACAAAAAACTAATAATGAGCTTTCAATGTTAATAAGCCGAGGGGAAAACTTTAGCAGCGCTGACAACGCTCGAAAGGCGACAGCTGCATTTAGCCAAGAGAGTGGAAGATCCAGCTGGAATAAGTAGATAGGTGGGCAAGGAAGTGGGAGTGAAGTGGAGTGGGGTAAGGTGGGGGTGTCTCCGCTTAAGCGCCGACTAAAATCCCTTTTATAAGTAATTTCATTTTCGCCGCTTTTGCCCACTCAAGAAGTAATTTAAAAACTTTGTTAGGCATTTTTAAAGTCATTTATGGTGACAAAAACAGAAAACAAAAACAAGCAAAAAAAAAAAATGATACTCGAGGCAAAAAAATGTGGAAAAAGCAAACCAAAAAAAATACGAATAGAAATTGAGACGCCTCCGTTGATGAGCTACTGATGAGGCGACTGCTTGAATGTCACTTGGCTCTCAAGATTAAAAAAAGAAAATTTGGTTGGGAAAGTTGGCAGGCGTAGTTGAAAAAAATTCGAATAAGAAGTCTGTTCAACAGCAATAAGGCCGAAAAACTTTGCACTCGCCTTTTGTTTGGCTCAAAAACTTATGCAACAAAACACTGAGAATCGAGCAAAGTCAAAATGACTCAAACTACCTCTTAAACAATTAATTATGATGCATCTTTGAGGCATAATATTAAATTAAAAAGACTAAAAAAGTGTGTAAAATATACCCTGTAATAAGTACGAATGGTATAGAAAATACTCCATAAACAATATGCTCAGTTCTGAGGAATCAGCAAAGATCTCAAATAAATGCTATAAATAAATAAGAAGACAACTTTTTAAGTAATTTTTTATGTCAATTGTAAGCTGATAAGTCTGCGACTATTTATTATATTTCTGTCTAAAAGCAGTGATTTAAAAAGTTAAGAAATACCATTCAATAGATGTGGGCATTTTATATACCTAAAACCAAGTCAAAAATAAGTTTTCTCAAGCAGCAAATAATAAAGATTTTTGCTACCTCTTGCCAGGCACATCATTTAATGAAGTCAGCATCAAATTGGCCCATTTTAAGTATAGCCACGCCGGCAATTACTGTGTATAAATAAAATTTGGCTTATTTGGACCACTTCAAGTTCTTATTTTTTCTCCACAAATCACCAGCAAAATAGTCAATTTTTTGTTGAACAAATCGCCGCATTTGGCGGGCTCAAAACGTGCAAATCTATGCATAAATATCAAAAGAGAACTTGAATGATTTCTGGCTTTTTCATACAGAGCAGAAAAAGAAAAAAAAAAAAAATGAAATGAATATGAAATGAAGCAACTGGACAAATGTTGCCCAAGTCTTGCCACCCGCCACCCGGTTTGTGGAAGTGCGTTTCCATTTCCATTGGTCCATTGCCACTTTTGCGCCAAGTATAATAATAATAATAATGTCGACGCACCAAGCTGTTGTGTGTGTGTGCGACGCCACGCCCCCCTCATTGACGCCCATTGTGGTGCGACAGCTGGCGTTGAACTTAAATTAGCCTGTAGATAAACAAACAAACGCAGAGAAACAGAATCCGCTTTGTTCGGAGCCAAAGTTTTGCTTATCAGCGAATTAATCTTTCATTCGGCTGAGGCGAAACTTCTCAGCGAATTAGGAATTGTTTGTGCATTGGCAATTTATTGCAACCACAAACCGGCGGTGTCGAGTGTCGCGTTGAGTGGTTGAGCCAAGTGCCGCCCCCAAATAAACATTTTATCATAAATAGATTGGGCGCCGATAAGGCGGAAGACTTCAGCTGTTGCCACTTTGGTTTATTTGCTCTGATTAACGATTCGTTCGCTGTTGCCACTTGTGTTGCATGCTGCCCCCCTGCAAAACAATGCGCTGCGTATTGTTGCATGCGGTGAAATTAATTTGAAGCCTTTGGCCAGCTCTACCTGCCACTGGCAAACAAAGTGAGCCATTATACCATGATCAAGCAACAGAAACCTCCGGCATTGCAGCTTTTCTATCTCTAAACTGTAGTTGCCACAGTTGCCATCGTTGCTGCAGCTGCTGCTGCTCCGTTCAACTGCAAACTGCTGGGTGGCCCGCAAAATGGCCACATCCCAGGGGTCAGAGCGAAACCCTCGAGCTTGCAGCTAGCCAACAAAAATGAAGGTAATCTATTTGCCTGCCCTGTGGCTCCGGCCAGAACCAGCTCTCAATGTCAGCTAAATCCCAACATTGCTGTACGCAGAGTCCCTCAACTCTCTCCAGTCGTACGTCGACAAATGTCTAAAGATAAAGCTGCAAAAATATTTTAACATCCTTTGGCAAAATGCCGGCGCATGCCACACCCCATGCTCCCATGCCCCAATGCCCCCATGCAGCATACACCCACCGCTCTGTGCACCACAGATGCACTGAGTAGTCTGGTTGGATAAGTGGGTCCGGCAGCCGCAGCTCAACCAGCACTAAACAAAGTCTTTTGTGTGAGAAATTTTCATATTTTATGTACGAGCCGAGAGCTGAGTGCTGACTGCAAAAATGAGGCTAAAAACAACAACAATAACACAAAAAAAAACATCAAGAAATTAGCAACGAAACTGTTGCAGTTGTTTGTCCTTGTTATTGTGTCTGTTTGTTGTTGTTGCTGTTGCTGCAGTTGTTGTTGCAGTTGTTGTTGCTGATGTTGTTTTTGTCACTCGGCATGTCAATTTAGTCGTGGCACTCGAGTCGACTCTACTGGCCTGACAAAATCCAATGCTAATACGCTGCAAATTAAAATTACGATGCCTTTGGCCGGAATTAAGAGTCGTCATTTTCAGTTACTTAGTTAGGGCCGCATTGAAGCCAAAGCTGAAACTGCTGCCACTCGTAATGAAATGCGGCCCAACTGGCAACAGCAAAAAATGCAAAAAACAAAATGAAAGTGCTTCGACGCACAAAAATTCTAAATGAAATGCTGCAGTCAGTCAGTAAATTTGTCAGTCAGTCAGCTCAGTCAATCAGTCAGTCAGTCAGTCATTCAGCTCAGTCAGTCAGTCTGTCATTCAGCTCAGTAGTCCTTCAGTTAGTCGACTCTTCATTCAGACAGCCAAATGGGTCTCAGAGTCACTTTATTTTATTACCAACTTGTTTGCACAGCTTTTGTACACATAACTAAATTTGATTCTTTGCGGCAGCTGATGATTCCAAATTCAATTAGCCCAGTTAACAGCAAACAGTGCGAAGCACATTAATCGTGCTAACAACTTATGGTCCCAAATTATGCAATCAACAGCGCATTGAACCAAAATCCAAACAAGTAATAAATAACTAAACAGCCAAGTCTATAATTTGTGGATATGACATGAACAACATCAATTTAAATGTCACATTTTTGATTATTATTTTTGACCTTTACTAGTACTATTAACTGGAGACATGGAAATACCTGTAAGTTATTTCCGAGTTGGATTTTTATGATTGCAGACGAGTTTTATGTTGGAATCAAATCTGAACTTGATGAGCATTAATTTGGGACATGAGAACAATATACTTCAAATATTGAAATAGCAGCAAACAATGAGAGTTTTAAAGCTGATTTCAGCTAGTAAAAGTTAAGTTTACTTACAGCATTAATTCATGATTGAAAATCATTGAAAAATAACAAAAAGTTGTTAAGATTTAAGTCATTTAGTAGAGTACCACAAATGTCCACTTGAAACGATGAGAAATGACAAAAAGCAGCAAAAGTTTGTGAACAATCTACGAATCCAAACACAAATAATAGTTAAAAGATTTAGCTGCCACAATGAAGTGCTTGCTTGCAACATCAAAACAACTTTGCCACAAAAACCCATTACGAAGACGAACACAGCGAAAGTTGACAATTCGAAAGTCGATAAATTTATATAAACATTGTAATCGATAGATTACAAGCTATAACTCCAATTAAATGATCAGGAGCAACAAAGACAAACAATGAAGAAGCAACAAGAAGTGGCAAGAATTGAAGTGTGCATCAATCTAATAAAGGAACTTGATGGACGTGGCTCGTCATTAAGGCTGAAAGGATTTGTCAGTGACAGGCTGCAAAATGCGGGCGGATGGTTGGTGGGAAGGGGGTGGGGGTTGGGTAAATGGAATCAACAGTGGGGCAGATCAAAGCTGTGGTCAGTGGCCAGGGGCCAAAAGGACTACTTAGCAAGGGTCCATCGTTTCCCAGGCAGCCGCAAAGCAGCTTTCACCAAGTTGCAAATAACGCATGAGATTTTTTTCTTCGACAGATAAAAAGAGAGAGAGATAGAGAGAAAGAGAGATAAAGAGTGTGTGAGAGAGGATAAGAGAATAAGACATGAGCCCAGGCATTGTCTGGTGCCAAGTGTGGCAATAAACTTGAATTGCTGCCAGCAACCTGGTTACAGCACAGACATTGCCACAGTCCTGTGTCTTTGCCCCAAAGTCACATTGATGGCCATCAAAATTTCGCTGCTTACAGCGTGTCAAATTATTGGTGTGGCCTGGTAGATTTGTGCGGTTTGCGTTTTATGCTCATCTTTTAATTGTCAATAAAATAATCATTTGCAAACATTTTGCACAAAATACAACCGCAGCACGTGCCAAAAATACACGACTTAAATATGTAAAGCTGCAAATTTTTATCAATAACCGACGGAGCACCAAAATGGGTGGGATTTGGGCATAAAACCACAGGAAACTCACAAAAGTTGATGCGAAGAACGAACCAAACTATATAAATATATATATAAATATATATATATATATATATGTATGTATGTTCATCTTGAGAGGCCACACTTCAAGTTATTGACGAGATAAAGTTGAAGATTTTTGTGTGCATTTTGTGAAGTGGCAGACGGCAGCCCATAATGATTGAGGTCCTAGAGCGAAAGTCTACCAAGCCAGGGCCAGAGTTGCCGAGCCAGACCTGATGCCGTTGAGTTGTTGATGCTGAGCATGGCACCATCATGGCACAAGGATGTTGAGAGTTTTGATGGCCTCAACGCAACGATGGCAGTCAGCAGCCACAGGATGCCACAGGAGCTTAAGATTTTCCCATGCCCCATTGTTATTGCGAGTGATTGTGTGTGTGCGTGTGCGTGTGTGCGTGTGTGTGTGCATGTGTTGGCAGGTCTAGTTTATTTGCTCAAATGCTGCTCGTTTGCTCATGACACCAGCAACCAGCAACCAGCAACAGCAGCCGGCAACAAAAAAAAAAATGAAAAGCTAAAGAAAAAAAAAAACAATAAAAAGCCATGCGAAGCGGAAAAAAGAAAACATTGTGGCTAAACAACAATGCCAACAGCGTAACGCACACTTCACACACACACACAAACACACGCACACACACTCATACACACACACGCACACATAGCTCATCGATTTTCACTTGAAGGGGGGAAAAAGCCGTCGAGCAATTCTCTCGAGCCGTACAAACAAATGCGCGTAAATTTTGCTTAGCGCAAGTGCAAATACTTGACACAGCCGCACCTAAAACAAGTGTCTATACTCACAGCAATGACTGGCTAAATGATACCCTATACTCATTGTAAGGTATCAGAACTCAATCTACAATAGGCTCATAGTAAAAATAAGCTAAGCTTTTGTATTGTTTTTGTGCATATGAGCGACTTACCAATACCTTGTAAAAAGTCGTATCTACTCTAATAAATTGACAGCTGTCATATGCACATATGATAGGAAAAAAAAAAAATACCCTATTAAAAATTGTTATATGCATAGCATTTCTGTAATGTTACGCGTACACTCCAAATACTTCAAGTTACTTGGCTTTTACTGTTAATGAATATGTTTCAGTGTATGCCACTCCAAAGAATACCCTGTAATTGTCGAGTTGACAATTTTGACATATTGCTACTCAATCATGGGAATACATAGGAATGATACACTGTTCGTTTCGACAGCGTTAAACACCCACAAAACAACAAAAAAAAAAATATCTATATATCTTTGTGTCGAGCCATTGAAGCTCATTTGTTGGAGAGCATTTTGCATTTGAAAATTCAAATTGTTGGCATTTTAGTCATATGTCAATATATTGTTTGAGGGCTTTCTGTGGGCGTAACTTCGAACGCTTGACTTGGCTTATCGTCCTCGTGGTCCCTGCTCAAAAACACGCCTTCGACAAAGTTTCGAGTTTATCATTGTTTTTTCTTTTTTTTTGTCTTTTATTTATCCTTTGGCTGCTGATTTATTTGCATGTGCCTTGCGAAGCAGTTAATAAATTTCAGATACATTGAACTCTTATCTTGGCCGTCTATGCGGAAAGTTTGCAAAAATCTAAAGTTTTGTGCAAAAGTTTTTGCCAGGTAATAGTGTAACCTGTGTCAATTTGATTAGTTTGCTAAAAACCCCAGCCTCAGGGAATCCAGATAAGCCAAAGCAATGCGTGTGTGCCTTGTGTCACAAATATGAAAACAAAATGAAAAAGATATATATATAAAATAAAATATATATCAGTTTTGCATTCATAAAACGATTTACACTCCAGAAGCAGGCTAAATGATAAGCTCCGGTTTGCTTTTTGGCTTGAAGTGTGAGGGGAGGCAGCCGCAAATGCAAATATTTGAAGCAATAGTCAAAAGCAGCGGGTAGAAATTACAAAAAAAAAAAAATAAAGGGAAAAACCAAACCAAACCAAACCAAACTCGACTCAAACTCAACTAACTGCAAACCGAAATAATTGTTACCGACACTGACACAACTTTTGTTGCACACAGTTGCTGTTGCTGCTGTTGCTGTTGTTGCAACAGTTGCTGCTGGCTGATAGCGCAGACAAACGTCCCGCAGCAATTGAAACAACAGCGAGCAGAGCAATATCAAGATATATATATATATATATGGAGAGATAGAGTGACGGACCGGATTTGGATTTGGTTAGAAACGGATGCAATGCCAATGACTGACGCTGGTTTTGGCTCTTGTTTTTTTTTTTTGGTTATAGTGTTTCCATTGCAAACTTGGCAACACAAAGTAAAGTTATTTGCGGTTCATTATTCACTTTTGGATTTTTTTTCCTTGTGGCGCTCTCTAAAACAACAGCATCGACGTCATCACGATCGAAAACCAAATGATGGACAGCAGATTGAAGAGCCCCGTTCGAGCCACCACGAAGCACGTCGACGTTTGTTAACTTACCCCAAAGCACAACTGCATCTCAAATGACTTGGCAATAGCCAAAAGGAGTGGGTTTTTTTTAGCAGGGAGTTGGTGGTTGTTGAGGGGATCTTTGGGAGATGAACTGAACACATAGCGACATTTAAATAGAAAATTTTTGCTTTTGCTCGATGGGGAATTGCGTCGTTGCGAAGAATTTTTGCTCTTTGCTTATTCATCTTGCAAGTTGAAAAATAAATTAATAATGCGTTCTTGCCACTGACAGCAGCTGCCTGCAACCGCACACGAAGAAGGCAGGCGAGTGGGAGAGAGAGAGAGACAGAGAACTATATATAGTGTGAGCAGTGCAGCAAGTGGATAGAAAAAGGACTCGAATATTCCATGCGCAACGTGGCAGTCTTTGTCCTAAAATTTAATTGCATCTTTTTCAGCAATTCTAGCACGAAATGAGAATGCATGCAAAACGCTCGCAGAGAGGGTTCTTAAAAAAAACACCATCCCTTCTCCTCCCCCCCCCCCTCAACCAAACCCTCCTTTCCCTCTTTGATTCTGGGCAGCAAGCAGTTTAAGCTTTCCGTTTAGTTCAGTCAAGATATGAATACTAATAGCCACTGGAATGTTTGAGTAGCCAAAAGGACATTGCACTGTCTGTGAACCCAGGCAAACCGCTCCCAAGACAATCTTTTGGTTCGGTTTGGTTCGGTTCCTTGATTCTCGTTATTTTGTTTTCGTTTTGGGGGCTGGTCTTTTGGGGGTCTGCAGTTTCCTATTCGTAATGTCATTGCTCTTCTTTGATACCGTGGACATTCGCATAAATGTCAGATTGAGTTTTGTGCGGCGCCAAAGTTGAGTCCTTGTAATGCATTTGAATGCAAGACTTGACAACCAGTTGCCCAAGCAACGTCTGCCACATGCCATCCGCCACCCAACCACCCGAGAGGGTTTTGCCATTTTGCATCAAAAACGTTGCAAAGAAAAGCAATTAGCGAAATTAATTGCTGAAGTTTCGCTTTTGAAATATTTATCTGCCCGAGTGAGATTAATTCAACAAGAATATTGCCATGGATACGCCCCAGTGACTGACCCAATCTGTAGTCTTGTCAATTGAATAGCTTAGCGGTTGCTGCTCATCTCCTTTGCAACTTGGCCAGATTGACCTGCCACAAAGGTGCATTTTACACGCTGTAGATGCAACAAGATAAACAGCTGCTGAAATTCAACAAATTAAATGAAATAAATTTCACACACACATCAATCTTATATAAAATACAGTCATAAATTTATTTCAATATTGGTGTAAAACTCTTGTTTAACATTTTTTTAATGTGCTTCAGCCATTTAGCTTCTTAGTCCATTGGAATAATCGGCATTAAAATTGATTGAATACTTTTATTGACGATTTCATATTACATTGGCCACTCTGGCAAAATTAAGGTCAAAATACGTTGTGGGCAAAGGATCAGCGCTCGGTTTTATTGGCTTTGAATTCATTTTTTTTATCAGCTTTGTATGAAAAAGTAACGCAATTTAAATTGCTGGCAAAAAAATAAGCAGAAAATTGTTGAACAACGAATGCTTATAAAATAAGACCAGATAATACCAGATGAGTAAAGTAAATTATCTGGAATGGTTCAACAATCATTTATTTAATTAAAATCTTAAAAAAGAAACCAAAAAATTATAGATAAATCTTTGGACTAAATCTCAAAGCGATACGCCTTAAAAATGTATTGGCAATATTGTAACATGTGAAAGAGTTGAACTTACCGCTTTCCCAGTGCTGTGACAACAGCAGCATTGCAACAATGGTGACAAGGGGCAGTGTGCGGCACAGCATTTGGGGCAGATATGTCCTGCTGCTGCGGATATGTCTTCGCTTGTCCTTGCTGGGGCTAATTGTCGCCATTGGGCTGTGTGACGTCATTTTGTAGCTGGCCAAAGTTGCTCAGTTGTTGAAATTGTTGTTTCTCTGTTGCTGTTGTTGTTGTTTCTCTGTTATTGTTGTTGTTGTGGTTTGTTCTTGTGGCTGTTGCACTCAATTGGATTTGAAAGAATTTCGTGTGTAAGCTGTCGTATTCGGGTGCATTGAATTAATTATATCATTGTTGCTGCACGAAGCCGCAGATTCTGGCAAAAGTTGCTGCCGTTTCCTCAAGTGCAACTGCAGCAAGTAGCAAGTGGCAAGCAGCAAGCAACACTTACAGAATTTTAATTATTCAAAATAGGTTTTTAGCACAACGAGTCCGAGGACACAGGACTCGTAGCACAGGATTTTTCCTCTTATTTGCTCTCTCTCTCTCTCTCTCTCTCTCTCTCTCTTTCTCTCACTGTCTCTGTCTCTCTCTCTCTCGGTGTGTCTATCGGGCTCAGTTTCTCTGTGTTTTAATTGCTTGTTCTGCTGCAATGCATTTTCCCGGGGCGTTTGCAAATTTATAGCTGCAAAATAGAAGCAAAAACAATATATGTATAAATGTGTTAGTTTTCTGCATAACCACAATGTCCTTTTTGCCGTGTGTTTTTACTCTATGCATATATATGTGTCTGTGTGTGTGTTTGTGTGTGTGTATTTGTATATTTGTGTATGCTGCGTAATGCTGCTAAGCCGTTGTGCCCAAATACATAATTCCTATGCAAATAAGCGTAGACCAAACACTAAAATTTATGTGCGCGCTGCGTTTTGCATATCTGCACAGTGAATGCCACAATTTGGGGGCGTGAGAGGGACGCCCATAAGCACAGGGGCGCTGCAGTCTATATTGTTTTCTGTTTTACTTTTTAGTATGTTTTTTTTGTTGTTTTTGTTTTTTTTTTCTATGACGAAATTTGTTGCCCGAATAAAACTCAAGTAAGGCGTAAAAATATCTAAGCTTTGCGTTGGCAAAAGCCTGCAAAAAAAGCACAGAACACGCTGCCAAATTAACAGAAATTTTTGTTAGCCCAAATTTGCTGTTCTATGTCACCAGAGCATGCCAAAAGCCTGTCTCTCTCTCTATCTCTCTCTATTACTCTCAATCTCTCTCTCTCTCTCTGTCTCTCTCTCTCTGCCTGTGTATTTTTTTATTCAGTGTTCTATGTTCAGTCAACGGCAAGCCAACTGAAATAATCCTGAAAAATATTGTTGGCTTTGATTTGGCTCGACTTTTCGCTGCGTTTTTTATGTCCCTTTGATATTTGCTCTGAATTTTTTTGATATTTGTATATATATTTTTTTTTCATTTGCTCAGCCTTTCTATTCAATATGACATGGCAGCACCGCATGCATGACACACAAAATGCTATACAATAAACTAACTGCGCATCATTTGCTAGGTGCATGGACACGCACACACACACACACAGTCATGCCACCCAACCATGCCCCTTGTCCATAAACAATTCTATTAAAATTAATGTAGCATATTTTTAAAGGCTACGCATGGGAAAGAAACTTAAATGCTATACAAATTGATACACATTTGTTAAATAACACACAAAGCGCGTGAGTTCACCGACTGACAGATACCCTATAAAGACATCAAGTATATTGTGGACTACGTCAACAGTAAAGTTCACAAGCGAATAAAAAACAAAGAAAGAAAAACAAACGAAGCAACAAATTGGGACGCAAGTAAACAGTACAAGATAAAGACAAGCTAAAAGGCAAACAAAGAAAGGAAAAAAAAAAGAAAAGACCAAAAAAAAAGACGAACATATAAAGGAGAAAGAAAAAATAAAAGGAAAAGGAAAAGGAAAATACCCAGAAAATATGATTGATTTTATGTGGGTTGAGCTGTGCAGCAGAGTCGAGTTTGAGCAGCTGAACAGCTGAGGAGACCAGAGTCCTGAGTCCTGAGTCCCGAGTTCTGAGGAGCTAAAGTCCGTGCCAATGACAAGAAAGGCCTGAAGGCCTGATATTCTCCGAAGTATGCCAGAACAGACAAGGATATTACTTATGTACATACTCGTCTAACGCCCAAATACGGAGTTTTTTTATACGCAAGGAAATAAGCAGCAAAGAGCTAAAATAGGCAGCCAATTTTAAGAAGAAAAACCGAATACCAAAACCACAACAACAAGAAAATAACCACACACACACACACACATGTAAACACACACACACACACAGTCTTGTGTGGAAGATATGCGTATGAGAAAATTTGTGTATTTGCCATAAAATAATTTATCAATTGGAAAAATTTTTAGACAGCAGACTCGGTGCTGGGGGACCAAGCCAAGAAAATACTGTACGATGCGAAGAAAAATGCCCAAGCACTTTATATAAAAATGTTTGCATGTGTATTGGTTATGTGTGTGTGTCGCTGTGTGTGTATTTGAGGGTAAAATTATGACAGGAGGAAATAAAAAAGCATAAATTTATTACTGGGCAAACGATGACTACTAAAACTTGGCCACAGGCCCCGCTGGGAGTGCGGCGCGCTGCAAGCGAGCATCATAAATAATCGAAGGGGCGACAATATTGAAAGCCCGGACAATGAACAACATGGCAAGGGGCATGGCGGCAACGAGTGCACTGACGCTCTTTCCCAAACAGCATAAATAAACATAAATACAATTCGATTGCCAGCCAGGGAACGGACGAGAGATTGTAGCAAAGAAACACGTTGTGGTAAAGAGCGGGGGGTGCTTCAAGCGGGTTACGGCACACGCAATGCCCCAGCGACGAGTTGGCAACGTGGCAGCAAAAATAATTGTACGAGTACAACAATTTGCCATAACAAGGATATCAAATTTGCGCACTGGCTGGCAGCCGTAGACGCAGTAGAAGCAGCGCAAAATAAAAAGGATAACGAGGCACAATAAAAGAAATGAAATCGTAACCCAAACGGTTACTAATTGGACAAAGCAGCCAAACAGTCAAAAGAGAAAAATCAACAACAAAAAATTCAGAGAAAGCCGTGGAAACCAAGAGAACCGACAATACCAACAACAACAGCTTATATGTGTATATGTGTGTGTGTGTGTGTGACCCACGACTCAGTATTGTCTGAGTACTAGTCAAATTTCGCCATAGTCCATCCCAGCCAAAAAAGAACAAACATAAAAAAGACACAAGAAACAAGAGTGTTAAATTAACGAATACCCTCTTTTGCAATTAAAAATATATTCATTAAAGATCTATAAGAAAATAAATAAGCACACTTTCAAAATATTAAGGATTCATAAAAAACACAAAGATGTGTGCTTTTAATGCAGGGTAATAAAAAATAAATATATTGAAAAGAGATAAACAAACAAATCTCATTTAGGATAAGCAACCAAATCTAATTATAAACTTAACTTAAAGATATGAAATTGAAACCACTTAAAACTCAACATAAACAAATTAAAATATTACATCTGTTTAAAATTTTTAAATCTATTTAAAAATATTAAATCTATTCAAAATATTAAATCTATTTAAAAATATTTAAATATACATTCCTGTTGAAATATATGCGAAAAAAACGCACATTTTAGAGACACACCCAACAAGACACAAATTTCTTAAAATTTAATGTTGCTGAAAATAAAACTTTGCTGTTCCTAATGCAATTATGTCACTCAACTATTTCCAAGCTAGGCGAAACCCTTGTTAAATATTTATATGCATACAGGGTATAAAAAAACCCAAACAAAAAGACAAAAAATGAATACAACATAAAAATAATGAATGACACAAAAAAATAAAAGGAGAATTGTTAGCTTAGTTAAGTCTAATTTTGTTGGGAGGCAGAGTGCTTAAAAAATAATTACGCGTTGGCAATCAAGAAGGCGTCGTTATCGTTGTCGCAACCGGAAACCGGATGCGGATGTGCATGTGCGCGATGTCAGCATCCGGCAGACGTGTGGGCATTTTGGGAGCCGTCGAGCTGTGGGCGTGGCCATCGAATGCAACGGGCTTCAGTCGTGCCGAACGACGGACCACAGTGTGGGGCACAAATTGAATTTGGTTGCTGGTGGATAAAACGCCTTGCCACAAATTTGCCAACTTACAAGTAATTAGGCAGCAGCCACCCACACACACCCACACACACACACACAGGCACAGACAGACTATAGTTGAAGGACACAAAGGACATCCACACGCGTTGTCAGTCGCTTGGCGCCGTTTGCTTTTTCGGTTGATTGTCGAGTGCGACTGTTGGCTAATTGCACAATGTGCTGCAGCAGCAACCATCGTTGACGGTTTCTCGTGTCACTCTCTCTCTCTCCCTCTCCCTCTCCCTTTCCGTCTCCCTATCTCCCTCTCTCTCTAGGAGCTGGTCGTCTCTTGATTTCTTTACGTGTTTGAGTTGCACTTCTGCCTTGGTAATTACCAATTTCAGGCGCCAATTTGGCTCGTTGCTGCTGGCCAGCCAAAAATTTAATTAGTTTGACAACCAAATGTCAACTTGTGTGTCTGTGTATGTGTGTTTGCGTGCATGTGTGTGTGTGTCGGTTTGTATATAAGCAACAGCGAGACAAAAAAAAGGAGAAATCTAAAAACAAAAAACATCAATGGAAAAACAAATTTTTTGACAGGCCTCAGGCGCTAGGTAATTATGAGCAATCGCAGCTAACCCTTTGACCTTTTGTAATCTGTTTAACGACACGATGCCATCAGCAAAAACAAGATAAAAAGGAAGAAACATCACTTAGTCAGTCAGTCAGTTAGTCAATCAGTAAGTCTGTCGGTCAGTCAGTCATTCGGGCAATATTCATTTACTTTACAAGTGTTGCGTCAATTAATTTATTTGAAACCCTTCGCACGAGGCACAATCTAACTTTGACACTTTGACAACAGCGGCACACTTAAAGGCCGGAAGGACATGCCTTCGAATAATAGCACTCGATTTAATTATTAAAAGCACCAGCTTTCGTCCTGCCGCCTTTCCAACAATACTAATTAAAGTCTACGACATTGAATACTCGACCTCAGTACTAGTCTAATAAATGTCTATAGCTGACTTGGGTCTGAATTATTCACACTTTTTCCAGCAGCCGACAAGCTGAGGCTGACGGGATAAACGCTATGCACACACACACACACACACATACACTGAGCGAAATGTGACGATCGAATTTCAAGTACATGTTCAAGCACTTTTTCTTCATATTAAAATCTCATGAGAAAAAAGACTGAATAAATTAAGTGCAAAATATTCAGCACAAGCACTTTTGTACTTCAAAAAAAAATGTTGTGCAAACTACTCGTAATTATTTAAAGAAATAAAATTGATGAATCAAGTTTATTAAGTAATATTGAAGCATACATTTAAATGCCTGAGTTTACTAATAATTAAATATTTATTGTTTTTGCTGCTTCAAAGGGGGCAAATATTAGCTGAATTAATGCAAGTCAATAAAATAAACTAATAAATTCATTATTATTATTTGTTGCGTTTTGTGTGCACAATTGAGCATTTTATTATTCTCAGTGTCGAAAATAGAGCTGTATTGGCAGCACTAGTGCATTTCAAGTACACTTAATGGGGCAGCTGCCTCCTCAAACCAGATCTGGCCGATGCTGGCGATGCTGGCGATGCTGCTGCTGCAAACCGAATAGCTCTTCACAGTTTATAGCTTTAAGTGGCAGTTGGCAAGTGCAAGTGGAAATTTTCAGAGCTTGCAGTTTGTTTTCTATGCAAGCACACACACAAACACACACACACACATAGAGGCACACCCTGCCACACTCATAGAGACATGCACAAGTACAGGCGATTGGATAGTTCAATTGATTAAGTTTACACTGACACTCAACGTTTTAATCTTATACAAAATATAATTGAGGGGCAATTTAGTTAATCAGTAAATGATTTAATTCAAGCCACTTGAATTAGATATGCACAATTATCTCTTGTAAGCAAATGGCCATAGTTGAAAGAAGCTGCTGGGCATTTTTAATTTGATTAAATTCAAGCAGCAGCAGCTGCTGCTGCGGCAGCTAATTAAACTCGAAAACTAACGTGAAACCATTGAATGGACATGCCAAGCACTAATTAAGATTTTGTCAATTACTTATGGTGAGTGCCACGCCACACCCCCTTCTAGAGCAACCTCCCCGAGGAGGCAACAACAACAGCAGCAGCAGCAGCAACAGTGGCATCAGCAGACCTAAAAAGGACACTCGCTGACGCAGCATAAAATGCAAGCTTAGACTATCTGTCTCTCTCTCTCTCTGTCTCTTTCTCTCTTTTTGTATCTCTATCTCTCTCTCAGTTTCTCACCTACAATCTCTTTGCAGCCTGTCTGTGTGCAATCATTAAAATTAATTTATTGGTTTCATTAACTTGGCCGGCAAGTCTTTAGCAGCTACGAGGCACATTAGTCGCAGTTGTTGTTGTTGTTGTTGTTGTTGTTGCTGTGTGTTGTTCTTGTCCCAAAGTAAGCTGCAATTTTTTTTATATGTCGATGCCAATGGACACCACAACGACATTTCGTAGCATTCATTTGTTGGTCGAGGCCAAAATCCGTTGAAAGCATAAGCCAGAAAAACACAATCGGCTAAAGCCAAAGCCATTGCGCTTGGCTGCCCAACAATGAAAATGTATTGTTCTTATCCGCTGGTCGAGGGTGAAGACAACAAAACAACAACTGCAACAACAACAACATCATCTAAATGGGAATGGACTAGAAATAATCATCATTAGGCACGACCCCAGTCAAACTTTTAAATCCTCGAGCAACTAGCTAAAGCAACAAGTTTTTATATTTTTCTCCCTCTCTCTCTCTCTCTCTCCCTAGCTGCTCACCTTGACTGCAATTATGTACAGTTAATTTTGACTTGGCTTTAAATTTTTAGGCAACTCGCAAAACTTTTTGTTTTCAGCCCGCTTTTAAATGTCTGTCAGACAGGCGCCAAAAGTTTATAAGTTAAGACAAACTCGCCCAAAAAAAAAAAAAAAACAAAATAGGCAAAACTTATTTAATAAACTCAAAATGACGCACGTCAGACAAAACACAATAAAAATCCATACATATGAAAATATAATATCTGAGATCTAAATTCAATCAATTTATCAAAAATAAACAGAAGAAAAACAAAAACAAAAAAAGTTATCATTAATTCTGCCCAAATGCAACAAAGTTCTGCACATCAAAAACAAAAGTTATTTTCCTCTTCAAGAACACAAAATGTTGTTAAGAAATTACAACAATTTTACCGTCTACAAAATTTCTTAAGTATAAATAAATCTTTTTATATTTTAGATAAATAGTTGAAAAAGTAATTTATTGCTGGTTTTACTAGAAACAAATTCGCATAGAAATATTATTTTCTAAGCAAATCTTTAATTTATGTTAATAAGAATCATATATTAAAGGAAATATATGGAAAAATCTGCAACTTTTTCATTACAGAAAACTTAATTGTGAAGCTTCTGAATATGTTAATCGAGATACTTAAATATTGTGAAAAAACCAAAATCAATTGAGAAAATCAATAGCTAATTTTATATCAATAAAATAGAAAGAAAAACTATAAAAAAAAATAGTTAGTTGATTACATTTCATCAGCCATTTGTTCATTTCTAGTTTTTGTCACAATGAAACATAAAAAAAAAGCAGATTAATTCACAGCTTAACTGCCATCAAAGGGCTTAAAATTAATTACACAAAAATCACAATATTTAGGAACGGGAAAAATTATAAAAAAAAAACTGGTGATTTCTTTGATATCCTATGAGCGAAATTGACAACTATTTATACATATTCCCAGTTGGTTGCAACTCGTCAAACCACACAAAATTATTTTATTCTAGAAATTACATTTTTTTTTTATATTAAATCGGAAATACCTTGAGGACTGTGTGAAATGCTTGCTGATTAGCTAGCTGTTTCAGTGCTGCATGCATTGAATGTTACATTTGTCATAAATAACTGTCAGTTGCTGTCTATATTTAAGGAGTCAAACAGACATGGCTGCACCACCCGCACCACGTGCACCACCCGGAAACAGCAATGTGCCACCCGTTTGATGCATTGCTTTGCACTTTGCCGCATCGCTGCTGATGTTGAGGCGACTGCGAGTGCATTTGGCAAATAAGAAAAATTGCATAAATTTCATTAAATTCGAAATGTCAAGCAACTGTCGTGCACCCGCCGACCTATCCCACTATACCTCACTACACCCCCACTCTACCCCACTTTACCCAACTATGCATATTTCACAATGTGTTTTTTTTTTTCTCAACCATTTTCTGTATGTGTGGCTTAACATCAGGAATGACGTCGTCTGGCGGGGCTGGCGTGTGGGATTGGTATGTTTTTTTTTTTACCGTGTTCAGTGCTCGGCAATATTAAAAATTGTGCACCAAAATCCCCAAAGTAATTTATTAAGATGCCTCATGACTGTTTTACGCGCCGTTGACTTCACGCCATTAAAAGCCACGGCACAACCAGAAATACATTTATACATACAACGCATACATACAAAGGCTGCATAAATTTTCGCCACAACAGCAGCAGCAGCAACAGCAACAGCAACACCAACAACAATAACAACCACAACAATACAAACATTACTGCGACACTTTTACTAGGCTGCCTCATTGGAGTTGCGGCTTGTTTTGAAAAGGCAGCAGATGCATTAGTTGCTGCTGGTTGCTGCTGATGTTGCTGCTGTTGCTGCTGCTGTTGCTGGTTGCTGCTGTTGCCGGCGTCTTGAGAGTAGACGAAGCAGCTGCACACAGCATCTATCGTTAGATTCTTGACATTTATATGGGGCTGCTCTGGCTTGGCCTTAGCCATTTGGCTTTGATTGCAGCACCCGAAGTTTTTGCGGCTAGCGCATTGTCATAAATTACTTGGCACAGCAATTGCTCCCAATGCTGCCTGAATGCCGTTACTTTATGTACATGTATATAGCTGTGTGTGTGTGTGTGTGTATATCTGTAAATCGTAAATCAATGTGGCACACATTCAGCTAGAGCTATGACTCTGCCTTTCCTTTCCTTTTGCCACGCACCACATTGCGTATGTGTGATATATATATTTTTCGTAGCACGTGTCATGAATTCTAATTACCATTTACCATTTTTGCCTCACTTATATAAGTTGCATTGTGTTTTGTTGTCCACTCATAATTCATAATTTATAAAATTGCTCAAATTTTCTATTGCATTTCAATGATTTTTTTGTGTAAAATTTAATTTTATTCAATGTGTTAAAGCTCAAATCGAAAAAATATTGATGAAAATTACATAAAATAAGCCCATCAAAAGATAGCCGTCATTGTTAATAATTAATTATGCATATACAAATCTATATAAATTATATATGTATATGTGTGTGTTTAGTATGTATGTGATATGAAATGTCTGCTGCAAATTAAAGACAAAGTTTAAAATCTAATATGATTTGAATGCATAAATTGTTCGTTATTCAAATAAATACCCTTAAACTGCGTTAAATTGATGTCAAATAAAAGGTTTATCAGTTCTGTACAATTTATTAGAGAATAAAAAATTTATAATAATTAAATAAAATATTTGTAATCAAAGAATATTTCCAGTTCGAAAAGAAAAATACATTTGCACATTTTCAACATTTTGTATATTGATTGATTGATTTATGCTTTGAATAACACCGCTTACAGGGCACTCGATAGTCGAGAACACTCGACGCATTCAGCATTTTCAACATTTTGAACATGTTTTTATTATATTTGTGCATGCCTTTCATTTATGCATTTTCATTTTCATGTAAATGCAATAATCAGCGTTATGCAGTTTAGCATATCAATTACGACGCCATTCAGCTACATGCTGAAAAAGTTTGTAAATAAATAATTATTTCACATTTTTGAGTGGTGCGCATGAAAATTAAAATGAAAGCAAAAATTAAAAAAACCCAATTCAAAAAATGCCAATTATTGTTGTTTGGAATTGCAATCGTTCGTGTGCTGCACACTTTAACTCATAGAAAAATTGTGCAAATCAAAAATTGATTTGAATGGCCATGCGGTAAATAAAGTTGAGAATTCAATTATTTAAAGCGTACAACTGAATCGGTCCCGGAACCCAACTGACGGCAATATAAAATATTTATTAAATGCGTCAAGCCGCAAAAAATCACACAGCACAACTCACCGTGTGTGTGTGTGTTTATGTGTGTGTGTTTGTTTATGTGTTGTTAGGTATTTGAATAAGTTGGAATACAAAACATTATTGTGCACATTTTCCATGTCAAGCTTGAAATGATATTTCCACAAATTTCAGCTCATATTTACCGATTACTTTCTCAACATAATTAGCAGTAAATCATTTTGTGATGTGGATAACTCGGGTATATTTTCCTCTGATTTGTATACTTCACTATGGGCGGTGCTAGCTGGTTAAATATTTGTGTTCTGGTTAGTACCATTGTTTGGCTTAGTTGGTAAATTAGTAAAATTGGCCGTTGGCCAGCACAATGAGAACGCAGGCGCTAAACAGCATGCAGCATGCAGCATGCGGCATGCAGCAAGCCGCAGTCGCGACAATAGCATTGATAATATAATTTTGAATGCATTTTAGTGGCACTCTTTGGTTGGTAGTCGACAGCTGCAAAAACAGACACACAGCCGGCAATGGCAAATAACAACAGCGACAACACAATAATGTTATAGATCCATTAAAATTAGCAGCACATTTGCCAAATTCCAAAAATGTGTGCGTGTTTGCATGTTTGTGTGTTTGTTTATGCATGGAGTGAGAATATGGTTAAATTCTGGAAATTTTCATGTAGGATAAATATAATGTACACATTCTGGTATACACAATGGAAGCATTTATTATTGTGCACTGAGAGAAATATATATATGCAAGAAATATGTCTAATTTGAACCTCATATAAACTTCATATTTATAGGGAAATAATAAATATAAGGATATAAAACTTTTTTTTTTAAATTAAATTAAATTATTTATTAATTAATTAGCTCTGCTTAGGATACAGCTCTGGGAGCAACTTTTGCAGCAGTTCCACTGGTAGCTGAGCGGAGCAAAAGAGCAATGGAACATTGGGTTTACTGCTCCCGCTCTGGTAATTTTTTCGCTCTTGCCTCCGCTATAGCACTGCTATAGAACAAGAGCAAAAGAGCATTTATTTAAATTTTCTGCTATTGGGTGTGCAATTGCTCCAGCAGTCGGAAGTGCCTCAATATTTCCACTGCGCTTGCTACAACGTTGTATTAATTTCACACACTGCTTCAAAGATATTTTTAAGATATTTATTTACAGTAATTTACATAGAGCCTATACCAAAATTGTACATTTCCTGATTTGATTTATATAGTTTTTAGTTTATTTTATTCTTAAGATAAATAATTTCTATACTTATTCCCAATATTAAATTAATAATAACTTTTTTATAATTTGTTTATTACTTTAAAAACAGTCAAAACTAATTTCCATTTATTAAAATTTGGTTTGCACTTGCATAGCGAATAAGTGCATACAATTCAGGGTGTACTCTATTTCTCTGAGTGTATGTTTACATGCACACTTGTGTAATGAAATTGGCATCTACTCATATAGGGGCGCCCACGCACGCAAGCAAGTGGAATTTTTGAGCTCGGACACGAGTGCTGTGGGCCCAATTCCGGCCGCGTCGCTCGTTGACGTCGCAATAAATATCCATGGATATTTATTATTTTGCGGCACGTCACTGATAATTAAAAATAAATCAATTTTTAATGGTGCTTTTGAAAGCGGCGCTGCCTCAGGAAATGCTTCATGTGTGGGTATTTGTGGGTAGTTCGGTTTGGTTTTCAGCTTAAAGCAATTAGCGCCTAAATTAGTTGGCGTCAAAATGTTGCGTGTTGTTGTTTTTTGGCCGCCCCCCCCAAAATTCAATAAGGTGGTCCACGCACGAATTTCAATACCCGAACTGGGCGAACTGGCATGCAAAGCACGTCAACACAATTGCCAAGTGCCAGACGAGCCTTTACGGCTAGGCAAATCAGTTTATGATTCATAAACAATACTTCATCAAGCTGCCATCCCAAACAAATATTCACACACACACACGCACACACTCACACACGCACACACAAAATACCAACGCACATGTTTGCCAAACGGCCAACAATAAAGATCAGCACAAATGCAATACCCAAAGAATATTGCGCCAAACCGCCAAAGATACCAAAACAAATAGCTGCAAAACAAAAAAAAACAAACTTGACTTGAATTTACTCTGTAGTATTTAAAATTGTCTAATTCTGTTTTACATTGGCCTAAAGTTAATTAGAACAAATGATTTATATTTAAAAGTCTACAAAAAATATCGACTACTTAAATAAATTTGGGCTCATTACATAATCAATTCAGAAGATATAAATAAAGACTTTTAAATTTCTTAAATTAAGTTAAATTACTTATTATTGATTAATGATTATTAATGATCCTAAAAATTATTTCAATCTAAAATATTTAAACTATTTTTAGCAATTTTACAAGTCTTTTATATTTTTGAAATGTTTGTTGCAAAGTTTTGGCTTAATTTACGAAGCACATCTTGGAACTATTGAGCTCTAGTTTAGTCAAAATTCAATAAAGATTCACAAGATTATAATGAATTTGACTACACATTTTTTTAAACGTTATTAATATGTAATAATATTAATATGTTCAAAAGCTAGAGTTAAATAATGTAAGCATAAGGAAAGAAAATAAATAATAATAAGAAATAAGTAAATTTATCAAAATTTTAAATAGAAGATGATACGTATATTTAAATTTGTATAAGCAACATATGAAAGATTTCCAATATGCATCTGATCAAAATTATAAACATTAATGGATTCCGATATTAATGCCACAATCCAGCCCAATGCTTCATTAATAAAAACAGGGTATACAAATGCCAGTGCGTCACGTGGTTGCAATCATTAGGCAAGGCAAAGGAAAGATGGTCATAGCCAAATACTTGATGTGCGTTTGTGTGTCTAAGTGTGTGTGTGTGTGTGCTTGGAATCATCAAATACAAGCCTCGTACTCGTACATCAGTCACAGATTGGGCGCGCGTGCAACTGACTTGACCGAGTAGGCTATGTGGGATAAATATCTGTATAAAAGGCAAAGCATGGAAATTGATGCGACCAGCAAATCGTCAGCAATTGTCCTGGCCAATTGTTAGACTCATACATGTGTGTGAGTGTGTGTGTGTGTGTTTGTGTGTGTTTTGTGTCTTGGCCACTTTATGAGAAACGCGTGATGTGAACTTATGCCAGATAGCTGGCAAGTATGATTGAAGGTCGCCTCGGCTCATCGCCTCAATTATGCCGTCAACTCTTTGTGGCCGATATTTAAATATATGTGTTTTTTGGGGCATGTGGCAGCATGATGTTTATAGAGCAACATCAACGCAAATCTAATAATATAAACCCGCATGCAGAAGGCATGTTATTTATATGCACGCATAAATATAAATAACAGCAACAACAGCAACAACAGTAACAACAACGGCAACAACTGCGGCAACAACAACATGTCCTGACCACAGTTAGCTTGGTAACCGCAGCAAATGGCATAAAAGTCAACATGTTCAACGGCCGCTGGAAAAAATATAGCCACAGCTTTCAATGTGCGTGTGTGTTAGTGAGTGTGTGTGTGAATGGGTGTGTGCGTGAGTATTTGGCTGTGTGACTTTTCATATCTTGGTAGGCTATAAAGTATAAATTACGGCAAATATGTTACGCGGCAACACAGCATAAGAGACACAAGCAGCGGCACGCACAAACTAACACTAACAACTAGTAAGCCGCCAAACACACCGCCCTCCCTCCCTCCCTTTCTCTCTCTGCCCTTCTCTCCTGGTGTCTCTTGTCTTGGGCAAGTAATCAAAATGCGTGGCACTGCCTCTTGGTTATGCCACATTACTTTATATGCGGCGTAATACTAGCTGCAATTTTACACAGCCACCATGCCATTTTTCCGGTGATTAAGTGTTGATAAGTCTATAAATTAACTCGCCGACAACGCAATGTCTGCATAGAGTCTGTTAAAACGCACACACCCACACTCACTCCCACACACACACACACCCACACACACACAAGCATATTAATCATGCTGCACAGCGATTACGAGTGTGGACAACAATTGCCTACTTATTGGGGCCAAGCTCCAAGCAGAGGCGACATCATCTTTCCAGCCAACTAATGAGCTGGCCCAAACGTGTAAAGGCTGAAACTGCTCCACGCAACATATCGTTGAAAATCGATTAACAACTCAGTTGCCAAAAATGATATATGGTTATTGTTATTAGCAGCAGCAAACAATGCAATCTATTGTTTCATATTCTGAGTATGTTTCAGTTTACTGCCACACCTAATTAAAGCCTAAATAATATAATTTGAATTATTATTTACGTATAACAGTTATTAAATGGGGTTTCTTTCCGTTTCTTGGGGGAGTTATTAAAACCCTTACACCTTTTATGAAGGCAAAGGTCACCAAAATATTTAATTATAGCATGTTATTTTCAATTATTTAAATGATTTGTAAACAAATTATTCAAATTGCTAGTTGTTTGATGACAGCAACAGCTGCCAGTTCTCATATTGCATGTGTTAAGGTATGTGGGCTAAAATAAAATTAAAATAATTCTATGTATTTACCCTTTTTGTCCTTAGAATTTTAAACAAAGGTTACGTAACACTAAAATATTTATCGCTTGTTTATATTGGGTTGGTATTTGAATGTATGTTCACTCAATTAAGATTTAATTTTGGATAAAACTTTATCTGATTTCTTACTGACAAATATTAAATTTCGATTTTAAAATAAATCGTACACTTTTCGCTTGTGGTCAGCTTCTTTTAACCTTTTTCCTACTCACATTATAAATAGATTATTGACTTTCACAAGAAATGGTCAGGCAAGTTGTTTACTTCATTGAACTTGGTTACTTATAAATCTATCTTTTTATAACCAAACTAATAATAAATTTTAAGCAAGTGCTCCCCATCTTAAGCTAACTTATTGAAGTGTTTAAAGAGTATCAAATTCAATAGTTTAAAGATATTATAAATCTACAGATTAAACTCAGATTTGTGTACATTTCAGCAAACTAACTTTAAATACTTATGTCAATATAAATAGACTTTAAAGCGGTTTGTTTAATAAATTGTTTAACGATTTCGACGACGCTTCAAGACATTTTCTGTCGACTCAATTTCACCTGCTCGATTGCATTTAAAGTCAAATGGAAAGGCAAACAACGTTTGAGCCACGGGAATTCAATTTAAATGCGAATAATATAATTGCTTAAACTATGCATACAATTGATTTACACAAATTTGCCAAAGACAACATCAACATCAACAAGAAATCTGTTTTAATTGCGGTTAAGCCAAGAGCAAATTCGTTTTCCAGACAAGAAAACTCAGCAAGCAAGTTCAAAGCACTGCCGCGGGCTCAGCTTTGAAGTGCTCCATTGACAATCTGGCAGCCAGGCTGGCAACAGAGCCGAATAGGGCCAAGAAGAAATTAGCATAAAATATACAAGGCAACAACAGCAACATCCGTGCTTAGTTGGAGGGTGGAGGGGTGTCAAAGAATTAATCTGCATTTTGGCCAGCAGCAGACGATGACTGGCTAACCGCAACTGGCTTGTGCTTCAAAATACAGTCTGTAGTTTAAGCCGTGTTTGCAAACACAGGTTTTCACTTGCCACACCAAAACGCTGGGGAAAGCTGCAGCATACTTTGGGGCACCGAAAAAATGTAATTCACACAAATGGCTCGAAAGATGAAGACGACACAGTGTATAAAAAAGGGCAGGCAACACGTTCATTACATTTACACACAGCACACACACAACACACACACACAGCACACACACAGCCCCCCCAGACAGCTAACACATGTAGGGAAAATAAATGATGAGTGCGAAAGGGACAACACATAGCACATTGTCGCTGATGCGGCACGCGTAGACACATTAAATCAAATTAAAAGTGCGCTAAGTGCAAAGTGTGCAAAGTGAGAAAACCCCAGGTAAATCCCATTTTTAAATACAAATAGCAAAATGCGACCTAGTTCCACCCACCACCCACAAAAGCCGTTGACACTCTGAGAGTGGGGCGTGGCGGACGCTGCGGCTTGCGCCCTGTGCTTTGCTGCCAGGAGCTCTGCGGTCCTGGCACACATTTTTTTCAGAGCTTAGCGCCGCCTCTGGTGTAATCTTAGTTTAAGTTGATTGTACAACACTCAGGCCCAAAATGTTGAGAGAGAAAAAAAACGTTAGATTTGCGCCATAATGAACGACTTTGAGTTACCCCCTATTACTAAAAAGTTACAAGATAAGCAAAATTTGTCTCAAAATACTTAGACAGCTCATAAAAATGTGTTTAAATAATATTTATAGTAATATTTTAATATCTATATTTAAATAACTGAAAAGTACAATAATAAAACAAGACAGGAAACATAATGTCAGATACCCTGTAAATATATCATTTTTTAAATCCGATCAACTTGAAAACTCCCCACAGAATTTGTGTAATTTTAATTGAATTTAAAAAAAATACGATGAAAAAATTTAGAATTTACATTAATAAAAAGTACAACAATGACTGATAGATGCCCTATAGGAAAACCATGTAAGTCAAGGTAAATTAAACAAAATCTATCGTAGGCGTGACAAACCGCCAACAATATAATCCCAAAGCCCTTAAATTATAACAAAAAAAAAAAAAAAAAAAAGAGCTTCAGAAATGTATCACTTTGTGACTAACCTCAAAGCTTTTATGGTTTGTACTAAATACATATTTAAGTCTATGGGGGATTTTGCAAACATACCCTTTATTTGCTCAAGTACACACATGTGTGTGTGTGTGTGTGTGTGTGTTAGTGTGAGTCTATTTGTATTGTGGCGATGACTGTCCCGACAGCTCTTTGTGTTTAAGTGAAGACAGACTAACACAGGGCTTTTGGATTTGCTCGCTTGCTCGTTTTTTTTTTTCCTTATCTTTTTTCAATTGCTTTTAGCGTAATTGCTAAAATTCCCACAGGTAGACCAAATAACGCCTGGCTTCCAACGAAATCGCGTTTTTAGGCCTAACCGCAGCAATATTGGCCCGTTGCCTCTTTCAATATTGCTGCGCTGCATTTTGATTAGTTTTTAACATTTTGGACTATAGCAACGATGGACAAACACACACACTGGCACACACTTGAACTCAATCAATCAATTAATCAATGAAAAAAAAAATTCAATCAATTTCAATTGCTCCCAGTAAGCCAACATGAGGATCAACTTAAGAGGGGGGAATGCAAAAACTGAGTGGAGAATCAGGCTCAGCTAGGACAAATAGCTTCAATTCATTAACTCAAACGTTTTGGACAGGCCTGAATATTGCCAAACTGCAAAATGGGAGCAGTAACACAGAAAAGAATATTGAACCAAAAAGTTCATAGAATTAAAAGAAATGTATAAAAAAGAACATTCTCTGACATAATTCAAGAGTTATTGAAAGCAATACTACTATAATTATAAACAAATTTAAATTTAATCAAAAAACACTAAAATTCAATAAGAAATTTTTTCAAACAATTTTTTTCTTTAAATGTATAAGCAATCTATAATATTTTGCGAAAAAACAAAACTATTTTTATACAAAATATAATCGATATCTTTATTTATATATAGTCTCAAATTTTCCAGGCTTGGAGTAATCTCTGAGACTAAAAAAGTTGCCAACGCTTTTCTATCAAAGCTAAGGTTTTGTTTTGTTTTCTGAACTGAAAATTTTGGAGCTACCATTGGTGAAAGTGTCGATGAGTCTTTTAGTTGGTATTTTTACGGACGCTCGTAAAACTCACATTTTAAAGCAGTTTCCCGCCCGACGACAGATGACGAGAGAGACAGAAGAAGAGATACACGCATTGAAGCGTGCGCACTTTTGCGTTTTCCATTCAGCCAACAAACCAACCGACCAACAACAAACCAACCAACCAACCAACCAGCCAAACAGTCAGCCAGCCAGACAGGCCAACCAACCAAACAGACAAATAGACAGTTGGACAGACAAACAAAATGACAGACAGAGAGGCAGCCAGCACATTTATTTTATTTCAGTTTGTTCTGGCAGTGCATAAAACTGCTTTTAACATGCTGTTTGTTGTTTTTCTTCTTGTTGTTGTTGTTGTTGCTTGTGTTTTTTTTTTTTAATACAACACGAGTCCTTTTTATGCCAAATGTAAGCGATCTGCGCACAGGCAAATAGCAAGGCAAAGAGACTAGGGCAACGGGAGGACAGGCTTGGACAAGCAGATTTAAAGCGTTACGGTTTACCTGACACCAGCCAGATGCATCCATTTATATATATAGACACATATATATATATATATATATATATATTTATATGTACATACATGTGTTAAAATAAAATGTTCTTGCACCAAACAGGACATTGCCGCACTTTGCGAAATCACAAGCAAACAGCAGCAACTGGGCAGCAGAGTGTGCAGCTCGTAATGTGAGATAGATAAATGTTGGCAAGAGGGGAGTACGAAAGGGGCAAAGGGGGCAGATAAGGCGACAGACTCGACTAGCAGCTTACATTGATTTCAACAGACTCTGTGCAAAAATGCACATAAAAGCTGTTTCAACCAAAGCTTTAAATTATATATATATAGATATATATATATAAAGATATATATATATATATATATACATACATATGTAAGAAAATTCTTACGAGGTAAGCTTACTGCTCAATACACTCACAGATTTAATGTATGTGTTGCAGCAGATATAAATTGTTCAAATATCTAAATTTTAATACTTTTTCGCTCTACGTCAACTCGACAATAAATTCAAAATATTAATAAAATAGTTTGCTTCACAATCCAAGACAATATTCTTTTTGTTTTAATTTTTAAAAATTATAAAGGCAAACAATTTATTTTTTTTTTTGTAACAGCTAAAAATAGTATTGTGCAAAAATATCGGTTTAAAGCTATTCAAAATAAAAAAAAAAGATTTTTTAAATTTTAATTATTAATATAAAAACACTAAATAATTTGAATAACAATTAGTTTCGCTGCAATCTAAAAATATATTTTATCAATCTATTTTGCAATAATTGCATTTTTATAACTTGGCACATTTCTCATAATTTTTTATTAATAAATCCACAAACCATTTTACTTTATATAAGTTATAAATAAATTAATTAAAAAAAACCTTTAATACAGATGTATAAACCATTAAAGAAAATATATTTTTTTAATTTCATGCCTTGAAACTTCCGTACAAACGGCATTATACCCACTTTGTAAGGGCATGGGGTAAAAAAAAAACCTCAGTCAATGTCGCCGTTTTGGCCGCTTCAAAGGCCAAAATACTCGCAAGTTATTTAAAAAGCTTTCCCATTCACAGGAAATGGCAGAGCTCTGCATTTTATTTACATCCCCGGATTGGACGATCTAAGCGACAAAAACGAAAGCATTAAGAAATTGCATAGCAATTGAAAATGACGCTTTCAGAGTCGGGACACAAGCTGTGCCCACAATAAAGAGCTGTCCGGCGTTGAATGGCGCGAGGGGTGGAGCGGGGTGGCATGTCATACATTTAATTAAAATCGAGTGCAGCTTTGATGTCGACCGCTGTCCAGGATATAGAAATGAATGCGGATCAGGCATATAATCGCGGTGAAACACGAATCGCGACATTGATTTATGCGGCGGATATAATATATATAAAGTTGTCAGCTGCCACAGTGGATGGGCGAGCGAGAGAAAGAGTGAAGAATGGGGGCATGAGCTCGTAAAATACGCAGCAGGTAGCATGTAGCAGGTAGCAAGTTAAGTTCGATTAAGCTAAGCGAAAATAAATTACACAATATTACGGCTAAATGGCTGCTAAAACTGTGCGCCGCAGGCAAAGCGCCAATTTGTTGCACAGCTGCAGATAGGGAGATACAAAGAGTGGATGAAGAACATCCATGCGCACACTCACCCTCACACACACACACACACACACACGCGCGCACACACCCATCTCTAGAGAAAATGCGCTAAATTTCATGCCGTAATCAATCATCAATTACGATTAAATCCATAAGGAATTATGCGTTAAATTGATTGAAAGTCAGTTCGCACATTTTAGCCAGGCGTTGCCTTGAGTTATGGCACAAAATCAATTCCGGGCACAAAATCAATAAGACTGTTGCACGAACCAAGTACCAAGCCCGACCAACACACTCAAGCACCAGTTGAAGCATTATCCACTGCCGCCGTCAGTCAAAGTCAGCCAATCACTTCAGTGGAGAGAGAGAGAGTGGGATGAGCCGCACTCACCGGCCATGCTAATGCCCAGGCCTGAACTTAAGTCCGGCCAAGCGGCTCAATTGACGGCTAACAACTTCAGGCCAGAACCCGATAGGTTAGACAACGTGTGACAGACTCCGGTCCGTGGCACAATCGACTTTTTAGGATCTAATTTAGATATAAAAAAAAAAGTAAAGCAAATTAAAAAAAAAAAGAACCAGCGCCGAGAAACTGCAGAGAAATAGCAATTTTACCCCCAACAACCAACAACTCTCGCCATCCTCAGGAGCTTCAATTGAGTGCAATAAGTCTAAGAATAGTGCAAAGTGCAAGTGAGAAAGCTTCAGCTGCTGTCCGCCCGTCCCCTTGTCCCCTTGTACCCTTGTCCGCTTGTCCGCTTGTCCACTCCTATCTCCCCCATTTCCACTGCTCTGGTGTCTGTCAGGCTGGCAAGTAATTTATTTATCAAGTTTCAAGCTGCAGCTTGAAAACTTAATACCAGACACCAAATTGAATGCAACGCCGAGGAGGCCCCACTCAGATAGCAGCCAACGGTAAATGCAGCAAGAGCTATTTACAAATGTGCCCCAGGCAAAACCTGAGCTAAATCAGAAAGGCAAACCGAAGCCAACTCAAATCTAGCCACCCAAATCGCCATAGAATACAATGGGGAAAAGGAACGACACTGATTATAGACGTACTAAAGTCGATGGGGTACAAAAGCAAAGCTGGCTTAATCTCCACCACCACCCACCCCCCTTAAGAAATGCACCAATATTAATTTATATATAACTGGAGAGTATTACAATTTTCTCGAGATTTATTTACACCTCTACAATTCCATAAACTAAATATATTAATTTTTATTAACAAAAGATTACTGAAACATTTCTAATTATCTAATCTAAAGTATAAATACACATTCTTAGCTGTAACAAGTAAGTAGGCTGTAGTCGAGTAATCTCTACTGTGATACTCTTTGAAAAAATATTCCAATTTTATTGGCAAATTTCCATTTAAAGGTATTGCAACCAGATATGAGCAGAATAAATCATTTCTTAAAGCAATCACTGGAATATAAATTATTCAGTTTGTGCAGGTATTTATTAAACATATTATTTATTATTATTATGATAAAGCAGAAAAGAAAAAAAAAGTACATTCAGATGCTTTACTATCCTTATTTTCAGAGCCAGTTCGTCCAATTCTTCAACTAGTTGTTCAATAGTAAACTTATTTATTGAGTTTTTCGAAATGAGTCAATATTTGTGTTAAATTATTTCATTAAAGCAAATAAATGTGTGTAGCAACGAAACGAGCAACTGGCAAATTGTATACATATATTCTTAAATTCAGAGATGCTTATATATACACACATATATATTTGTGTGGTTTTAGTTTAGAAAGTCAAACTGTGCTTAAACCGCAAAATTCAATTTCGCCAGCGATTATGCCAAAGAGCTGTTGCAATATCTTGAAAACACAAGTCGAGCTGTTCACGCTTGAGCCTGTCAAGGATATGGCAAGCAAGGACAAAACACACACAAGACACGCCCACGTCGCCTGGCCACTGCCACAGTTTTGAGCGCAGCAACAAAATTACTTTTATGCAAAAATGCATAAAAAAAAAACATGTAGCCAGAAAAGGCGTCAAC